>CAWUFW010006361.1:635000-1164788 GCA_963921515.1 Calotriton arnoldi | reverse complement strand
CTCCAGCATCCCGGGGGAAGAGGAAGCCCACCCACACGGAGCAGAGTGCCCCTCGCCCCCGGACACCCTCCCCAGGCGCAGACGGACTGAGGCCCCCACCCGCAAGTCCCCACGGAGTCCTAAGAGCAAGACCCCGCCACCGCCCTGCAGCTCAAGCACCAGGTCTCCTTCCTCCATCCCTCAGGCCCCCACTCCACAGGTGCCCCCACCACACCCTGCCCCAGGTTCCCCCACCCACAGATATACCATCCCCAAGATGCTCCGGCCTTCTCCCCCTGCCACTTGCTCTCCCAGCACCACACCCCCCGCTGCGCTTGTCTGTGCCACTGATGTGGTGAGGGTGTCCTCCCCCTCTGTCCAACCCACCTTGCCTGTTCCCCATTCTCCTCCCCTGGAGGTAGGCACTGCAGTGGAGTCCACTACCGCCCTGTCTGACTTGGGCACTGCAGTGGCGGACCTGTCCACTGCATCTGCAGGGTCCACTGCAGTTGTGCCGGCACCCACGACATCTGAGTCATGCCCCCAGTTGTGCCGGCACACACCATGTCAGACACCTCCACTGCAGTTGTCAGTGGCTCTCCAGCACCCACCACCCCTTCCCTGACTCCCCCTGGTGAGCCCTGATCCTGTCCCTGCGGTGCCTGGCCTGCCCCCGGTTGCCCCTCCTAGTGGATTGTCCCTGGTTTTGTGCAGGCATGCGTAGGGTGACATCTGCCAGTGTCACCCTGTTTGAACTTTGACAATGGACTGGCCATTGGCCTTTGCTCTTTTTTTCTGGACGTTGTTTTCAATCAACACATATGCTGAATAAAGCAACTTTCTTTTCTCTAGTGCTCATGCTTCAGATGTACATGTTGTTGGTGCTGCTAACCATGCCCTTGCTGCAGTGATGGTGATATCTGGTCTCATGATTATGAAGTGTTACTGTGCAGGAACCCATGTGGTCCAGGGGGAATGTGTCCTATCATGTGGTGTATCCATGTCATCCATAGCAGCATCTGAGGGTGTCATGTGTTAAGTATTTGGCAATGGGATTTCCTACTTACATTAGCAATTTCATATCTGTGGCTTCCACCCCTGCACATCTGTTGTGCCTTCCATTGTTGGATTTGTCTACTTCCCTGACCGTGTTGCCATCTCCACTGGACATGCAGTTTTGGGCATCAATGGGGAAGGACTCATCCGTGTAGTCAGTGCAACATTGCTATACAAGTGTGTTGGATCTGTGCTGATGATTCCGTTGGCACATCCATGACCAGGCTGATGTGATGGGAGCCCTCATTTGGTGCTAATTGTTGATTGTGTGACCAAGTGCTCAGCTGACATGATGGGGCCCTACTGAGGCAACATATGGCACAGCTTTCCTCACACAGGAGTGGAGTCCCCTCATGGCAGTGTGTACACGTGTGACATTGCCTGCGCCCAAGGTGTGTGTTGTGTGTGCATGTCTGTGTGTTCACTTCCATTTATCTGCGCATGCTGTGATCCCTAGTGTTGTACCTGTTTGTGATGCTTGCTGACTTGAGCTATGTTCCCCCAAAGTCTTCTCCCTGTGTTCTCTGTGATGTGGGTGCATGGCACATTACTGGTCATCAGGGTGTCACCCATAGGTGTGTTTGCTGTCAGGGCTGAGTTTGTGTGCAGACGCAGATGGGTCACAGTCAGGTTTCCCCTTGGCACTTGTTGTTTGCCCCTGTCATGTGATTTTCAGTTCGTGTTATCTTTCAGTGATTGTGACACATTGTGTGTGTGACTGCTGGCACTCCTCAGGGTCCGGGCTGCAATGTTGGTTGTTGTCTATGTGTGTTCTTTGTGGGTGACCTTGGCTTCTTCATTGGTGTGTGACTGTGGCTGGGATCCCATTGGTTGGTGTGGTATCGCCGTCATGTCCATGTACAGCGTAGTGTGCAGTGTGTCAGACATTCAGGAGTCTTGTTGAGTGGCCATGTGTGATGTGTTTCTGCACCTTGGTTCCCACCCACCACCCTGGAATGGTCATGGGTGCATGTGTAATGTCACCAGTGCATGTGTACTTCACTGCTGCACATTGTTGGAGGTCGAGGGGTGTGGTCTTGAGTGTGTGCAGATGGGAATCATTGCCCAGCTAGTCCCCTGCCTCCATGTTGGCCTTGGCTTACTGGCCATGCTGATTGATTTGTGCTTGTGTAGGTGTGATTGTAGTTTGTTGCTCAGGACACTTGACTGTGGTTCACAGTGTGAGCGACATTTAGCTTTGTCATCACAGTGGGATTTTTATTCAGCCCAGGGTCACCACATTGTGGGGGCCCTGGGGGTGGTGCTGTGGTGTGTCTGTGTCTTGCTGTGTCAGTTGTTGTTCCTACGTGCCTGTGTGACATGTGTGTTTTGTGCTCCCTCTCATCTGACAATGCCTGCTTGCCCACATAGGGGATTTGGATCCATGAGTTACCTTAGTGTGGCAGTGTATGCACATCTGTATGATTGGTATTCAGCTCTCCTCATGTGTTGTGTGGTTGCCTGGGGACACTGGCACCCCCACCCCTCACCTGCTGTGTATGATGACAGTGTTGGTCTGCCTGTTTGTGTTTGTGCATCTGCACCACTGCATTGGCATATCTTGGGTGTGCCATTGGCTGTATGTTGTTTGGTGTGTTTCCCCTGCTGTCCCTGGGACTCCTAGGTCATCGGTCAGCACAGTGATCATGGTTTGTGTGTCCCATTGCTGCCATGGTATGGTATCTGTTCACCTCACATCTGCTGTCTCCACAGGATATCTGCATTTGTGTGCCCATTGGTGCAAATATGTGGTTCTGCATTCTGATGGTCACTTCTGTCATTGTGTCATTGATGAATGTTGACGGTGTCAGCCCCCATGGGTGTTGTTTGTCTGCACATGGCCAAAGGAATGTCTCATTTGCACTGCAGTATTTGGCTCACCCAATTTATGTTGCAATGGGACACATACACTACTTTTGCCACAGATGAGTTTTTGGTTCTGTGACCAGGAATGATCCATGCAGTTTGGCAGTTGCAGCTCTTTCTTTGTCAACACTTACCTTTTGGTCACTGTGATGATGGGGGTGTAGACCCCATTGCCACAATGGTCAAAATGTGCTTCAGCTATGGACCCCACACTTGCCTTTTGGTCACTGTGATGATGGGGGTTTAGACCCCATTGCCACAATGGTCAAAATGTGCTTCGACTATTGACCCCACACTTACCTTTTGGTCACTGTGATGATGGGGGTTTAGGCCCCATTGCCACAATGGTCATGGGCTGCTTGCATTGTGGGTGCCACACACATATATGTGTGGCACATGTGCTAGGGGTCACATTGTATGTTCAAAGTCATGTTCGGTGTTGTAGGCATTTGACACAGCCTACACACGCTTGTCATGGTGGTGGGGGATGTCTTTATCTTGCATTCCCTAGGTTGTGGTGTGCTTGTTGTGTCATGCATTGTCCATCCTATGAATGGGGGTGGTAGTAGTGGTAGGCATCCTGCCCCCCCTGGCTAAGGGTGGTAGTGGTGGTAGGCATCAAGCCCCCTGGCTAAGGGTGGTAGTAGTGGTAGGCATCCAGCCCCCTGGCTAAGGGTGGTAGTAGTGGTAGGCATCCAGCCCCCCTGGCTAAGGGTGGTAGTAGTGGTAGGCATCCTGCCCCCTGGCTAAGGGTGGTAGTAGTGGTAGGCATCCTGCCCCCTGGCTAAGGGTGGTAGTAGTGGTAGGCATCAAGCCCCCTGGCTAAGGGTGGTAGTAGTGGTAGGCATCCTGCCCCCTGGCTAAGGGTGGTAGTAGTGGTAGGCATCCTGCCCCCTGGCTAAGGGTGGTAGTAGTGGTAGGCATCCAGCCCCCCCTGGCTAAGGGTGGTAGTAGTGGTAGGCATCCTGCCCCCCCTGGCTAAGGGTGGTAGTAGTGGTAGGCATCCAGCCCCCCCTGGCTAAGGGTGGTAGGCATCCAGCCCCCCTGGCTAAGGGTGGTAGTAGTGGTAGGCATCCTGCCCCCTGGCTAAGGGTGGTAGTAGTGGTAGGCATCCTGCCCCCTGGCTAAGGGTGGTAGTAGTGGTAGGCATCCTGCCCCCCTGGCTAAGGGTGGTAGTAGTGGTAGGCATCCAGCCCCCCTGGCTAAGGGTGGTAGGCATCCAGCCCCCTGGCTAAGGGTGGTAGTAGTGGTAGGCATCCTGCCCCCCTGGCTAAGGGTGGTAGTAGTGGTAGGCATCCTGCCCCCTGGCTAAGGGTGGTAGTAGTGGTAGGCATCCTGCCCCCTGGCTAAGGGTGGTAGTAGTGGTAGGCATCCAGCCCCCTGGCTAAGGGTGGTAGGCATCCAGCCCCCCTGGCTAAGGGTGGTAGTAGTGGTAGGCATCCTGCACCCCCTGGCTAAGGGTGGTAGTAGTGGTAGGCATCAAGCCCCCTGGCTAAGGGTGGTAGTAGTGGTAGGCATCAAGCCCCCTGGCTAAGGGTGGTAGTAGTGGTAGGCATCCTGCCCCCCTGGCTAAGGGTGGTAGTAGTGGTAGGCATCCTGCCCCCTTGGCTAAGGGTGGTAGTAGTGGTAGAGCATCAAGCCCCCCTGGCTAAGGGTGGTAGTAGTGGTAGGCATCAAGCCCCCTGGCTAAGGGTGGTAGTAGTGGTAGGCATCCTGCCCCCTGGCTAAGGGTGGTAGTAGTGGTAGGCATCCTGCCCCCTGGCTAAGGGTGGTAGTAGTGGTAGGCATCCAGCCCCCTGGCTAAGGGTGTTAGTAGTGGTAGGCATCAAGCCCCCTGGCTAAGGGTGGTAGTAGTGGTAGGCATCCAGCCCCCTGGCTAAGGGTGGTAGTAGTGGTAGGCATCCAGCCCCCTGGGTAGGGGTGGTGGTGCGCATTCAGGCCCCTGTGTGCATATGTGGCATTGGTGATGGGCATCCCGCCCCTATGGTGCTGCTGTTGCTGGTGTAAGTATATTCAGCATCCCCGTGTGTGTGTGTGATGTGTCGTGTACGTGTTGTATGTGTTTTGTGGTTGGTGTCTGGCTTACCTTCTGCGCCGTACGCGTCCGTGCCTGTTCCGGTAGTAGATGTAGAATATTGGTATGATCGGGACGAAGGGATTCATGGTTGGTTTGTGTCGTTCGTCCTTCTCGTTGCTTCGCGTCGTCCTCGTCACTTCGCCTCGTCCTCATCGGTGCCGTGTTCGTCTCGTAGCCGTGGATCGTGTTGTGGCGCGAATCGGAGCTTATGTGCGCCTCTCCCGGATGCTTTGACGTGCCGTGCGTAGCGACGGGTTCGGCGCGTACGGGAAGCGCATCGTACTTGTCCGGCCGGACGGGGCTGCATTTTCCTTCCGTGCGACTCGATTCGGCGTTTCCGGATTCGCCTCGGTCGGAGAACAGGACCTGGTTTGGGTGAGTACGGCTCGGCCGGATTTTTTGCTGTTGTGCGCATCGTACTTGCTCGTTCGGTGTACTGTACGGATCGGTCGGGAAACAGGCTTTCGCATGGCTTTTTTCCCGACCGAATGGTGTTGGGTACGCCTCCGACCGAGATCGGAATCGGCCCCTATGTATTTGAGGTGCTTTGTTACTAACACATTGTTTTCAATTTTTTTTCTTTTCTTTTTCATCATTTCATTTGGTGAATTCCTTGCATAGTTTATACTATCTACAAGAAGCTGCATAGCATTCTTTACCTTTTTGTATTGTGCAGAAATAAATGTATTCGCAACCCATTTACTCTCATTGGTTGTATTTCAACTGTGTGTGCATCCAGCACGAAAAACAAAAAACGAAAAAAAACTTTCTTTCGGCTCACATTTTGTATATAATGTTTCTTAATTTCGATATTTTTATCATGTTAGGATAACCCTTAGTTCCTGCTTAAATGCATGGCTCATTGTTATGTCACAAACTTCATTACAGGTACGATCTTTGCAGTTTCCTAACGGAAGGAGATATCAATCGACATAGTAAAAAGAATTTCATTTGTTCAATTTGTTATGGTTGTGGCCACCAGACACATGATGCTTTAGATTGTTTTAGTAGGATAAACAGAGGAAGTTGAGGGTAAGGAGACACTTACCCTCAACTTCCTAGAGAGACAGAACCAGTAATTGGGGGGAACTTGTCAAAATAGGGACTAATGTCTGGAAATAAAATGACTTATATTTACTGCTTAGCTGTTGTCTGCCTTTCAATTTGTTCATAGGGCCAATCGATTTCTAGGGCCCATTGTTGCAAAATCCCAGTTTAAATACATTTTTCAACCCAGTTTCTCCAACCTTAAACCCGATGTACTTTTATGTTCCTCTAAGTTATGTTACATAATTCATTTTCATAGGTTTATAGGCCACCTACAATGTTGTTCGGCAACTTGAAGGTTACCCCTAAGTCCTACATTGTCTCAGTACTACCCATTATTTGCAATGTTATATATATATATATATATATATATATATATATATATATATGTATGCATTATATATATATATATATCAATATATATATAGTTACTTACTTACTGCATTATGATATTTGAAGTGCTTCTTTTTTCTACAAGAACAAACTGTCATCTATAAAAACTATAAATGTAAATATAAGTACAGCCTAGGAGACTGGCTCCCGCTGTAGAAAACCATGTAAATAAATACATTTAAAGAAACAAAATCCTGTGGGAAAAGCATTCCCTGCCACTTAAGTGCCCCTTTGCCTTTATAGGAGATATGACACAGAAGGAGCAATGGTGGGAGTGGGGGGAATCTGAAATGCTATTCTCCTCCTCAGGTCAAGTGTTTACCTTAATCTCAACAGTTAGGAGCTCACAGCCAGTACAGGCTTGACCACAACAAGACTATGTTAGAGCAGCTGGAGAGAGTCCTGGGAGGAAGAGCACAGTGTTAAGAGGGCTGATGCTCATGTGCCCTGCCAGCGAAAGGGACACAATGAAGCAATAAACATGAATCACCCCTTAGGGGGGTGGTACACAATGTGCTGAATCAAAAGGTTTAAATACTCACCTTCTAATACTGAAAATTGGAACAGTGTTATGGCTGAAATGAAGAGAGAGTTTCAGGAAATTGGCTGCTACACGGCAAATTGAAAGGTGCCAGCAGTGCCTCAGAAAAGGTAAATAACTGTTTTCAACAGGGAATACATTGATTTTCTGACAGTAGATATTCTGTTTCTAATTAGAAAGCACAATGAAGAGAAACAAGGTTCATGCTTTCAGCACCTGCATCTATGCTCAGGTCTCCTCTCTGAGCAGAGACTGGAGCCGAGAGTCCCAGTGCTGCTACTGTTCAGCACTTGAAGCTGCATATATTGGCAGCAGTAGAGATAAATGCAGTATTGCAAAGTCTAGAAGCAGAAAAGGGCATGATTATTAGTTTCGCGGGCGGTATACCACTGCTTCGCTCCCGCACCGCCGAACTCGACCACGGGCCGCCCACCAGATTACGAGTTTCCTCGTTTGACGGGTGGTCTTTTGGCGTTCCCACAGCGGGGCCTTTGAAAAAGGCACCTCAATGGGAACGCCAATCAAGTTCCTGCACGGCATGGACTGTTAAGTCCATGCCGTGCAGGAACTGGGTGGGTATGCAGACAGGGGGGCACATCATGTGCCCCCTGAATGCATCTCCAAGGCGTGAGGCACCAGGGTGCCCTCTAGGGCTCCCTTAGTTTCCTCACCATCAGCAGTTTCATGGCTTGAACACCACCATGAGACTGCTGGCAGTGAGGAAACTCGTACTATGCTTGGGGGGCCACAGCGGCCCTGCCAAGCATATTGCGGCCTCACACCGCAGCGCCACCACCAGGGACCATGGATTCCTGGCGATTGCAACGGTGTGATGGAGGTCCGACCGCAGTAGTAGTAATACGCCATTCAGACAACTGGTACGGAGGTCCACGACTGCCACTGCACCTCCACCACGGGTTCGGCAGTCCAATGGACCGCCGCACTCGTGATTAGGCCCAAAGGCTGGGAGGGCCTAAGAGGGGAGCAACAGAAAGCTTGGGGTCGTTGGTGGGTAGGAAAAAGGAACACATTGTAGGGGAGAAGGGCAACAGAGACCAATACAGAGTGCAGGAGTATAGAAGTACAAGAAGGAGATGGCTGGAAAACGCACGCACTCCCATGGAGCGCTTAGCACTAAAGAAAAAATTAATGCTTGAAAAGCAAGCAGCAGAAGCATAGAAGCTAGCCAATCAAAATAATGGTAAAGAGGCCATTCCCCAAGGGAGGGGCAAACACAAGATTGACAAGCTGAGACATGAATAAGAAGAAAGTAAGTGAGAGTGACTGGTAGGGTCGGACTGGCTACCGGGCGTTTCGGTGGACTGTATGGTCTGAGGCCGGTTCTGTTGCTGGGGTCCCGCCAGATCATCTACATAAACAAAATATACTTTAGAACCATTTGTTTTTGCATTGTTTATTTAGAAATGGCCAGTAGCCAGTACAGCCATTGTGACTGGAAAACCAACCAGTGATAAGTAATGGGCAGGCTCCAAGCCCCTTTATGTTTTTATTAAGCCCACAATATGTCTTTTGCAACCAGACAGATGCGCTGTTTAGTAGGCTCGACCTAAAAATGAATTACTGTAAGTCTAAGGAAAGTATGGAAAGACTGAAAATATTCTCGCAGTTGTAGTGTATTGGGACCTTTAGCTTGAAAATAGACAAACAGTTGCAGTGTAGTGGGAACTTTAGCTTGACCAGTGTGAAAAATGAGAAAGCTTGTGCATGTACTTGATCTGACAGCTATAAGTAGTAGAGATTTTTGTGATAACTGGTATTTGCATGCAGGGGCCATCCCTATCTGTATGATGTAACTATTGCAAGCATTCCTTTGGAATCCCCACTTGTGTATATTTCATTGGAATATGTAGATATGAATTGTAACTGGAGCCTGGAGGAGTTCAATGGCTGGGGCAGTGGCGGGGCGGGCGCGAGGTGTTGCACAATACAACAAAAAAACAATAATAAAATATACACTTTACCTTGCCGCCAGGTCTCGCATCTCTGCTCTTGCTCTCCTCGTGGGACTCAAGGTACGGGAAGCCAGGAAGAACAGCCAGGCTTCCCTGACCAGTCACAACGCTGCAATTCAGCATTGTGATTGGTAAGCACCCAGGCTCCCCTGACCAATCACAACGCTGCAATGCAGCGTTGTGACTGGTTTTGAGCATCCTGGCTCGACATTCAACCAGGGAATGCGGGCCTGGGCATGTTCTCCATGCAGGCTGTAATGCAGCCTGCATGGAGAATGGGAAAAGTGCGCATGACTGGTTTGGGTGGCCGGGGGGGACGACCAAACAGTCATTGTACACTTAGGAGTGGGCAAACCACTCTTCCCCTGCCCTGCTCTGCGAGCCGAGCAGCCCCTCCCACCTGCCCGCCCACCCGCAAAGGAAACATAAAATGAGAATAACTCAAAGTTATTATCATTTTATATTTCCTTTACTTCGCTGCTCAAAAGCAGTGGGGAGATGCTCCTCCGCCATAGGGGAGGAGCCGCCGCTGGGGTGTCTCTCCTGTAACATGTACTTAATAAACATGTTGAGCAACTACTTCAGATTGCCTTTCCAACTTCATTCGTCAGAATCTACTTTATTACAATTTTATTCCGTGGAAAAGGCTTCCTTCTCATATACGTTTTAATGAAGTGCAGTACTGTGTAGCACTAACACTAGTACCAAGAATCCATTTGTCAACGTCTCCAGGAGTGCACAACGTGTAGCTGAAATTCGTAGTGAACAGAGCTGGGAGACCATAATCTTAGTTAGGTGATTTCTTTTCCAACACACAAGGTCCTGCAGTGTGTGTGGAGGCGGGGGACACTCAGAACATTTTCATATGGCCAGTGACTGGTGCCAGGATATGTGTGTTAATGTTGTGCTCTTTTTTGCCAACCAGGAAGACTGACAGCTGCACGTTCTACAAGCTCCCTCTGTCATGCTGGACTCTGCAAGTACTTGCACTTTGCATTCTGTACACAAGAAAAGGCACAAACATCACTCACAGTGCCCGAAAAGGCCTGGGAAGAAATAAGGAAGCTAGTGCTCCCAGCTCTGCAAGAGGCAGAGTCCTCACAGGATATCGGTGTCAGTGACAGCGACACTTTGTTGATCAAGGATACAGGACTTCTTTATCTTTAAGAAACTGACACCTATAAAAGGCAAAGACCTAATTGCATTGTTCTATTTCTCAAGCCTTTAATGCACTAGTTTAAGCCTTCCCTAAGGTGCCATATGCCTCTTATGTTAATTCACATACCACACTAAGAAATCTAACACTACGAAGAGCCTTATTTCCAGTGAACATCTCAGTTCTTCTGCCAGATCAGAAGCCACATCATCTGTTAGAGAAAAAGGGAGGAAAACCAACTACTCCTGGAGCCTGTAGTCATGAAATGGATATCCCTGCAAACTATGCTTCTGCCACTGGAAGGCCTACATACCTTAAAACTACCTGCATGCCTCCTCATCCCTGGAACCACCAAGAGAGGATAATGTAGAAGGGTCTAGTTAGCAGCTCTCGAAGTCAGAAGAATATGGAATTTAAGAGCTGTTACCAGTGGCTGTAGCTAGACCTTTTACCGCCTGTGTCGCTCCTTGCGTTAGACGCCCCGCAGCAGCTGCATGTAAGAGCAGGGGTGTGTGAGCTGGCCATTCCAGCGTTTGCCGCCCCGCGATGGCCACAGGTAAGAGCGGTGGGGAGTCCGCCGCCCCCAAAACTCGTGCCGTCCGGGGGCCAACCCCCCCCCCCCATCCCCACCCTCGAACTCCTCCTTGCTACGCCACTGGCTGTAACAGAAAATCTGAATAACTTCAAAAAGTATTTAAACTTGGCATCTGGGATCTCTTAAAACAAATGATAATTCATAGATAATTCATAGTTCATAGATAGTTTTGCAACATATGCACCAAACCAGGTAGAAAAGAGACAGGTCGATAGAGAGCAATGGAAGATTCCCCTCTGGCTCTTATTTAAAAGCTGCACAGTAGCTAGTAGGGGCTGTTTCCATTGTGCAGCAGGCACTTTTATCTTTACATTATGGGCCTGTTGAACCACCAAACCGGTCACAAAAAGTGATCGTAATCTGTGCACTGCCTTTTTGAGATGTAACCGATGTAGTAATATGTTGCACCGCAAATGTACAGTTGCAGAGGGTCACAAAATGATCTGCCTAATAAATATTTATTATGCAGTTCCCTCTTTGCAATTCCCTGTGAATGGTTACAAACACAGGAATGGTGACCTACAAGGAAGAGCAGACCAACATCTCAATATTTGCGTTGCCAAATGGTTTTTTTTTTTAAAGCAGACAACACTCCGTAAAGGAACCTGTGCTATTTTTAAAAGAAAATGTTTTCCATTCAGGAATTCATCAAGGGGAGCAGCCGATGGTCCCCTGTACCACTGCCAACCCTACCAGAGGCTGCTGACACCATCCACAAAGGTGAAGGTGGCCTACGGCCCTCCTGGCCCTTTGCAAAGCATTTACCCTTTCCTTTGAGTCAATAACTGATCAATGGTTTGTGATCATAAGTGCAGTCTCAATTTTGTTTATATTATATTTCTTTTATTAAAATTCATGCTCTTTAATGTTTAGTTCAGAACATGCTACTAACAATAACTACAGACAACCTTAAAGGATATATGCAAAAAAAAAAAAAAATTAAAAACTAAACAAAAGTACTGTACACAGATAAACATTTTGGAAAACGATGTGCTAAAGCAGACAAAGTTACAAAAATGAGGCTACAATTGTATGTTTTTTTTTTGTTCCACTTTGACTACTTTTTTAAATCCTTGTTGCTCCATTGATGTAAATCTAATTATTAGTATGCAGCAATCGCATTAGGTATTTTCATGACGCTGAATCTCATTCTATGTCCCTAGTCGCAATTGCTTAGAATTCCTCTTGATTTATTTCTCCATCAAAATCTTAGCTCTACATTCGGACATGTTTTCATCAAGTTGCCTTGCAAAACGTCGTAGGTTCCTCAAGATTATTTTACAAGAATCGTCATCGTCAAATAATTTAAACGCTTTTAGCATTTCTTCTAGTGGATCTTGATCTAATATCCAATCTGTAACGACTTTATTGAAGTCTTCAAAGCTGATTGGTCCTCGGGCCTCACAATCTTACAGGCACATGCATCAAGGTATGATTTTGCGAGTCCTTAATTGCGATTATTAAGGAATCGCAATTAAGGACTCGCAAAAGCCTATGCATGTAGGAATCGCTATAAAAATAGCGATTCCTATACATTCCTTAATTGCGACTCGCAAATTGCGAGTCGCAATTAAGGAATGGCTTCCCATTAATTCCTATGGGCCTAGAGGCCCATAGGAATGAATGGGAAATTACATGCGCAAATTGCGAGTCCCAATTGGTACTCGCAAATTGCGCATGCAATTCCAAGGGTGCAAGGGTGTCAAAAGGACACCCTGTTGCACCCCTGAAATTGTACTGTGCACCCATGTTGCGCACACACATGCCCCAAGGGCATGTGTGTGTGTGACATGAAACTTTGAAAAATGCACTTTAGTGCATTTTTCAAAGTTTTTGCAAAATACCGCTTTGTTTTATTTCACGGTAAATTGCGGACCCAAATAGCGAAATCGCTATTTGAAACTGCTTCTTGCATTGCAGTTAAGGAATCGCAAATTGCGATTCCTTAAATGCAATCGCAATTTGAGAAATCGCAAAATATTGCGATTACCGAAATTGCGCATGCCAAATTGTTTGATGCATCGCAAAAGCCCATTTTGCGATCGCAAACGGCCGATTTTTGCAAATCGCACAGTTTGCGATCGCAAAAAGCTTTGATGCATGTGCCCCATAGTCTTTGAGAATCTTTAATGTGTCAACTTTCTTTACATCAAATGAATGGCTTGCAGAGCAACCCTCAGTTCATGATAATCAATTGCTTAGTCCTTATTTGTATCATATAGTTCAAATGCATATTCGATTTCCTGCTTTTGCTTTTCTGTCAGTTGCTTTCTTTTTTTCCGTTTTGTTTTGTCTGCAAGTCGCTAATTTCTGTGAAACTCCAGGCCTACGTTGTTGGGGGTGACAGAGGACATCACAGCAAGAACAAAAGCACCAGGTGAAGGAAGTGACCCGAAATAGGGCCACCCGGGTCACCCGCGACCACCTCTCAGCCTTCCATACAAATGAAGAGTCGTCAGACAGTAGAGAATACAAACCAAGTATATGTTTATTCAGATACACTCGAGCGGAGCCCCGTCTGCCCAGTCGCTGAGGGGTGCTGCAGAGAGGACTGAAATCAGAAAACATGGTGATACATTATGTACGATTCAGAACCAAAGAAGGCAAGCCCAGACTGGAAATTTCCAGATGGAGGCAGCTACACAAAGGAGGTACAGAAGGATTAGTTTTGATCCTGAGACCGGGCACACACTATCTCTATGCCAAGGTCAATCTGCCTGGGCCCATCGCTGGACTAGTGGGAGCAGGCCTTTTTCTAGTGGGAAAGGTATGCGCCAATAAGAACAGTGTATTCATTAGTACAGCAAGGCCCAACCTTGAGGTAAAGGAAAATTACCAAAGCTGCTTCTCGCAGAGACAGAGAGAGGGATTAGTTCCGCTCATGGATCAAAATGGCTGCTAAACATAAAATGGTGCCGCGAATGCTAACTTATGCAGACCAATATGTAACAACACAGCAAAGACATTTTTTTTCATTCTAACAGACCCTCATTTAGCAGAAGCTAACAATTTTATGTTACCATAAAGACACGTATAACATGTTGCAAGGATAAGAAACATTACTATAAGCTGGTGCTTACATAATCAATATTCAAAAACACCCTCATCGATCTGCATCATGTCCTCAATGTCCTTCCGCAACATGATCGCAGCACTAGTATCATGAACTGATATTTTCTGTTTAGGGGTGAGAACATTTACACAATAGGTGCAACAAGTCGGGAGACAGTGTATACAGAGGCAACATGTAAAAATAATACTAGCAACCACAATCAAAAAGATGAGGATCTTCCAACCCCATGTTGTTAGCATATTCCAGAACCACCCCGATAGGGTCCAAATACCTGTCTCTTGGTGTATGTCAGACGAAGGTCTATGCAATTTTTGTATAGCTGCATACATGCTGGGGTCGTGGTCAGGTATGTAAAGACAACAGCTCCTGCCAATGACGCAAAAGGCCCCTCCCCGATCTGCAAGGATGACAACTAACACCATCCGGTTCTGCAAAGTGACTAATCTCGTAGCCTGAAGCTCAGTAGTGATATTTGTCATTATTCCAGCAGTTGTATTAATAACCCCCTCCACAACTCTTGTTAGCCGACGAAGTTGAAGACTATTAGCCATGAGGCCCCAAAAAGGTAGGAGACTGTTGGACTTGGCCCTTTTTGCGGGGCCATCCCTGCACTTTTTGCCTTCCTCCTAGTATTTTTTCTGACCTGGTGTTGGTGGTTTTAGGAGTCTGGGCACTTTACTGCTGCTGTGACATGACACTTAAAGTGGGTGCCACGTCTGTGACTCCCCTTTTACTACATATCAGTCGCCCCTAAGGTAGGCCCTAGCTAGCCCTATGGGCAGGGTGCAATGTAGGTAAAAGGTAGGACATGTGCCTTAACTGTGTGGCATGTCCTGGTAGTGACAAACAGCCATTTTGGTTTCTCACTACTGTGAGGCTGCCATCTCATAGGAATGCATTGGGGATTCCCTGATAAATGTTTCAGTGGTAATTCCTGATCTGAGAGGAGTAGAGTGGTCACATTTGGTATGTTTGGAATAGTGGTAATAAATGCTGCGCAATGGTGTTCGCAGATTTATTATCACTATTTTAGAAATGCTATTTTTAGAAGTGGGCATTTCTGTGTGCTATGTGTCTTTGTGCCTGCCTGATGTGTATTGCATGTCTGGCTATGGAGTGACAGGGGCTGGGTGAGTCAGCACAAGGCTGGATAGGCCAATCTGCATTTGGAGTGGTGGGAGGAGCAGCAACTGGGACTGAATGGGACTGTGCCTGCCTTCCACAATGCTGGCTCCGCCCCCCCGTGTGGTGTGTCTGGGGCCAGAGCCTACACTGACAAAGGGGGTGGTGGTGCACCTTTAGAGAAAGGTGTGAGTGCCCCCAGAACTGGTTCGGACCGGGCGCAAAGCCCTGTGGCAGGGGGAGAACAAAGACACTAAGGGGTATAAGTATTGGGGCTGTGACACCATGAAAAGTGCTGTTGGTGCTTTCTTGGAACTTGGGGAAGATACTGCCCAGAGGTACCGCTGCCGGGGACTGCCAGCTACATGCTGGGTGGCTGAGCAGGCTGCCCTTATGCTAGGGGACCCTGCGTGCTGGCCTGCCTGGGCCCTGTCCTCTGCCCCAGGGATCTCCCAGGGCTGAGGATCCTGACCTGCAAGGCTTAGGCAGCTTAGCGCTAAGTGAGCGCTGGATTCCAGTGAAGGACTACAGTTGCAGGGGCAGAGAGAGCAATTGCGCTGTTACGAGAGCGCCGTGTTATCTCCCTTACGGGGTCGTGGAGAGGAGTGGGCCCCCGCTACAGTGGCACGCGTGGAGTGCGCATCTTTTTCCTTTGTGCCAGAGACTTGAGCCCCAGGCGTGGGCTCGTGCTGCCGGATCGTGGGCGGGGCTCCCGTGGTGACGAGGAGAGCCCTGCGTGCTTCCAGCACCTGAGGAGGGGGTGCTTTGCCAAGTGAAGAGTGCATGACGAGCACTCTGTCATCACAGTTTTAGGGCCCGAGAAGAGGGCTCCAAATTCGCTCATACCGTGCCGAAACAGGAAGTCAGGCGAGGAGAGCCTGACTTGGGGCATGGCCGGGGAGAAGAAGCCAGGTGGAGGTGCAGCCTGGCTGTGGGTGGGGCTCCCATGAGAAGAGGAGAACCCCGCGTAATTGCTAAGTGTGGCCGGCGGTGTGGCCGCATCCCAAAACGGAGACTGAGCCCACCGCTGGAGAAGGCTGGGCAGAGGAAAGAAGCCGGAGACACCAGGACCGATGGAGACTTCGCTCCACGTCCCCGCAACTGAGGAGTTCCCCCTGCATGGTCGCGGGCCGCCGCTGTCCTGAGAGCCAAGGCGGACGGCCCGGACCTACCAGAGATTTGCTGCCCAAAGAGGGTCGGGTTGCCCAGTAGAAGAGACGGCTAGCAGGGAGGTGAGTTCCCCAGGGTAGGAAGCCTGAGGCCAGTGTTGGCAGCTGCACCACCAGATCGCGGGCAGCTGCACGTGGGGTGCAAGTAGTGGCCCGAGCCCTGACTGTAAAGGAGGGGCATTGTGTGAGAGGCCCGACAAGGTCACAGCACACGGGGAGGACCGAGCGAGACCTCCCCGCCAACTTGGCAAATCTTGGTTGGGGGCAGCTGCTGTGAATCCTGGCTCGCGGGGAAGACAGGTCTCCCTGCATCCGCCCACTATTTGGTGTTCTCCCCTTTGGCCGCTAGAAGTGCCTAGGAGGAGGCGAGCACCTAGGTGTCTGGAGGGCACCGGACACACGGTAATTAAAGGGCCTAAAGCACAGCGGGAGTACAGAGGCGCTGTGGCCCGCATATGGTAAACTGTGGGTGATGTGGACATAATGTTTTTGGCCTCATGTAACCCTGCCCGTAGTTACTGTTCATCCTAATGCTGGTGCTCACATGTATGTGGGGTTGCATTACCCAGAAAGGCACCCAGATGTGCAGTATTGGTGTAAGGTGGGCATGACGTGCTTATGATTTCCATGATGTGGGCATAGCTGCAAACATTTACTATGGTGCATTGATGATTATATGCATAATGTGCTATGCTGAGTACCCACTTGGGCAGTGATGATGATATGGTACACTGTTGCTGATGAGGTAGGCCTAAGGTGGGCCTGATGTGATTATGATATATGCATAATAGGCTATTCTATGTAATGCTAGGATGTCTATGCATTATGTGTTGATGCTGAGGTTGTAATAAGTGCACCTTATAATGGTTGTACTATGGTGCACTGCTGACTATATGTATGCCTAAGGTATTTATGCCAAGTGCAATGTTACCAGTAGTTACTGGTTGTTTTTATTACTTGTATGTCGCATGGTTATGACAGCGGCCGGATTGGCCCTGTAATTTATATAATCCCCAGTAAAGTAATACCTAGTGCCAGGTGGCACAGTATATATATGTGATTGCATTCTAATGTGTTTTATGCGTAATACAAAGGCTATTTTTATATAACCTTGTGTGGAGTTTCTTTTGTGGTGTGCCTAGTGTGTCGGTGCTGTGTGAGTGTGTTGTGCAAACGTTTTACATATTGCCTCTGGGATAAGCCTGACTGCTCCTGCCAAGCTATCAAGGGGGTTAGCAGGGGTTATCTCCAGTGTGTAACTTCCTTGCCCTGACTAGAGTGGTGGTTTCTGCCTGGCTTAGGTGCTTGCCCTAGCCAACCAGAAATCCCATTTCTAACAGAGACCCTTTATGGCATCCTCAAACTGTTATGCAGTGATATCTGTCTGATCTATATCCTTTGTGTCAACAACCCTTCTGACCCGTGGCAAGTATGTACTCCTACGCTGCAGCTGATGATCTTTATGATAATTGGACGGGGCAACATATACAGGAAAGAGAGATAACATGTACCTGACCATCCCCTCGGGAGCCACACGTGAGCTTGGGATCCACAGACAAAATAGACATTATGGGGTAGGATCAAAGGCGGACTATTGATCGTTCTCAGTCTGTAGGTGAAATTGCATTTACTCTCCCCCACCTTTACCTTCCCAGTCCCCTGGACACAGAAACTAGCTGTTGTGTTGACCACGGACACGGCATCGGTTTGTCCTTAGTAATATTGCGTGCTTGGAAAGATTGAAAATACTCAAAGATGTTGAACCCTTGGAAATCAGCCATTTCCATTCGAAGCCATGTTTCGATCTTCACTTTTTGATATGTGCTCATAAAGGAGTTTGGTGACAATGTACCAAAGGTCCCTTGTCCTGCCGATCCTATGGGAGTAAACCTGTGATGAAAACGTATATACTCTACCACTGTGCGAGAATCAGCAGGTGTCATAACCAGAGTAGAGAGTTGGAAATGGTAGTGCACCATAATGAACAATTCAAACCAACCTTCACAACTACCAATATATGACAATGGCATGGACAACAAATTGTCGCTCTTATGAGTGACTGAAGGGAGCAACCCACAAACTCAACAATTGGTTGTATTGGAGACATTATGAGCTTGATGCAACATTTGTATAAAAACATTATTGGTGTAGGACAACCTATGCGCTGCTTTGTGCGGAGCCAACGTAACAAAAATGTGCTCAGGGGGAGCGGGCGTTGTACCAACCAAGAAATGTACAGGATACTTCTCTTCTAGAAACCATGATATTCCAAGTATTGTTATTAGCGTAATCACAACAATTGATATGCAAACTATTTTGCTCCTTGTTAACCAACCCTGCGCTAAGCACAGTGGTGCAAATGGCTATTCCTCCTCCTCAATAGGTCGACCAAATGGATGCATTATAGAACAAGAAGAGGAATGTAATAAAACTGATAGCAAAGGTAAGTGTTCCCAGTGTCCGTCAGAGCCTCACTGGTACAGGCTCCTATTGTTCATCAACGTTGGCACTCTTGAGCACCGGCGGTGGAGCTTGCTCAGTCCTAAGCTCACGATGAATCCCACGTCGCACAGGATAATGTACCCCCCTCCTAGGGAGCAAGTTCTGTTTATACTGTCCAATGTCAGAACAGTGCACCAGCCTCATGACACCCTGAACTAACACCGTTGGTACTATAGCAAAGTACACCCTAACTTGCACAGTCCATCCCTGACTAATCTGACTTCTCCTTTGGTGCACTATTCCTCAGCCGAGGGCTCAAATTGTACCTGGTAAGTCCAGGCACGGAGGGGTCAACAAACAGCGGCTCTTTAATGGCTCGGATTTCTGGGGGAACCGCTGCATTTAGCACCTCATCATTCTCTGCATCCGTTTGGGTCCACGTTAATTTTGCGTTGCTGAAAGGGATGAACTGACGCACCTTCTCAGACTCAGCATCCCCAATGCCATCCCTCACCCACTGATAAGAGGGCAAGGGTAAGGGTATCCTGCGGTAATGGCTGGTATGAATCCAGTACTTTCGGCCGGCGACTTTCACAGCGGTACGAGTTGCCAGGAGGACCTGTTCAGGTCCCTTCCAACGAGGCTCCAAACTCTTCTTCCACTGAAAATTCTTCACTAGCACAAAATCGCCAGGCCAAATGTTGTGTGCGGGCCCCTCTGGTATGGGTGGAAGGGACTCGCGGACCTGTTGGTGGATAGAACGCACATTTTCAGTTAACTGGTAAAGATAGTCTGTCAACAATGAATACTCAATATCAGTAAATCTGCGAGGGCGCGGAATGCCCTAGACATTTGCCGGGCGTCCAAACACGACCTCATAGGGGGACAATCCTGTTCTAGAATGTGCTTTTGTTCTTGTTGACAAAAGAGCTAATGGTAAAGCATCTGGCCACTGTAACCCTGTAGTCTCCTGAATCTTTGCTAACTTCAGTTTGAGAGTACCATTGTACTTCTCAACCAAACCTGCTGATTGAGGGTGGTTTGCAGCATGGAATTTCTGTTTTATGTGCAAACCGTCACAAATTAACAGTATGACTTTGGCATTAAAGTGACTTCCGTTATCACTCCAGATCAAACGGGGCAAGCCAAAGCGAGGAAAGAACTCCTTCAGGAGTACATTTGCAGTCGAAATGGCTGTATTATCTTTAGTTGGGTAAGCCTCAACCCATTTACTGAATGCACAAACAACCACCAACACGTACTTCAAATTATTGACCCTGTCCAATTCAATATAGTTTAACTGAGGGACCTCAAAAGGGAAAGTAGGTGGTGCAAAATTACCAGGTGGCGTAGGGGTACCTTTTCCAGGATTGTGCATCATGCACACCATGCAATACTTCACTAAATGTGCAGCAGTTTTGGAGATGTTGTCATTCTGCCATACAGGGTCTAACAACTTGCAAATACCCTTAGCACTGATATGGGCTGGGCCATGGGCCATTGTGACTGCAGGAAGAACATATGCATCTGGCAACATCCATCTTCCACTTGTCAATCCAACATCCCTCATCGTTCAATTTTGCTGTACTCTCTTGCCACAATGCTAACTCCTCCACTGTGGCCTCACTCTGTATTTCCTTTACATTCTCCAGTGTATCTTCAAACATGGTGACCTCGGGCACCCACCCAGCGGGACCTGCTACGAAAATACTTTTGATCCTAGTCCGGGCTGTTTCCTTAGCTGTTTGAGCTGCAAAAGCGTTCCCTTTACCCACACCATCAGTAACTTTCCTATGAGCGCTGCACTTTACTATTGCCAATTTCTTTGGGAGTGTCAAAGCGGACAAAAGCCTATATATAAGATCATTGTGCTGAATCTTTGTCCCATGGGAAGTAAGGAACCCTCTCTCTGCCCAGAGTCGCCCGAAATTATGGGCGACTCCAAAGGCGTACTGCCTGTCAGTATAAATAATAACAACCAGTCCCTCACTCAATTCGCAGGCTCGTATTAGGGCAACGAGCTCTGCAGCTTGTGCACCTGTCTCCAAATATCCACCGGAACTAGTAAGCCAAAGAACATTTCAATATCAGCAAGTGTCATCACTGTAGAAGAGGCAGCTTCAGTCAGTTCTTTATAATATGCAGTAGGATTTTTTCTAGGGTCAGGTAACTGAATCTTAAGGGACAAAAACTCACTCCTTTTCCATGGAGTATAAACCCATTGTTCTTGGAAATGGGCTGCCTCACCTGGTCTGACAACAGCATTGTGCTGATCCCTTACCTCTGGTATTTTGGGATGAAAGATAGGATGAACCTCCGGCATCAGAAACTGAGATACCTGGGTAGGACTCTTCTCAAGCAGTCTACCCCGAGAAGCAACCAATGTCGCAACATTACCAAAAACTTGACCAGGCGCCAAATCAGTAACATATACATGATCCTTAATATCATATAAAATTTGCGGTGCTGCATCGTTGAAACACTGCTCCCAAAGACCGATCAAAGTAGCCGACATATGCTTAAGGGCATGCTGTTGTACAAAAGGCTCATAATCTTTCATCACACTCCACACATCTTCCACACCATAAATGGGGTTTCGGGCCCTCCTCGCTGCCTGATTAGCCACTACCTTTTTCCCTGCATCTCCCATATCAGATCGCACTAATGTTCGCCCCACGCGTTCCTTAAATTTCGTCCAGTCTCTATCCTCAGGGCCGTGTACTGGTGTCCCACTACTCTGTGATGTCGGGGAATGGAAGAATACAGTGGGAGTGACAATAAAGGTAGTAGGCACCAACGTCGCTGCTGGCTGTGTCGCAGGTGTAAGAGCTGGCGAAAGAGACGCCAAAGCAATAGGTGTTGCAGGAGTGCTAACAGTCATAGTTGCCACAGACGGAGAGGACAAAGAAAGAACAGGAGGTGCCATGGCCAAGGCAGTCCGATCAACAGTAACAGGTGCGGAAACAGCAGAGACAGAAGAACCGGGCAGCTGGGCCTGTGAGGGAAGAGCGGGATATATCCTCTGTGGGGCATATGGAGACGGGGGTCTAGTATCTAGCAATTCTTCCATAAAAGTATAATTTTCTTCTCGGGCTACATAAGATTTATCAATATTCAATCGAAACCTCCTATCTTCACGTTCAATTCCTATCTCTTGTTTCTCTCTATCATGTGCTACAGCTTTCTGAGTCAATGTTTGCATTCTCCCCTTCCGGGCCTCTTTCTCTGCTTTCATTCGCCTCTGTTTAGCCTCCTTTTGCCACGTTCGAAGAGAATCAAACATAGACTGTCTACTTCTTCTTGCAAACAACTTTTCCTGTAAAAACCCAATTTTTTGTACATCAAAAGTGCCTGTCAACGGCCACTGCAACTCGGCATTGTCCCTCGTATATTTGTGCCATAGCGTACTAAACATAATAGGGCCAAGGCCATGCTTCACATACATATCAAAGTTCGGAGTGCCTTCTGGAGCAGCTAGCTGACTTTCTTCCAATCGAGCATCTGCAGAGCAACAACGACAACAAGAAACCAAAAACCTACTAAATCCAGGCATTTTCAAAAGTGAGCCAAATTCGTTATGTTGCCTGGCAAGGTGTCCACAAACACCTCATACCAAAATCGGTCCTCAGACCGTGCCAAATACAAACCAAAATGGTACCATATCCACAAAGAACCAAAACAAACTCACCTGGTGCACACAGGTCAAACAAATTTAGTCTCCACTGCCGACTCTTCGGACCAAACAGTCAGTTCCAAAGGTTTTGCCATTCAGGACCCCAGTCAGGATGACCGCTGGGCGAGGCACCGTCTGGCGGGACAGAAGGGGCAGCTGCGAGTTCAGGAACTCTCTCGTGCAGGGATCGCAGGTCCGTCTGTCCAACCCGACGGCGGCCTCGACCTCCCCACCCGTCCTCAGGAGGGGATGGGCCACTCGCCCGATGGGGTCCCTGTTTGGGCGCCAACTGAAGGAAGTGACCCGAATAGGCCTACCCGGGTCACTTGCGACCACCTCTCAGCCTTCCATACAAATGAAGAGTCTGTCATACAGTAGAGAATACAAACCAAGTATATGTTTATTCAGATACACTCGAGCGGAGCCCCGTCTGCCCAGTTGCTGAGGGGTGCTGCAGAGAGGACTGACATCAGAAAACATGGTGATACATTATGTACGATTCAGAACCAAAGAAGGCATGCCCAGACTGGAAATTTCCAGATGGAGGCAGCTACACAAAGGAGGTACAGAAGGATAAGTTTTGATCCTGAGACCGGGCACACACTATCTCTATGCCAAGGTCGTTCTGCCTGGGCCCATCGCTGAACTAGTGGGAACAGGCCTATATCTAGTATTTATTTATGTCATTTGTAGAGCGCATGAATCACCCCGGATGGGGTATCTCCGCGCTGAGGATGAATAGAGTGAAGGCACAAGAGCTATAAGAGTAATGTTTTGAGTTTTTTCCTAAAGATCAAGTAGTTAGTGCATTGGCGGATGTCCAAAGGTAACTGGTTCCAGATTTGTGGGGCTAGGTAGGAGAACGCTTTGCCTCCCAATCTGGTTTGTTTTATGCGCGGGACGATGAGAAGACTCTTATCTTTTGATCGAAGGGTACGCGAGGGTGTATATCTAACCAGTTTGTCCGCTAGATATCTCGGTCCCATTTTGTTAAGGCCTTTGAACACCAAACAGCCGATTTTAAATTCAATTCTTTTGCGTATGGGCAACCAGTGTAATTTACGTAGCAGGGGGCGTGAGGGAGTTCGGAAGGGTGCACTGGTTATCAGGCAGGCCGCCGTGTTCTGGACCACTTGTAAACTGCTCAAGGAGGTTGTCTTGGCAGAGATCAGCAGGGCATTGCTGTAATCTAGTCGACTGAGGACCATAGCATGTACCAAGGTTTTTCGTGTGGAAGAAGGGAGAAAATGAAAAACTTTGCGGAGCAGGCTGAGTGCATGGAAGGATGTCCATTTAGTTGCAACTATATGCTCATCCAGATTGAGTTTGCTATCAATTAGCACTCCCAGGTTCTTAACCACTAGTTTAGGGGATGGTGCAGGACCCAGTTCCTCTGGCCACCAACAAGGTGACCAGCTGGTCACTGCATCTTTAAACAACATTATTTCTGTTTTATCTGCGTTTAATTGCAGAAAGTTGTTGCTCATCCACGTTGTAATAGTTTTCATGCCTTTTGCGAAAATGCTCTTGATATTAGGAGTGTTTTTATCGCAAGAGAGAAGGAGTTGCGTGTCGTAGGAAAGGGATGCGCTAATAAGAACAGTGTATTCATTAGTACAGCAAGGCCCAACCTTCAGGTAAAGGAAAATTATCAAAGCTGCTTCTCGCAGAGACAGAGAGAGGGATTAGTTTCGCTCATGGATCAAAATGGCGGCTAAACATAAAATGGTGCTGCGAATGCTAATTTATGCAGAACAATATGTAACAACACAGCAAAGACATTTTTTTTTATTCTAACACAGGAGTATAGAAGACGTTGCCAGTCACAACAATTGCTCTGTTGTTGACACATCACCAATCAGCATCATTCCAATGCTGAAGGCAACCTGAACAATGTCTGTTTATAATGCATGCTACCCAATTTTATTTTCATTTGTGGACTGCAAAGCACCACACTAATGGTTCCCATGACAACAGACGTCTCCATTAAGGAATATCCAGTTATGTCAGGGTTCAAATCCTAATAAAAGAAGTGGGGAGACTAACCAAGTTAGGCAGTATGCAACTGACATCATGCCAAGTGACAGTACAGCTCATTGCATCATGGCGCCTGACATTGCACGTAGCATTACAGGAAGTGGTATCACAACCCATGACCTCACAGGAAGTGACATGATATCAGATCTTAAGACCTCACAAATGTTTAGCAGGTCTATGATGAGTACATTTGAGCTCATTACAATATTTATCAAATGAGGTTTTGCATCAGGGTTGTGCCAAAAATTATGCAACTGCGTCGCAAAATCAAGGCCTCAACTTATATATTTATTTTTTTAAACTCTACCAGAGAGGAATTGGCAACAAGAAGTAATGTGTCAGTAAAACTGTTCTTAATTGGTTGCAAATTCAGCATTCTAAAATATCTTAATGGGGTTAAAACACCTGCTACAGAGATCTTTGTGTGCCCAGTAAATCTTAGGGAATAATGTTAATGGCAAGAAAATTCTGGAGCTTAATGTATATTTGCTGGAGGGATCTGTGTTTTGTATAGTCCCAGTTTTGAATCAAAGTAGCATGGATTATTAATAATATGTCTTTTGCAAAGCACATCATGTAACACTCAGAAGACAGATTTTTATTTTATGTAGATGGGTAAGTGAGTTATTACTTTTAACACAGAGATCCTTTTGTTGCTTGCAGTTCTTAAATTGGAATCCTTCTAATATAGGACAGTGAGCTATAATGGACATGTGACTCTTACAACTTGTAAACCTCACTGTCTTGTGTAACACATCCTGTACATTGATTTACACACATAATTTGTACATCTGATGAAAAGCGCTCTGACACCTGCGTTGGGATGTACAGCGCTATGAAAGAGGTGAAACAAAATAGTGGTATTTAAATTGATAATTGTGTAAATACAGGGACAGACCAACACATCTGACATTCTTACAGTGCATGCATATCTGCTGTGTAAAGGGACTGAACAAAGTCAAAAGCATACCTGTTAGACTTGGCTTTTTCAGCGGGTTTACCCCCAGACTTTTTGATTTTTGGCCTCCTGTTTTTGTTGGTTTTAAAACTCTGGGCACTTTACCACTGCTATTCAGTGCAAAAGTGCATATGCTCTCTGTGTAAATTATTATTATGGATTGGTGTTTTCATAATTGGCTTATTTGATTTACTACTAAGTCCCTGGTACAGTGCACTGTGTGTGCCCAGGGCCTGTACATCAAACACTGCTAGTGTGCCTGCAGCACTGATTGTGCTACCCACACAAGCAGCCTTGCAAAAGGTTCTCAGACCTGCCACTGCAGTGTTGCAGTGTACAGTGGTGACTGCCATGTCGACCTGGTAAGTGCAGTCACTTCCCAGTGGGTATTTTCTTCCTTAACCATCCTGTGTGCCTCTGCTGGGTTGTGGATTGACTGTATGGCTTTGGAGTGACAGGAGCTGGGTATGTGCATTCACTGTAGACAGCCACTGGGGGGTAGAGGTGTGTCCTGCCTTTCCTGGATGAGTCAGGGCAGGGCTGAATAGACCTGGGCTGCATTCAGAGTAGTGGGAAGAGTTTCACTAGCACCTGAATAGGCCTGGTCTGAATTTAGAGTGGTGGGAGGAGATTTCCTTTGCACCTGAATGGGCCTGGTCTGCCTTGGACAATGCTGTCTCCACCTCCTGCCGGGAAGCTGGACCAGAGAGGACAGAACTGGTTTGGGCTGAGCACAGAAACTCTCTGTCCAAAAGAACAAAGAGAAACTGAGTAAAAATATTGGGGCCCAGACCCCAGAACTTTAGATTCCTGCTGAACTAAGGAACCTGCAAGGAAGAAGAGCTGGAAAAGCTGTCAGGAGGAACTGCCAATTTGCTGCATGCGCTGCTGTGTTGGCCTGCTGTTTGCTGCTTCTGTCTTGGGCAGGCAAAGGACTGGAATGAACTTTCATCATCCTTCTGTTAGAGTTTTCTCCAAGGGCTTGAAGTAGAGCTTGCCTCCTGTTGGAAGTCTCAGGGAGATAAAAGACTTCAGAGAACTCGTTTGGATCAAGAAACCTGCCAAGAAGAAGAGCTGGAAGAACTGCCAGAAGGAGTACTGCCCCTTTGCTGTGTTGTTACTTTGCTGGGTTGGTCTGTAGTTGCTGCTTCTGCCTTGGGCAGTAAAAGGACTGGACTGAACTTTCTTCAGTTGTCACTGAGTGTCTCCAAGGGCTTGAAATAGAGCTTGCCTCCTGTTCACGAAATCTTAGGGACAACAAAGACTTTACTTACCTCTGGGTACCGCCCCTGGAACCATGGGTTTCAGTTGCCACAGAGGGGGAAAGCAGCCGACACCGTCACCGATACCGCTGCTAGCTCTGTGTCCTGAAGGCACCGTAGAAGGCACCGCCGCACTTCGCACCGCAACCCTGGTCTCACCGATGACGACTACTGCCGCTGCCACCGAGCCTGTGGGCACCACACTCCGCACCGCCTCGCTTCACTCCGCCGCCCTGGTCTCACCAACGAAGTTGCTGCACACTGACCTCGACACCCTTGACTGCAGCGTGGTTTGGGGGTACAGTTCGTAAGTCACACGACACACCTCCCCATCTCACACCGCGGCCTGGGCCGACCAACGCCAGCTCCCATGAACCGGCACTGTTGCTTGCACCGTGACATGTCAGCACTGCCACAAGCCCTGCCCCACTCCAAGCCGCAGCCCTGGTCTCACCGACACCGCTGGATGACCATCACCGAGCCGCTGCCCACAGCGCAACTTGAGGGCACCGCACTCCGCACCACTACGCTTCACATTGCAACCGCGACGGTTGCCACAACCGGCCCACACCCTCGCGATCGAGGCTAAGAGAGACTCAGAGGGCTGAGGCTAAAAGAGCCTCAGCCCAGGAAAAATAAAAGTGTGTTGCTCAGGAACTGAGCTTGGCTGGGCTGGAGGTAGAAGCCGGGAGGGCGGAGACCAGCTCAGATGGTGGTAGCAAAAAGGTGTTATTTCGTGACAAGGGAGACGTGCACACACACACAAAGACTTGGTGCTCTGCTTCAAGGAGGGGGTTGACATGCACCAGGGGTTTCAGAATTGTGAGGTAACTCCAGTGGTGCGCAGTGTAACCCTGGGCAAAGCACTACGCTAAGCTCGCGTAGTTTGCGAAGTTTGCGCTACTTCGCACAACGCGAATTGCACGTAGCACAGTGCAAACACGCGTAGCGTAGCGCAGCAGTCATTTTTTGCTTGCTCGCGGTCCTCAACGTCAAGTTGGCGACCGCGAGCAAGCAAAATGACATCCCGGCGAGACTTTTTCCTCGTTCGCGATCAGCAACATCAAGTTGCCGATCGCGAGCGTGGAAAATAAACCTCCCGGCGAGATTCTCAACGCGGGGAGGTCAGGTTTCTCATTGCGAGTGGTCGCGTATGCTCACGACCACTCGCGATGAGAAACTACCAGTCCGCGTTGAGAAAGCTGCCGCTCGAGTAAAAATCTACTCGAGCGGCAGTAAAAGACAGCTCGCACTGTGCAAGATGCCGTTTTCAATGATTGCACAGTGCGGACAAGCATCCGGCACTGTGCAATCATCGCGAACAGTGCACCACGCAGTTCGCGTAGTGCTACGCGTAGCTCGCGTAGTGCGAACTGCACTTTGCATAGCTTCGCGTTGCGCTACTTCGCGAACTACGCCCAGGGTTAGCGCAGTGTCCCTGAGGTGGATTGGGGAACTGGCACAGGGGATCATATTCCTAGTGGTGGTAAGGACACTTTACTGACTCTAGATAAGAGGTACAGGGAGAGGGGTTCCCCATGGTAGAAGCCCTGGTAAGTGACTATGGAGACCACCCAGAAGAGTATGGGTTGAGTGACAGCAACAGTCAGACACTGCCTCACCAGTCTTGCAAGGGTGATGTGGGGTACTTTTCTGAGGCACTGGATGGTTGAGTGAAGGGTAGTTTGGTTGACACATGTGAGGGGCTGTGTAATTTGGATGCTGGAGAGCATATGTTCAGTCCCTGTTTTCCAGAGCTATGCTAACACCAGTTGGAGTGTGAGTTCTCTAATCCCAGGGAACTTGTACTGGAGGCAGAACTTTTTCTGGATTCCAGAGGGTCTGAAAAAGCTTTTGGGAGTGATCCTGAAGGACGTGGCTCAGGTTTTCCCCAACCAGGTGAGGTAGGGGAGGTTGGTAGTGACCCAGATAGGCTCCAGTGGAGTGGGGGTGGGCTGAGGCCCAAGGTGCCCGAAACCCAGTCTCAGGGCCTGGTTGGTTCCATGAGGGAACACCAGGAGGGGGGTCTAGTCTATACCGAGAGGCCATCCCCTGAGGGGGATCCCGAAGTGTCAGGTGAGCTGGGGGGACTGCTGTAACCAGCATTCCACCAGTTCTTTTTTTTTTTTTTTTTTATTATTCAAAATGACAGTTACAAGTAATGGCAGTTTCAGAAAAAATAAAATAAGTCAAAAACCATATAATTAATACATAAACATGGATAAGCAACATACATTAGTCTACCCATTCGGAAATTGGAGCCCAAGTTTTTTGTCCAAGTTCCCTTCTCTTACGTCCTTTCAATCTATTAACAGAAGACTCCATATTGTAAATAGAGAGAATCCTAGATCTCCAAATTGTAAATGTAGGGGAGTCAGGACTGATCCATTGAGCAGTGATACATGATCGAATACAGGCCATAGCGATAAATACCAGTCCAACCTCATGTCTTGCCCTAAGATTCTCTCCCATGTTACACTCAATGCCCAAAATTACCAATTCTGGTGTTATTACAAGCGGAATTCTCAAAGTTATATTAAAAAAAGTTTCAATATCTTGGAACAATGGAGCTAAATTAGGGCATGAGTGGAACATATGTACAGTATCTGCGGCCATTAGGCCACATCTGTTGCACTTGCTTCCTAAAGTACCTCGCGTACCTCCCCATTTCGCAACCTTTCGTGGAGTATAGTAAAGGTCAAAAATGGACATATAGTGTTGGGTTCTTAAACTTCCTGTTGTTAAGGTCTCACTTATTAAAATAATTGAATCTTCCAAATTTATCCCCTCCTTTCCAAACTTCTCCTGCCATTTAGTATTCTGGCTACATAAATCATCGGGGAGATTTTGCAAAAGTATTTGATAGATTGTCCCGATCCGGGACTTTCGACTTATTGTCTCCACCAAAGATATTTTTTCCCAGTTAACTGTAGTCCCAAGCATATTTGTCCCCAAGAAACTCCGAACCTGCAGGTATTTAAAGAAATCTCTTCTATCTAGCCCAAATTTTTCTTGTAAAGAGGCAAACGTCTTTATTTGACCTTTATCATAAATATCCCCTAAAACATTAATCCCGGCATTACCCCATCGGAAAGTTATTTGATCTTGAAATATTGGTGGTAAAACACCACACGCCAAAAAGGGAGTATACAAATTTATATTAGAGATTTTAAACCTCCGACGCATCTTTCTCCAGACCCCGTAGGCTGCCTTAAGGATTTTGAATCTGGTTTTTTTATAATAACTAGGTTCTAGGTTTTTGACTAAACATTGATTAGCTTCCTTGTCCAATGCTATTTCATAGATAGTTGGTCTTACCGCCATAGACCTCTCGGCTCTAGACCCGATCACCAAAATCCCCATACATTGCAATAGTGAGGCCCACTGATACATGAGAAAATTAGGAACCCCCCAGCCTCCTCGATCTCTAGGGAGAATCATCCATCTGGTCGCCCTTCTGACCCTATGATATCCCCATAGAAACCTGGAGCAGCTTCTTTCAATTTTGGCCAAAGATGCCATAGAAAACTCTAGAGGGATGGTCCTAAATAGGTATAAAAATTTGGGCAGAATTAACATTTTTAAAACATTATTTCTTCCATACATAGAGAGATGTAGGTGATCTAACCTCTCTAACGTCGTATTGGCATTGGTGATTGTAGGAATTATATTAAGATCTGGTATTCGGTCAACTGGCTGCGAAATCCTAATACCCAAGTATGTTACTTCAGTCGAAGCAGGGAGGTCAGGGGTGATGGTAAAATTAGAGTGAATAATCTGCGTTTTGTCAACATTTAGCTTGTATCCCGACAAAGCCCCAAATTGCTCCGCCTGATCCCTCACTGCTGAAAGAGCCATTATGATATCGCTAGTAAGTATTGCAATATCGTCTGCATAGGCCAGTGTTTTATACTCGGTGTTATTGACTATCACTGGTTTTACATTCACGTTTTTCTCTAGTTTATTAAGAAATGGGTCGATATACAATGCGAAAAGCAGGGGGGAGCATGGACACCCCTGCCTTGTACCTCTGTTGATCCTGAATACTGCTGATTCCTGCCCTGATATCCGGATCTCTGCTACAGGCGATATATAAAGTGTCTGGACGGCTTGGATAAATTCAGGGCAAAACCCCTTCCACTGCAATACATACCATATGAATCGCCAGGAGACCCTGTCGAACGCTTTCTCTGCGTCCAACAGGGCCACACCCAAAGCAGAGCCCGAGGCTTCAGCCCAGTCAAGAAGGGCGATCACTCGTCTCACATGATCGGTTGAATCTCTCCCGGGAATGAACCCATGCTGACGAATGGATACAAGAGGGGTGATGACTCTGGCCAACCTAGAGGCTATTATTTTAGAATAGATCTTACTATCAGAGTTAATAAGGGAAATTGGTCTGTACGATGATGGATTCAGTTCTGGTTTATTCTTTTTCTTAAAAATTATTATAGTGTTCTTACACCAAGATTCAGGTATTTGCCCTTTTTGAGCCTGCTGAAATAAGGAAACCATATCCTGTCGAAGTTCTGATCTAAATGTCCTAAAAAACTCTAAAGGAATACAATCTGGACCAGTCGCCTTACCGGCTGAGAGAGAAGTTATGGCATTTTCTATCTCTTCCCAAGAAATTGGGGCAGCAAGAATTTTATTTTGTTCCAGCGTAACCTTCTTTATTTCCAGACCCTCAAAGAACTCAAGAAATACCTCTGGGCTCACTTCCTCTCCAGTACCTATTTCTTCAGTATATAGTTGCTGAAAATATTTTTGAAATACCTCTAACACTTTGCTAGGAGAGTCTTGAATCTGACCAAGATGGTCCTCAATCTTCCATACCCCACTAATCACTTCCCTCTCTCTAAGCCGCTTTGCCAGAACCCTTCCAACATTTTCCCCAAATTCATATGTGTCTGCCCTAAACTGTTTATATTTAATGGCTACTTCTTCCCCAAAATGCTGTTGAATTTTAGATTTAATCAAAGCTATAAGCTGAAGACACTCGTCATTGTCCAGGCCATTCCGTATTTTATTTATCAGCTCTATTTCAGTTAACCTGAGCTGATCAACCCATCCACTAACTTTTCCCTTTTTGATCTTCTGCTGATGTATAGAGAAGCTAAGCGTTGCTCCACGGAGGGCAGCTTTGAACGCATCCCAAACGATAGTTTCAGCAGAGGTGTCTCTATTGATATTAAAAAACTCCCTTATCCAATTGGACATATGTTCACAATATGCCTGTTCGAGGAGCAATTTCCTTTCAAAGGTCCATGTCCTCTGAGGACGAGGGATACCACTTAATGACAGCTCAGCGACCAGTGGGTTGTGGTCTGATATGATCTTGGGAAAGATATCAATACTGGTCTTATCAGCGATCTGTTGAGATATAAAAAAATAATCCAGACGGACAAATTTATTATGAGGTGCTGAGTAAAAAGTATACCCTGGAGTTCCCAACCTATGTCTAAACCAAAGGTCAACTAGTCCATGCTCCCTAAGTATTCTCTGCAGAGCTTTGAACACCCTAACCTTCCTTCCTTGATATGGTGCATTGCCAAGAACATTGAACTGACTGTCCAAATGAATGTTAAAATCTCCACAGAGAATGACTGGATACTTCCATACCGCCAACTCGATATTGAGAGCATCTAAGACCACTGGATCGTCCAGATTAGATCCATACAGTGAACATATTGTCAATGGAGTTCCGTTAATTATGATCTCTAGGATCACCCATCGCCCCCATTTATCCCCTTTACTGCTTCGACACAAGCCCGTACCTTTCTTAGCCAAAATGGCCACCCCTCTAGTAGTGGTACTTTGATGAGAGCAAGCCAATAAATCTAGACCAAGGCCTCTTAGATACCCCCGTTTACCCCACGGAATATGGGTCTCTTGTAGACAAAGAATATCTACTTGCATAAATTGAATAATTTTAGCCAAAACACCTTTTTTCTTTCTATCATTTAACCCACATACGTTTAGAGAACAAATATGTAATTTACCTTTCCCACCCATCATTTTTATCACTTGATTCCCCTCTTGACCTGTATACATATTTCAATCGGTTGCGATACACTCCATAAATCTTATCAGTAATGCTCATTTTTGCACAGAAAAGACTGCCATAACTACAAGTAACAAACTTTGATTGTACACCCCTCCTAACCATCCTAGCCCTGCCACCCCCATCGCCATCCCCACCCCCAACCCTCTCCACCTCTTCCCCTCCACCCCTCCTCCCCTGCCCTTTCCCCCCCCCTACAACCTATCCTAAAGAGCATAGGGACCGACAGTCCCTGGTGATGGATGGCTGACTCCGTACCCCCCTCCTCAGCATCAGACCCCCCCCTTACAATATTAGCAAAAAAATCAAGCACCAACAAAAAGAAAACCCCCAAGAGAAGAAAAAGGGGGGAAAGAGAATTCCCTAAAAAAAAACCAAATCCTGAAAATAATCCCCCTATCTAACACAGCATTGCTAAGTTACAATATGCCTATGCGTTTTTTTCCCCTTTTTTTCCTCCTCTCTTTCAAAAACCCCTAATACATTTTTTTTTTTTTAGATCTTTTGTAAATATTCTTGTGCCAATATCTCAGATAGAAAATATTGCGTCTGCCCTTGAAATATTACTTTCAACTTCGCGGGATTGTGCAAAAATATTTGTGCCCCCTTTGCTTGAAATAATGGAATTAATTGGCGAAGTTGCCATCTTTTCTCGACTGTTGCAGGACAGAAATCTGGTTTTACAAAGAAATCGCACCCCTTTCCCCTTCTTTTCCTATCTGGTCTGGCCAGATCATACAGGGCCTCTCGAGCTAAAAAGTTGTTCAGACAGATAAGTATGGCCCGAGGTCTCTCAGTATCTTGACCTCGTTTCCTCTGTTGGAACGGAAACCGATGAGCTCTCTGTATTTCCATTTTCCAGTCCCAGGATAGATCCGGGAAGGCCTCCTCAAAAAGTGCAATCACAAATTGACGAGCATCCCCCCTCCAAACCCTCTGGAACCCCCAAAATCCGAAGGTTATTCCTCCTTGACCGATTTTCAAGGTCAGTCAGTTTCCAAATAGTATCCTCCTTTAAGGATTTCAGGGACTCAGTGATAGTTCTTTGGTTAGCCAGTTCATCCTCTAAGGTGGATATCCTTGTCTCAGTCTCGCCAATCCTTACTGCAAATTCCGAGCAGGTCTTGGAAACCCTTCGAATTGAATTCTGTAATTTCCGACACGCACCCTGATTGCGTATATTATCAAGTCTTGTTTCTTCACGGTGGGCCATTATTGACTGATATATAGTAGCCAATGTGATTTCCTCAGGAGACCCTGGGTTAAACGTTGCTGTATCTAGCACCCCATCTGCATCTTTACTCCCCTCCAAGTTTGGGGAAAATGAATAGTCCCAGGTCATAGATCTGGTTGGCCCCAAGTTTTTGTCTGGCAAATGATCCCTCTGTTTGCGCACCGTCCCGGGAGTATGAGAGGACTTGTCTTCAGAATCCTCCCCTTCCCAGCCCAAACTACCAGTATCACTCTCACCCCCAGCCCAGTCTTTACCAGGACTCTCATCCCCTGAAGAATTCGACTGATCAGATAAAGAATAAAAAATTTCCCCCGAGTCACCATCTCTCAAGACATTGTGAGATACTAGTATTTTCTTTTGCGTATCAGCTATGCTCCCAGTAGAATAGTTCTTGCTTGCTGGATTAATTGTGTCTACTTCTAGACTGTTTCCCTGGGGGACTACATCTCCCATAGTGCCATTTCCTGATGTCTCCAACTCGGTAGTGCACGACCCGTCGGTGCCCTCAATACTTTCAGGGTTTAAGTTATTTTTGAATTTATTCACATCGCCGGTTTTGGTTCCTACCTTGTTGTTGATTTCTGGGCACAAATCGTTAGCTCCCCCTGGGGAGAGAGATCGATGTCTTGGATAGTCCCCTGTGTAGATCCCTCCGCAACTTTCTCAGTTCTGTTCAGTGCTGCTACAATGTTGCCTTCACCATTGCTGTCTACCACACAGCCACCAGGCGTCTTACTTCTCCCTGATTGCGCCTTGAACAGTGCAGGAACAGTTTGCCGACCCCTTCCAGCGGAGCCGGCAGGGCCACCCTTGCCAGAAAGTGAGCGGCGTGTGGGGTCCGTTGACACATCGTCCGAAACCGACCTCCGGGGATTTGCGGCATTTACGATGTTTGTTGTGCTCCCGGCACCAGCACCAGCACCGGCGGGAGCACCGCGAGTCTTTGCTCCTTTAGCAGCAACCCTAGGCGGCATTACGGATAAGACGGGAGGGAACAGAGCATCAACAGCCACCGGATGCAGAGAGTGTATACCCGCCAACCTTGCAGGCAGAGGTAAGCCGATGAGCCAGAGTCTAAGCCGCCAGATCATCCCGGAGAGCCACAAACTTTAATTCATGTCATCTTCCTGTAGATTAGTGCATTTGTCGATATCCCGCACATCTAGAGAGGAGGAAAGGTCCGACCGGAGGAGAGAGTACGTCCAGCTCACACAGCCGACGCCGCGGCCGCCATCTTGCTCCTGGGCATTCCACCAGTTCTGATGTCTAGCAGTACCACTCCAGGTGAGAGGGTACAGGAGTCAAGAGAGAGGGGTAAGGGGAGGAGACAGTCCCCAGTTGGAGGACCAGTGGGTCAGGGGTTGCCAGTTCAGAGGTCAGAGCACCCCAGGACCGACCCTGGCGAGGCCACTAATGGCCTGGGGGGTCTTCATGCACTGCCAGAGTTACAGGGGACTGGAGACCTGCGCCAGGTAGACTCTTACCCAACCCTTCTAGGAAGTTTTTCCTTTGGGGGTGGGGTGGTTGTGCTCCCCTGGAAGTCCTGGCTTGCCAGGCACAGATCCAGCCTCAGGGTACAGAACCTGGGTTGGAGGGCCAGGTGCAGGGTGTCTCCCCTTTTCCTGGAGGGAGGGATAACTGCTAGCAGTGTCCCTACTATTTTGCCTTCTGGGGGTACCGCTCCGGGTGGGAGGGTGAAGAGCCCCATCGGGGTGGGCAGGGAGAGGGAAGCCTCACCCCTGACCCCTGTCCAGCCTAAGGCTACAGACCCTAGGCTGGTTTACCAGTTGCAGGATAGCACCCCTGAACTGGTGGGAGAATTTTGCAGGGTGGCTGGCCCAGTCACGCTGACAATTCTAGAGGATGGGGGTACCTCTTCACAGTGGAGGGTACAGGCCCCAGCGGGGAGGACAGGGTGTGGGAGAGTCCGCTCCGGTGTCCTGGCCAGCCGCAGTGTACAGACCCTGGGCTGGTGGGTCAGTGTCAGGATGCCATACCTGATCTGACAGGAGGGAGAGTGGACAAAGGGTATTAAGCACCTGGGGCTACCACCCGCCACTCTCTAACACCACAGAGGTTAGAAAGCCCTGAGACGCATGAGGCCTGGCTCTCGTCACTGACAGCTGTCAGTGGCCACTGTGGCTTGCTGTCCTGGTGGACAGCGGTGCCCCTGGGGAGGGGACCCGAGTCACACCCCAGAGGTGGACTGGGCCACACCACTGTGTTGGCCATGTGAGTGCTGTCTGCCTGCTGGGACACACCTGTGAGCAATCTAAGATTAGGTGCTGCACAGATTGTGTCCACAAGTGAAGAGAAGGGTTCCCCTTGGGTTATCTTAATGGGTCCTGACAGTATGGACAGAGGAATCAAGCTGGGTTCAGCAAGGCGTAGAACCAGAACGTGCCCCCGCTGTTTTGGGCCAGGTCTATGTTCTTCGCCCCAAGCAGGGAAGGTCATCAAGGGATTAATTAGTTTACCCTGGCTTTAAGCTGAGAGGGGTTTGTTTTAGACTTGGCTTTTTCAGCGGATTTACCCCCAGACTTTTTGCTTTTTGGCCTCCTGTTTTTTACCCTGTTTTTGTTGGTTTTAAAACTCTAGGCACTTTACCACTGCTATTCAGTTCTAAAGGGCATATGCTCTATGTGTAAATTATTACTATGGATTGGTGTTTCCATAATTGACTTATTTGATTTACCACTAAGTCCCTGGTACAGTGCACTGTGTGTGCCTGGGCCTGTAAATCAAATGCTGCTAGTAGGCCTACAGCACTGATTGTGCCACCCACACAAGCAGCCTTGCAAAAGGTTCTCAGATCTGCCACTGCAGTGTCTGTGCGCAGTGGTGACTGCCATGCCGACCTGGCAAGTGCAGCCACTTGCCAGGCCCTAACCTTCTCTTTTATTGCATGTGAGTCACCCCTAAGGTAGGCCCAAGGTACCCCTGTGGGCAGGGTGCATTGTATGTGAAAGGTAGTACATGTACTGGTGTGGGTGACATGTCCTGATAGTGAAATACAGGGTATTTCGTTTTCACTATGGAAAGGCTATCTGTTCCGTAGGATAGAATGGGAGGTACTTTGTACCATCTCACAAGTATAAACTTCCCATTGGGATGAGATGGAGAAATGGAGTTTAGTATGTCTGAACTCAGAATGTAAAAATGCATCTTTTAGTATAGATGATTTTTATGTTGTGTGTTTGAAAATACTACTTTTAGAAAGTGGGTATTTTCTTGCTTAACCATCTTGTGTGCCTCTGCAGGGTTATGGTTTGACTGTTTGGCTTTGGAGTGACAGGGGCTGGGTATGTGCATTCACTGTAGACAGCCACTGGGGGGCTTTGAGGTGTGTCCTGCCTTTCCTGGATAAGTCAGGGCTGAGCTGAATAGACCTGGGCTGCATTCAAAGTAGTGGGAGGAGTTTCACTAGCGCCTAAATAGGCCTGGTCTGCATTTTGCGTGGTGGGAGGAGATTTCCCTTGCACCTGAATGGGCCTGGCCTGCCTTGGACAATGCTGTCTCCACCTCCTGCTGGGAAGCTGGACCAGAGAGGACAGAACTGGTTTGGACTGAGCACAGACACTCTCTGCCCAAAAAAACAAAGATAAACTAAGTATAAATATTGGAGTCCAGACCCCAGAACTTTAGATTACTGCTGAACTAAGGAAACTGCCAGGAAGAAGAGCTGGAAAAGATATCAGGAGGAACTGCCACTTTGCTGCGTGCTCTGCTGTGTTGGCCTGCTGCTTCTGTCTTTGGCAGGAAAAGGACTGGATTGTTCTTTCATCATCCTGCTGATAGAGTTTTCTCCAAGGGCTTGAAGTAGAACTTGCCTCCTGTTGGAAGTCTCAGGGAAATAAAAGACTTCAGAGAACTCGCTTGGATCATGGAACCTGCCAAGAAGAAGAGCTGGAAGAACTGCCAGGAGCAGTACTGCCCCTTTGTTGTGTTGTTACTTTGCTGGGTTGGTCTGCAGTTGCTGCGTCTGCCTTGGGCAGTGCAAGGACTGGACTGAACTTTCTTCACTTGTCGCTGAGTATCTCCAAGGGCTTGAAATAGAGCTTGCCTCCTGTTCACGAAGTCTCAGGGACAGCAAAGATTTCATTTACCTCTGGGTGCCGCCTCTGGCACTGTGGGTTTCAGTTGCCACAGAGGGGGAAAGCAACCGACACGTCACTGACACCGCTGCTGGCTCCGTATCCTGAAGGCACCGCCACACTTCGCACCATAACCCTGGTCTCACCGACGACCCCCGCTGCCACCGAGCCTCTGCTTGCACCGCGATCTGTGAGCACCGCACTCCGCACTGCCCTACTTCACTCCGCCGCCCTAGTCTCACCAACGGTGTCTCTGCACTCTGACCTCAACACCTGTGACTGCATCGTGGTTTGGGGGTACTGCTCATAAGTCACACAACGCACCACCCCGTCCCACACCGCAGCCTGGGCTGACCGACGACACCTCCCATCAACCGGCACTGTCGCTTGCACCGTGACCAGTCAGCACCGCCACGAGCACCGCCCCATTCTGCACTGCAGCCCTGATCTCATCGATACCGTTTGACGACCGTCACCGAGCTGCTGCCTGCATCACGACTTGAGGGCACCGCACGCCGCACAGCTATGCTTCACATCACAACCGCGATGGTTGCCATGACTGGCCCACACCGACGTGGTTGGCCGGAACCAAAGGTACTGTTTACGAGTCTGCTGACACTGATGCCAGTCCGCACCATTGCAGTCTGTCAGAACTGTTGGAGTCTGTTCTTTTCAGCACAGCGGTAGCTCCGGACGGAGCGACTGGCTTTGAGGAACTGCATTTATGAGTCATCCTTGCAAAGTGCATAGTTTGGATTACTTTATGTTGGTCTTTTATCGTTTTGGTCTTGCTTGCACAGATAAATATTGGTTATTTTTCTAAAACTGGTGTGGTGTCCTTTTGCAGTGTTTTCACTGAATTACTGTATGTTATGTGCAAATTCTTCAGATAAGTCTGACTGCTCGTGCCAAGCTACCAAGGGGGTGAGCAGGGGTTATTTTAGAAGTGTATCCCCCTTATCTTGACTAGAAGGAAGGGTCACTATTTGTACAAATGTGCAAACCATTGCCAACTAGAGACCCCATTTCTAACAATACCTCTTTTAAGTATCTATGAAGTGACAAGCTGAGTGCCTTGGTTTCTTCTCCATTGCATGCAGGTGTGAGGCTCCTGATATCTCCCACCCAGGTAACTCCAATGAAAGAAAGTCCGATGGCCTCTGAACTTCGTCCTTTGTTATGTGCCCAGCTGGAATCTGATACGCCCCCTCGCCTGCACGTTGCTGCTTGGAATGAAATTACACCGGGCCAAGTTCAGAATATTTCTGTGGGGCCCAACTTCTTGGCAGGGGAGACAGCGTCCACCCTGTGAAAACAGTGGGTAGATGCCTTCTACTTGTAAGTACCCTTGACTTGTACCCTGTGTTCTGTAAAAACGGTATATATGAAAAAACACGTGCTACATTGCATGTCCATGACCATGGCCTCGGAATGTGCAGTCTCAAATCAACGACATACACCACAACAAATCGCAAATAGGAGGAGAAGGCCCTTTCATGCCCCTTCCTAATTGCCATTCGGAAAGGGTCTGCAAACCAATTTTGCAAGCAGGAACTGCTTTTATGATTGGCAAAATGGATTTCATATATACCAAAAGGCCATAATGTAGCCGCAAATCTTGTGATTTTGCAAATTGCACAGTTTTCACTAACAAAATGGCTTTGTACATCTGACTCCCTTGCTACAGTCATGTACTGGCAGACGTTGTTGCGTAGCTCCACACTCATTTTACTTTTGCAGTTACAGTAGAATAAGACTGTAGTCAGTATAACAAAAACATGTGAACAGTAAAGCTTTGTTAAAGATCATCTACCCACAAACCAATTCAAAGACTGCAAAGTGTTTAAAAAATTTATATGTGCTCTTTGGAGATTCTGCATGAAAATTCCAAAACAAAACATTCATCCACCTTGTCTCCTATATGGAAAGTTCATGCTGATCCGTCAAGCAAGGCCCAAAAAATGGGGTGTCTCAAAGGTGTCATTTCCCATGTTGATTCCCATAGAACACTTTGGTCTCTGAAACAGAACAAATGGCTTGACAGAGTTGTGCTAGAGTTGGCAAAAAGTTAGAACTTTACTTAGAAAGCATGCATTTTGTGATTTGGTGAAAATCAGATTTTTGACATTTAAAAGTGTGCTCTGGTTGAGGATGGAAGAGTAAAAAGTTTGTTATATCTGGATTAGATGTTCTCTGATTGGCCAATTAAGAGGGAACCAGTCAATCCTGATTAGCTGGCCATAACATGAACAATATGTTGTGGCAGCCATTACAGGACTCAGGGACATAGTCCCTGAGTTCTGTAAAAGAATTACAAAAAGAATTTTAAAAATAATGTAAAAAAATATAAGAAGGCAGGGTGAGAACACCTTGACCTCCTGGGGCATGTGAGGTGAGGGAGTGTTCCCAGTGGGAGCCCTCTTCCATTGGCTGGCCACAACATGGACAAGATGTTATGGAAACCATTACAGAACTCGGGATCATGGTCTCTATTGAAATGCATTGTAGTATATTCCTGTTAATTTGGGTCAGAAAAAGGAACACATTTGTGGTAGGTGGTAGCAGATTTTAGTATTAAATCTGTTTTATTAACTGAACACAGCAAAGATACATAAGCAGAGTGCCTACAACCCAGCGGGCCGGCTAGCTGCACGTTCCTTATACTGGCAAGGCTAGGAGCAAAAGAAAACTGTTCAATATTAAACACAGCAAGCCGCCTACAACCCAGTCGGGCCGGCCACGTCAAAAGAGAATATCGCCAGGAGATTGAAGCACGTGCAAAGGAATAAGCCAGTTTAGAAGCAAGGCGCTCAGGGCGGGGAGAATGGGGTCCACTGTGGACCGCAGGCTGTGAAGAGTGTTCCAACTGTGAACAATAAACACAACATAAAAATGAGAGAAAACCCCCTGAACCCAACCCACCCCCCTCCCCTCTCCTCAGTGTGCAAAAAGAAACACAAAAGGGACGCAAACGTCGGCATCATCCCACAGGCACTGGGTGATGTATTGGGGTCAGTGTGCCGTGGGGACATATAGAGCCAGCAATGTTCATTCTATGGGGTAGCTGCAGTGGTGTCTGGTATAAGGTTTAGGATACGAAGATAACGCGGGCAAGTCAGTTCACGGAATTCAGTGGAGAGAATAATCAGGAAGGGGGCCCAGATTTTAGCACAATCCTTATCCTTCCCTGCCGCTACCATAGAGAGCCTTTCCATTGCAAGCAGGTTACATAACTGGTGTAGCCAATGAATGTGCTCGGGGACGCTATCTGATTTCCATCTAGCTAATATGACCCTATGTGCAACATTCAGCGCAAGCGCCATCTGTCGCCCCCTAGTCGAGCGCAAGGGAAAGGTAAGCGCATTAGGAAGGCCTAGGAGGGTATAGGCGGGGAACCGGGGTATGGCGGTGTTGAAGGCCCGGTCAATGTCATTGAGGATCTGATCCCAGTAGCGTGTTAGCTTCGGGCAGTGCCATAGCAAATGAATGAGAGTCCCGGGATTACCGCACCCCCTCCAGCAGAGGCCGTCACACTGTGACTGCCATTTAGAGAGTCTTTCAGGGGTGTAGTACCAATACGTAGCAATTTTATAGGCTGTCTCCGTGTGGCTCGCGGAATACGTAGTGTGGTGTGCCCGGTAGAAAATGTCTTGCCACTCTTTATCAGATAGTGTGCGCTCTATCGCCACTTCCCAGCGCTTCTGTCCAGCAGTGCGTGTCGTTGAGGGGGCCGGGGTATAAAAAGAGTATAGTTCGGAAATGAGACTTTTGTCACTTTTTTTGCTGAGTATCCATTTCTCAAACGGCTTCATTGGCCGAAAGGCCAGGGAACGTGTCCCAGGTCCCGATATCCAGTGAACCATCTGGGAATGCAAATAAAGATCAGTATCAGGCAGGTGGTAGTCTGTTTACAAGTCCTTGAAGGGGATAAGGCCCTGAATGTCAAATAAGTGCCCCACTCGTTTACAGCCCTCCTCCACCCATTGTGCTGCAGCTTTGGTGGTTTCTCCTGGTGGGAAGGCGGGGTTCGAGAAAAGCGGGGATAGAGGAGACGGGAAAGAGGTCAGATTGGCCCTATGCGAGACCCTGTCCCAAGCGGTCATCGTGGGTCGCGTGACTGGCGAGGAGTATAGACCCCATGCGCGTGCTGCCCGCGGCAACCAAGCGTCCCGCCAAATATGGTGGCCCGCGACCGTTTGGTCCATAAATATCCAGTATTTCTCTGTCAGGGGACGATTCCACTCCACTAGATAGCGTAGAAGGGAGGCTTGAAAATATCGAGTGATGTTGGGCAAGGCTAGTCCTCCGACCCTTTTGGCCCGCTGGAGCTGCGTTTTACGCAGACGCGGCGAGACCGGGCCCCAAACGAAGCTCTCGAGAGCCACCTGAACGTGCCGTAGGGCGTGAGGTGGGGGTTCCAGCGGGAGTGTCTGGAACAGGTAGAGAGCACGTGGCAGGACATTTATTTTAACCGCAGACAATCTCCCAAACCATGACAGAGGGAGGCGGCACCAGCGGAGGAGGTCCGCGTGAATGCGGGATAGGAGAGCGGAGTAGTTGGCCTCTGCCGTTGTCGCCAGACTGGAGTGGAAAGTCAGGCCCAGATACACATTTACCTTCGAAGCCCAGTCAAAGGGGAAGCGGAGCTTGAGAATCTCTTCCGTTTGTTGACTAGTGGTAAGATTGAGTACTTGAGATTTCTGTATATTGATGTTAAAGCCAGAGAGCTGACCGAATATCTGGAGGTCCTGCATGATGGCCAGCAGCGAGATCAAGGGGTGCGCGACGGAAAAGATAATGTCATCCGCATATAGGCTAATGAGATGATGATCCGAGCCGAAGGGGATGCCCTGCGCAAGAGGGTTGTCCCGGAGCCGTTGCGCTAGGGGCTCCATATACAGAGCAAAAAGTAGGGGGGAAAGGGGACACCCCTGCCGCGTTCCTCGGCCCACTTCAAAGTGGTCAGAAAGTAAGCCATTAACTCTGACCGCTGCTTGGGGAGCAGTGTAAATGCTGGCAATCCAGGGTCGAAACCTGGGCCCCACCCCAAAACGCTCCAAGGTGGCAAAGAGATACGGCCAGTGCACTCGATCAAAGGCCTTCTCGGCATCGATCGCCAATAAGAGGGCCTCCTCCTTGGACCGTTGCACTTTGTCAATCAGGTGACAGATGTGCTTGGTGTTGTCCCCACACTGTCGTCCAGGGGTGAAACCAGACTGATCTGGATCGACAAGATCCGGCATGTGGGGATTCAACCTATGTGCTAAGATGCTGGAGAACAGTTTTGCGTCTATGTTCAGCAAGGAGATCGGCCGGTAAGAGCCACAGCATTCAGGGTCCTTACCCAGCTTAAGGATGACGGAAATGGAGGCCTGCAGCATAGTGGGCATGAGGGATCCCGAATCCGCAAATGAATTAAACAGACGTGTGAGCAAAGGGGCGAGTTCCGCGCAGTAGGTTTTGTAGAATAGGGCACTAAAGCCATCCGGCCCCGGGGCCTTTTGTAACTTCAGCCGAGAAATTGCAGAGATGACCTCCTCAATGCGGACAGGCGCCTCCAGGGCGGCAGCGGCGCCCTCGGATAGCGGCGTCACTGCAGCGTCCCTCAGGTAGTCTGTAGGATCCGGTAGCAAGGAGGGGTCAGCTGCATAGAGGGAATGATAAAAGGAGCGAAAGGCAGAGACGGTTTGGGTGTCGTCGGTTAGGAGCCGTCCGGACCCATCACGCAGCGATTTGACAGAGTGCGCCTCCTGTTGGCCATGCAGGCAATGCGCTAGCATACGTCCCCCTTTATTAGAGCCAACAAAAAAATTGTGTTTCAAGCGGATCACCGCATGTTCAGCCCGGTCGAGATCCAACCGGCGGAGCTGGAGGCGTTCCTTTTCTAGCTGACGCCATATATGGGGCGCACCGGTACGCTTATGTATGGTCTCTAATTCCCGGACGGTGGCCTCAAGCTCCACACGTTTTGCCCGTCTGGTTTGGTTCTCATAGGCTGCCTTAGCAATAAGGGCCCCCCGTGCTACTAGCTTAAGCGCTTCCCATATTGAAGAGAGTGGAGTATCAGCTCTGTCATTAGTTGCTATATAATCGATGATGCATTGTCTAATGCCCGCAACCACCTCTGGAGACCGGAGCAGGGAATCCCGCAGGCGCCAACGCGGCGAAAAGGCTGAGCGCGCCGCCGGAATGCGAAGAGTTAGGGAAATGTGGGCATGGTCCGAGAGGGCACGAGCTTCGATAGTGGATTCCGCTACCAGGGCCCAAGCAGCCGGGGTTACAAGGGAGTGGTCTAGACGAGCGTATGTTTTATGTGCGGCCGAATAGTATGAAAAGTCTATCTCGTCGGGGTGCAGACAGCGCCAGGCATCCCTGATCCCAACATCGCGCAACCACTCCCCCCCATGTGCGGATATTGCGCCAGCGCCATCAGTGCGGGAACCTGAACGATCTTGCCTGCTGTTCATGACGAGATTGAGATCGCCCCCCACTATCACCGCCCGGTCTGGGGAGCGTAGTACATCTGCATAAGCCTCAAATAAAAACTTCTCTGGACGGTCATTAGGGGAATATATGGAAGCCACAGTGTAAGAAGAGGAGCCTACGTGGAGTCGCAATGCTAGGAGGCGGCCTCTAATTTCCAAGAATGGCCCTACCACAGTTCCCCTAAAGTGCTTGGCTGCCAGAACAGCTACCCCTCCCCTTTTACTCCCAGCAGAGGACCAAAACTGATGAGGGAAGTGACTGTGGCGCATGCGATGGGTGTCGGTCTGCAACAGATGTGTTTCTTGGATGAGGCAGATGTCCCCCCCGAGTGTTCTAAGAGAGACAATACTGCCCTTCGCTTAACTGGGTTGTTGAGACCCCGGACATTGAGACTGACTATTTTAAGATCCAGGGGGGGAGATAGGTGAGAAGATAGCTATACGGGAGCGCTCATCACCCTGCAATAAAGGGGGGGGGGGGACGGAGGGCCACGAGCGCACAACTGCCATGCTTAATATCGAAAAGGGGGCACACTGAGGAGAAAACCCACCCGACCCTGCGTGGAAAAAAAACAACAAAGACATCATAGGAAAAAAATAACTGGAATCCCATGGACCCCCAACCCAACAAAAACCCACCCTAAAACATCACCAAAGAAGAAACTCCACATGTAGAGCGTGACCAATGTTCGTCACAAGAATGAAGGTCCAGGGGTTCGTGGCTGCAACTGACCCCCTCGTGAAGGGGCCAACACGTAGTCAGTGTAGCGCCAAGGGACTACCAAGGGGATGTGCCAGACAGTCTGAACCGCCTCCCCGGCACCCCTCTGTGTGCCCATCCCGAAGCCAGCAGCAACATGTCTCAGGGGGTGGACGGGCTATCTAGCGTGTGCGAAAGGGCGGACAACACCCCCTCTCTCTCTCTGTTTCTCGCTGCCTGATCAGGTTTCTTGAGTGGTGATTTCTTGCCGACTCGCTGCCACCCCTCTGTGCGGCGAGCGCTCTGTGAGCTAAGTTGTTCAGCAGCCACAGACGCGTTGGGGTTTTCAAGGCCCAGGATCTCTAATGCTTCTTCTAGCGAGTGGAGTTGAAGCAACCTGCCATTATGTTTGAATATGAGGCGGAAAGGGTGACCCCACGAATAAGGAACCTTGTTTTCTCGCAAGTGGGTGGTCACCACTTTGAACGCCCGTCGTTTGATAAGTGTAGAAGCCGCCAAATCCTGGAAGAGGGCCGGATGCTGACCGCAGAATTGGATGGGGTGGGCCTCCCGTGCCCTCCGGATGATACGTTCCTTCAATTGAAAATCATGCACACACACGAGGATGTCTGGTGGGGGAGCTTTAGCGCCTCGTGGGAGGCCCACACGGTGGACTCGGTCCATCTGTATGTCCGTCTCTTCTCCTTCCCCAAGGATGTGCTGGAATAGCGCAGTAACATAGGCCCTGAGATCGTCCCCCTCCTCTTTCAACGGAACACCCCTGATCCTCACGTTGTTCCGCCTGGAGCGGTTCTCCAAATCTTCAGCATGGGCCTGAAGATCAACATTCTGCTCTCTAAGACGCAGCACATCTTGCTGTAGATGATGGATCTCCTCTGCTCTGTTAATGTCGTGCTCCTCGAGGGTGGCCACGCGCTCCCCGATGTCATCCACATCCCGACGCACTTCCTTCAGATCTGCCACCAGCTGAGACTGGAATTCCTGGAGGTCGGCCTTCATAGCCGTGAACAGTTCCAACATAAAGGCCTTTGTCGCGGGGGTCTCATCTGCCTCCGGCATACTTGCCGCCTTCTCACCAGCTGACGCTGACTGCCCTGGTTGTTTGAGGAGGAGTTCCTTCAGGGATTTCTCCTTCCGAGTGCGCCCTGCAGCCAGGTCGTCCCTCCCCGTCGCAAGGGGACCGAGCCGCTGCGCACCGTACTGCCCGGGAACACCGAGCGCCGTCGATATCAGGGCTCCTTAGACGAGCCACCACCACTGCTGTCGGTGTCGACCACCACCAAGGCACAACGGCACCAGAACGCTCCAATGTAGGGCCGGCAGGCCCCCCTCGCCGGTCCCCACCTTACGGCGCGCACCGTCTGGCAGCGCGAGACACCACCTGTGTGCCAGCCAGTGATGGCGCCGCGCCTGCTTCTGCACACTCTGCCCCTGAAAGAAGCACCCTGTCCGCCGATCCGTGGACCGCCAAGGCCTCCACTCCAGGCCCACTCTCCTTGGGAGTGGCCCCCACGGGTGCGGCGCTGAGGGCAGCCCCGCCGGGCGATCCAGTCCAATTCGGGCGCCGATTAGGGCATCCCGCGTCGCGCTTCACTAGGGGAGTGCCGCTCCACCCTCTCTGCGCCCAGGCCAGACAGCGCCAATTTCCCCACCCCGCAAGAGCCAGGGCCCGCGCCACAGCCCCCCAGGGGCCCCGCCACTCGTGCGTGCAGCCTACAGCAGCAACCTCGGGGCAGACCTTCAGGATCTCCGGTCACTCCTCCCCCTCCTCGCTGCACGCCTTCCGCCGATCCGCGGACCGTCACAGCCTCCTCCAGGCCCCGGTGCTACTCCTCTCCCCCCGCTCACTCACTTGGAAACGGGATCTTCAGCTGGGCGGGAGCAGGGTGCTGGGCCGCTTCCTGGGTCCCGCGTCTCCCGGGCAGTCACAGGCACCAACCGGGGCAAGCCACCACAGATCCCGCAGCTACTCCAGGCCCGGCCCGCTCCGGGCCGCAGAAGACCACGCCGGCGCCGCCTCAGGGTGCACGGCTGCTCCGCCCTCCGCTCTGAAACACGTCCTTCGGCGGGGACCGCTGCTCCGGCAGGCTATCCGGAATCGGGGGGGGAAGGTTCCGGACCGCTCCACAGGTAGGCCCCACACTCCGACAGGATCCGGGTCCTCCCTCAGGGGCCCCGCGGGCGCGCGCAGGCCACAGACCGCCAGCTGCTGCCGGGCACGGCCGCACCGGTTCCGGACGGCTCCGGGCACCACAGACGCTCCTCGGGGCACCTCCAATGGTCCGCTACCTTGATTCGCGGGTGGATGGGCTCCAGGACGGGCGATATAACAAGGCTGAGAAACGGCGGCGCCGGAGAGACACGGATTCGCGTCCTACCGCACCGCCATCTTGGCCACGCCCTGGTAGCAGATTTTAGTCACAATATAAGTCATTTGTTGATGGTGTTGATGGTGTTATATTCATTTTAGGGACTTTGCCTTGTGAAACATCCTGACCCTTTGCTGGGATTTCATCAACCATCCCCAAGGAACAGGCATAATAGTGAAGAGGATGTAGCCCCCTCAAAAGCCTGTATGGGTCCCGGGGACCGCCCCCCCTCCCCCAGTACCCGGTAGTTAACAGTGTCTAGTTGAACCCACATCCGGGACACTATTGTTCCCTGCCTGGGAGAGCGCAGGCATAGCACTCTCCCAGGCAAGGAACAGATCATTGCTCCCACCCGGCGGAAGCAGTAAATAAATGCTGCTCCTTCCTGGTTGGGAAGGTAATTCTTCAGTGGGATGAACCTAGTCCCTGTATCCAACCTGTGCTCCATTGCAGTTGACCTGAACTTGTGACTCTACCCTGGTCCAGAGCGACCAGGTAAGTGCTAGTGGTCTTTTTGCTTTTTGCCGTTATTATCACCTAAAAATATAAATGCTCATATCTCTGATTCTGCTGATTGGATTTTTGTAATTTTTGTGTTATTTTATTTACTGCATTCGACTCTATGTTCTTAAATTGGTGTGGATTTTTTCTGCGTTGTGATTTCACTTTATTGCTGCTTAAGTGCTGCATAAATACTTTACACATTTGCCTCTAGATTAAGGCTGACTGCTTTTGCACCAAGATACCAAAGGGTAAAGCATCGGTTAGTTTAGTGACTTTTTATGGTTCACCTTGACAGAGAGTATGGCTGTTGCTTGAGTAGGTTTCAACAAACAACCCAATTTCTCACACCCTGGAATCGCCCCTAGAGGATTCCGGGAAGAAGAAGGAACAAAAACATTTTATGAAGAATTTAATCTAAAATTGAAAATGGAAATGTGAAACATTCTGCTCCTGAGCCAACCCTGAGAATTAATCTCTACACCCCCACCCCCACGGTTAGAAAACGTAATAAATAGTTGGAGGATCAGTATTTTTTTGGCTCCTGTCCCGCACAAGATCAAGGTGGTGGTCACACTAAATTAAGCAATTTGTATCTTTCATGGGATAGATTTTCATATCTATAGTAGCTGTGAAGGCTGGAACGAAAGCTCATTGAGTTGAGTGTCTGATGCAGAAATCGGTGTGCAACCTGCAGCTTACATTTTTTTTAAAGTTTGATTGGTCCTGTAAGCCTTTCATTTCTCGTCGGTCAGTACGTTAATTAGCAAATTATATATAGGTCGGATACCGTTTGTCATGATTGTCTACCAGGTGCTGAACCAGCTGAGAACATTTCTGATTTGGATGTATTTCTAATTGGTGATCAAATTCATGTTTTTAAGAATCCCAGACAGGGAAGTTGTTAATGTATATAAACAGCTTTTTAAGGTGAAATTGTTAGCCGAGAAGCTGAGCTGTTAATGGGTGGAATATCTGATTTTTATAATATTTTAAAACTGATAATTGGCAGGAATATAGGAAAGAGTTTAGCTCATGTGTAAAGCCCATTAGGAAAGTAGCAAGATTATCCCTTAAACCCTAAACTCAAACCTTTCACCTATCTTTTTATCTACGGCTAAAGTCGGAATATTTCTTTCTTTCTTTGTGTATTAAATAGAAGAGCGTTCTAAGCAGCAAAAAGGTATGTTTTATTTAATTTAGGAAACACAATTTTAAACAGGAGCAAATAAAGACGGAACTGCCATTTATACATCTTTTTTTATTCCGCTTCGTCCACGTTAAACATTTGATTAACACATTAGCACACTGTACTGATATTTTGGCGTTCCACTGTACTTTTTCAATTCCTGAATACAAAAGTATTAAAAAAAAGAGAGAGGCTGCAGCAAGGCAATTCTAGCAGTGTACATCCTGTGTCTTCCTCACTTCCCGGAATGTCCATCACCCAGCCTCCCTTGTTGTCTATATTTTATAGCTTCTTCAGTTATTTATTCTACTGTTGGCCTTATACCACAGATGCATCCTAGCCCTTTAGAGAGAGCATTAATACAGGGACAGAAGCATCGCTACCACGAGACGCTGCACATGGTACCCAATTGTGTTTGTAGGAGCCCCAGTGGAAACCAAGGTATTGAAGGCAGATTGTGAGGGGGAAGGGCTTGGGAGCGTGTGAATGGGACAACAGTAGAGATGCAGTTTTTAGTGGAAATATTGAAACCATTCCACGTATTATCTTTCCATTCTACATATTTTCAATTTCAGGCACAGGGAGAGAAAGTGATTTCCCTACAACTCCAGAAGGCACGTTATGGCCGTAGGCCAAAGCTTCTGTCTCTTTATTTTTCTCTCCATTTTCCTAATTGTTGCAAATCACAGATGAGATGTAATACGTGTACTAACTGTGTGCTGGCGATCACTGCATTGTTTTATTGATAGATAGATATATTTATTTGCACAATTAATTAAAATTATTGCAATTCATACAAAGAGAACATAAAAAGCACTTTCCACTCTCAATTAAAAAGTTCATGTAAGCGCAAAAAGAACATAAAAAGCACTTTCCACTCTCAATTAAAAGTTCATGTTTTTTTTTTTTTAAAGAAATAAAAAAAAGAATGTTCATAGCTAACACAGCGGAGGTTCATGGGGGACATCTACTGGTAAAATTGAGCTTATCTTGATCATGAATTTTACAAATCGGGCGGCCATCTGAGCTGAGTCCCCCTTCATACACTCCTCTAGGGCTTCTTGGCATGTCCGCACATTGAGAATTCTCCAGGTGGGGCGCAACCAAAAAATTCGAAAGGGGAGTAAGATTCTACAGATGCACAAAACATGTAATAAATGTTCTTCCCCATTGCTGCAAAAACGACACTGAGAGGGCGTATCTGCCTTATACTTCCGTCCATACTTATACGCCATCAGGGGGATTAGGCCAAAACGTAGTCTCGTTAGCTGGTGTTTCACCGATGGCTTCATAGAGGATGACAAATAATGCGGTAAGGTATTAAGATCATAAAGTTTTGACGCCCAACTGCCATGGGATACGTTTTTCACGGCTGATGCATCGTGTTCCACTGAGAGGATCTTTGCTTGTTTAGTCAAAACTTTAGCAACCACCCCTATGGGCAGCGTGCTAGCCCATAATTCATGAGCTTCTAGAGCGTCCAAGCAGAATATTAAAAATGTATTCCATGAAGTGCTGGGGTTGTTTAACAGTGACCATATGCAGCTCTTTAATGTGGAATCATGAGCCATTTTAGTTTTTGCACAATAGGCAATGAATCTTGCTTTCATGATCCAATGCTGGGAAGACAGGCAGAACTCCATACGGATTTGGGCATGAGAGGTCGAGTTGGGTAGGTGAAACACTGCGAAAACAAGCTGATTGCACTCTATCCAACCAGGTGAACATTTTATCTTTAAAAGTAATGGCGCCAAAAGCTATAATGGGTAGTAATTTGGCACCTATCACTCTGATTGTTTTATTGAGTGCCTCCTACTGCACTTGTGCTGTTTCTAAGCACTTTAAATGATACTACTACCCGATTTAATAATACTCGAATTACCAATTTTGTGAGGATGAAGGATGAATCTGCTTTAGTGGAGTTGAAACTTGCTGCTTTCATGAAGCTGCAGGTGTCAGCAGGGAGTGTTAGATCACTGAGCCATCTGTAGCATCCTCCCCAGCCTGGGAGTATGCAAATGAATAAGCCACACACAAAGCTCTGAATTGTACGTCTTTATTCCTCAGAATACAATCACAACTGCACTCTCATTATGTCATAACCATTAATAACCACAGTGTAACACCTCCCAGCATTTTACGCAATTCCTTGTTGAGTCCGCCCAGAATCGCAAGGGTCCTAGCGCACATAGTCTTACGACATTACATCTGCCCCCTTGTTAAATAAAAAGTACAAACAATAGTCAAATCATATTTCTTCAAAAATGCATTGAGGAGCTTGCACTAGTCTGCCAGATCAATTGGTATGAGATGGTTGAGATGCACTCTGATCGTGCACTGATGGCGCAGGTTCGGATGCTTGATCTGGACTGTCAGGCTGAGTCGCCTCATTCGTAATTACAGGAGTGGACGATCATAGAGGTGGGTGCTTAAAATGTGACGAGTCCTGTGTGATGGGCTTTCTGGGACGATACGCTGTCACCATATGTCCTTTGCACGACACAACTCTCACAGGATCGACAGCAGACGGAGTGTCTGTTTTCCACTTTCGCTTCTGCTTGACCAGGATTAAGTCATCTTCATCAAAGACTGTTTCCTGGGCTTGTTGACGATGATCGGCATATGATTTCATCTGGCACTTCCGAGAAGTGTCTGTGACACAAACCTTATCATCATTCAAGGATCGATCTACTGTCCACTGTGGCAGTTTGATTTCAATGGCTGTCCCAAATAGCAAGGTGGCAGGGCTTTCACCTGTTGTGAAGTGAGGAGTTGAACGATAAGCATGGAGGGCTTGGCACAGGGCTTGGTTTAACTCAATTCCCTCTGTCGATGATCGTTGAATGACCCTTTTTGAGGGTACCCATGAATCCTTCCACACCACCATTGGGTTGGGGCCACAGAGGTGTGCTCTTTTGATGCTTGATATTCAGTCTGACCAGAAATTTCTTGAATTCTTTGCTATTGAACGGCTGTCCATGTCAGATTTGAGAATGGTGGGGCTACCCCACGCTGCAAACATGTTATCCAGCCACTCGAAGACCTTGTCATGGGTTGAGGATGATAACTCCTCTACTAAAGGAAAGCGTGAATACTCATCAATGACTACCATGAGATGATGTCCGTTTTCCAATGGCCCAAAGAAATCAACTGCAACTCTTTCCCATGCATGTGCAGGAAGGTCAGACATTGTCAATGGGTGCTGTGTCACTTTGGGGAAAAGGCAGTTGCAAATATGGCACTCCTTTAGTTCCTTCTCAACCCACTCATCTAGGCATGGGAACCACATCTGGTCTCTTAGGGCTCTTTTGGTGGCTGCAATAGCGCAAAGTCCTTTGTGGGCTAGTTCAATGACCTATTGTTATATTAATTTTTGAAATTCAACTTCGTCAGCAAAAGGTCGAGCATGCTTCTTCTACAACTGAGTTGAAATGATGTCTTTGAGGATAAGCATGTTCTTATCAGCATTAGTAGCAGCAATGATCTGTTCAATGGATAGGGCTGCTGGCATGCTGGACCTAACAATGAAGTTAATGTACTCCTCAGCCATTTTGGATGTTGAACTGTGTCACTGAAAAAGTACTCATGCAAAGTAATTAACAGGGTTCTTATCTTCACCTGGCTTGTGTACAATTGCATAGTCATACTCTTGCATTTGCAACCCCCACCTCTCAATGCGAGGGAGCCTCTTGGCATTCGGGTTCCCAAAAATTATGAGCAGCTCTTGGTGGTCTGTAATGATAGTGAAACGGTTTCCATGTAGAAGCACATGAAAATGTTTGCAAGCCCACAGTACAGTCAGACTATTCTTCTCTGGCTGAGAACAGGCGCATTCTGTGTCAGACAGGCTTTAACTGGCAAAGGTGATAATGTGTCTCTGAGCATTTGGATGACCATTATGTTGAACAAGGATTCCCCCCAGCCCCACTGGGCTCGCATTGACTGGATCTCAGTATGTAAATTAGGGTCAAAATAGGCCACCTAGGTTGGATTTTCAATCGCATGCTTTATTTTGTTGAAGCTTTGATCACATTCAGCAGACCACTTGAAAGGAACATCTAATTTTGTCAAGTTTCTCAATGGGACACTCACAGTAGCAAAGTCATGAATGTACATTGAGCAATAACTAGCCATGCCAAAGAAGGATCGCAGCATGGTGAAATCTTGTGGTGAGCAGATAGCTGATAGCGCTTTCACTTTATCTGGGTCAGGAGTCATTCCCCCATCAGCGAATATGTGCAAAAAGAATTTGAGTTGGGTCTTCTGAAACTCACACTTTGCTGCATTTAGAGTGAGACCTGGATCAGCATGTAACTGGCACACTTCATAAGGCTTGTCATGCTCCTTTAGTGTTGCTCCAAATACCAGCGTGTCATCACTGTAATTAAAAGCATGCATGACAGGTTGAATTATTTGACGTATAACATCCTGAAATATTTCTTCAGCTGAGAAAGCTGAACCTTTTGTATCTCAACAAAACAACATGAGTCGAAAAAGTAGTGATGTACCTGCAGTTTTCTTCCAACTTGAGTTGATTGTATCCCTTGTTCAGGTCAAGACGGGAGAAGACTTTGGCGCCGTTCAGTTGCATGATCATGTCCGCTATGAGTGGACCAGAATGTCTTTCTTTCGATTGCTTTGTTGGCCTGGCGCATATCAACACAGATGCACACTGCACCTCCACTGTGCTTTTGTGGCACCATCACCATGGTCGAAACATATGGCGAGGGGCAGGTGGAGCGCTCAATGATGTTATTCTTCAACAGCATTTCTAGTTCTTTATCAACAGCTTCTTGCAAGTGGAAAGCGACTCTGTGATGCCACTGGGCAACAGGACGAACCTCCTCATTAATGTGAAGTCGCATTTTCATTGTCTTGAGCCTGCCTAGGCCATGAAATACTGACAGAAACTGACTCACAACTTCAGATTGAGTGTGGAAGTTGTAATTGAGAGATATCAGTTCCATGTCAGCAGCGGTGGCAAAACTGATTAGGTACGCACTAGACAAAGCTCCTTGAAGAACGTAAATTTGCGCTTGCACTGATACTATTTTATGTCATATTGTCGCCATGAATGACCGTTGACTCTGCAATGGTTTAGAAGCAGCCCAAGTGTATACTTTTGTGTTTGACGTGTTGAGGCATGGCACAGAAGATAGGCTGTTGAACTTTTCTAGTGGCATGATGTTAATCAACGCACTACTGTCTATGATAAAGGTTATGGGGCAACCGTTGACCTTTTTTGTAATATTGGGGCAATGTTCAAATGAATTCTGATGTTTCATGTGGTGGTTCGCCTTTGTCTTTTGTTCTTCTTTGCAAGCAGCCAAACCTACATGTGCCTGTTGCTCCTTTGTCTATGCCATCATCGCACATCTTCTTCTTCACTGGTGCTCGATAATGACGTTGACGAGCTTTTGTAGAGTGAAGTTGACGATGACCAACTTTGGTTTCTACTTGTAACTGATGTTGCTTTTTCTGCTTTCTGGGTGTGGCGAGAATGCTTCTGGAACCTTCTGGCGTCCATTTTCTTTTCTTGCTGTGACGTAGTTACTTTCTCTTTTACTTTGCAAACCATTATGAAGTGGCTTTCTCTACAGCAACCTTTACACATTTGTCCTTGCCTGGACATTTGTCTTCATGGGGAAATAAAAACCCACATCAGAAACACGGCTTTTTATTCTTTGAAGGCGTCGACTTGCGTGCATCTACCTCATGCTTTTCATGACCAATGAAATTCATGTCTGCCTGTTCCGACTTCCATATCAGCTACTTGTCTATCTGCTCTTTCCTCTGCCCTTGCAGCCATTAGTACTTTCTCTAAGCTTAATCTCTCTCTCAGCATGCGTCTTCTGAAAGAGTCTGAAAGACAGCCATCGATGGCTTAGAGACGTATGGCTACTTCATCATTAAATTCACTACACTTGCAGTTTTTGATAACAAGCCTTTCAACAAACTCATCCATCGTTTCACCAGCTTAATGTCATGCTTGATTGAAAATGTACCTTTTGTAGGCTGCATTCGACATCGGATTGAACTTGACTTCCAACACTTCCTTGATTTGGCGGGATGAAACTGCATCAGTCTGCAAGATTTTCATCAGCACTTTTTTCACTCCATCACCATCAAGGTTCTTTAAATATTTAATGATTTTCTTATCATCTAGTTTTTATAGGGCATCTATGAACTCATCAAACCTCTCGATCCATGCAGTCCACCTGCACCAATAGTCTGCTTCTTTGTGGTGTCGAATGGCGGTGGCGGCTTCAGAAACACAGCTGCGTCGTACTTCACGCTCTTTTCTACTGCAGTCGAGAGCATATGCTGTTCAGAGGATGGCAGCTATTCTTCTGGTCCGATGCCTTCTGCAAGCACTGGCCGTGCTCTTGTACTTGGGTCGTCACGCTCGATCGGAGGTTGTAAGCAAGCCTGGGCGGGGTTAGCGGAGTTCCGCTGCGCGGAACTCCGCGTAGTGCAAAAAAAACTCTTCCACGCTACGCGGAGCTCCGCAAGCGGCGGAGTGCGTTAGATAAATGCTGTTTGCGATGATTTTCAGTGCCAGATGCTTGTCCACACTGTCCAAACATCGCGAATGGCACCATGCACAGTGCAAGCGGGCGCTGCTTCCTTTTCTGCGGCTCGAGTAGATTTTTACTCGAGCGGTAGCTTTCTCAACGCATGGACAGTTTCTCAACATGAGCAGTCGCGAGCATACGCAACTACTCGCAATGAGAAATCTGACCGCCCGCGTTGAGAAATCTCGCTGGGAGGTTGATTTTCCATGCTCGCAATCGCCAGCTTGATGTTGACGATCGCGAACGAGGAAAAATCTCGCTGGGAGGTGGATTTTCCTGGCTCGTGCTCGCCAACTTGACGTCGATGAACGCGAGCGAGGAAAAAACTCCGCTCCGCTGCGCGAAGCAACGTTTTTCGGAACTCCATGAGCTCCGCGTAACACTGAGTGCGGAAAACTCCACAAACTCTGCGAGCGGAGCGGAGTTCACCACCCAGACTTAGTTGTAAGGCGCCATCTTCTTTCTTGATGGTAAGTAAAGGTTTTGTATCTCGTACTTGATCATCACTGCCTTTAGCTTTCTGCATCGCACCTGATTTGTGGCTTCCTTTAGTGATTCACTTTGTACTGATGACGGCTCAGTGTTATGATGTGGCACAATATCTCTTCTTTTGACCATACCCATGGGCTTCTGTCAGTCTTTTCGAATGTACTCCTCTATAGGGTCTTCAACTTCTTCGAGGGCTGTATATGGGCTGGAGTGGTATTTCGATTTCACACATGCCAACTTCACACTGCTTCTCGTCGGTTGGGCGTATGTGGCATGCACGGGAAATTAGCTGTGGCATTGCAAACTCTCAGAGAGAGTAGTCTTGTTTTATTGAGGGCACAGAGCCAAAACGGCACCAGTGCAAGGGAAAAAGACAGAAATACGCCATAGTAGATAAATACGGTAAATGCCTGCCCTTTCCCTGTGGCGCAGGGCAGTGCATCAAGGTGACTTGCTTCACTGCATTGTGCCACAAACTTCATAAATATGGCCCAAGGCTCTCATTACAAGCTGGCTAGAAACACTGTTTCCGTGTTTTGATTAATGCTACTCTCCAGAAGTTGCTGAGCTTGTATATTTCACTGGGCATTACATTGTGAAATTAGAACACTAGTGGTATAGGATGCACAGTTCTGACACCAGAAGTTAAGCCTCATTCCAGTCTCTGAACTCAGAATTGGACTGCAATTTTTCCTCATGAAAATAACGCAAGGTGCAGAGTCAGTATTACCCCAGGTCAAAATGATCAGCCAGTAAATTCAGCCACATTCCAACGGAGGGCCCTGTAGCGTTGTGTAGCACACAGTAGGGAGTTGTCCGGTCTGAATATATATAATTTCCTTTTTGTTTGCTACAGGGCAAATGCATGAAATATTGCTTTCCTCAACCAATATTATGCTTGGTTCTCTTGGTGCGTGCTTGTTAAGATGAATACCACGTATGTGCTGTGTGTGGATGCTGCAAAAACTCACATTTGTGTTTGTTAATGTACATTTATTTGTCTAAATTTTAGATTTGTGTGTTCAAATGTATTTTTCACCAGCTTCTAGAGGAATGCCAATTTCTTTTTCATAACTCAATAACCACACTTACACACCTAGAGAACTTGCATTGGTAATAGCATAGTGCAGTTCAGCAAACATCATATGCACATAATCTAAGTCTGGGCGGTGAACTCCGCTCTGCTCGCGGAGTTTGCGGAGTTTTCCGCACTCCACATTATGCGGAGCTCGCGGAGTTCTAAAAAAACTCCGCTTCGCGCAGCGGAGTGGAGTTTTTTTCCTCGCTCGCGTTTGTCAACGTCAAGTTGGCGAGCGCGAGCGAAGAAAATCCACCTCCCAGCGAGATTTTTCCTCGTTCGCGATCGTCAACATCAAGTTGGCGATCACGAGCATGGAAAATCAACCTCCAGGCGAGATTTCTCAACGTGGGTGTTCAGATTTCTCATTGCGAGTGGTCGCGTATGCTCGCGACCGCTCGCGTTGAGTAACTGTCCGTTTGCGTTGAGAAAGCTGCCACTTGAGTAAAAATCTACTCGAGCAGCAGAAAAGGAAGCAGCTCCCGCTTGTGCTGGGCATTGTGCCGTTAGCAATGATTAGACAGTTCGGACAAGCATCTGGCACTAAAAATCATCGTGAAGAGCATTTATCTAACGCACCCCGCTGCTTGCGGAGCTCCGCGTAGCACGGCGGAGTTTTTTTCGCCCAGGCTTAACATAATCACCTGCACATCCCAGTGGCGGCTCCTCCGTTATGGCAGAGGAGCGTCACCCCGCTTGCTGCCAGTGCAGCAGGCACACACATTAATAAAATGGTAATAAAAAACATTTTTGTAATGTGTCCCAGGCTCGCGCTGTTACAGCACGAGGGCAGGGGACGGGACTGGTTAGTGCAATTGCACTATTAATGTAGCCCCCTCCCAGTGCGCATGTCAGATTGACCGGCAGCCTACAGCCAACCAATCTGACCTGCGTACTTCAGATCCTGCAATCCACAGGCTGAGAAACAGCAAAGGGATTGCAGCCACAGGCCCCCAGCCTCAAAATTAGCGCTGGGTGAGCCTGCTCCAACCAATCCTGGAGTTGTGGTGCAGCTCCAGGATTGGTTGTTTTCGGGATGAACAAGGGCGGAAGTCCCTCCCTTTCCGCCTGAGGCAGCTCTGAAGCAGAGAGCGCCAGGACGGAGACCGAATTCAGACCCTGCACCGGCATATATGGTGAGTGTTTTGGGCATTGCGCCTCACCATATTGTAATGTTGTCGGCCACCGCTGGCACATCCCCCGAGGCTATACATCTTTCATTGAACTTTTGTTGAATATTTCAACTGAGCACAAATTTATTGCCCATTCCAAGTGGGAATTTTAACGTAACCTTGTTGTGCTATTTCAGTATTCTGTCATATTAATGAGCAACTGTTTATTGAGGTTACTAATTGGAATCTGCAAAAGTGTGAGGCTTAGTGCTTCGAAACTTTGCATATCATTAAAAAAACCTCATTAGATTTGCAAAGTGCGAAGCTGGCAAAACATTAAAAAAAATAGAGAAAAAGGGACACTTGCTGCAGCAAGAACATTCCCAGAGCTACACTGGGACGAGATCACAAAGGAAGTTAGCCAAAAGCAGCTGTGTCTTTCTGGTTCCAACGACTTGCAAACTTCCTTTCCCCGTTGCAGGAAGTTCTAGGGAAGTCACAAGGTGGAACTTCTGAGTGTGGGCAAAGGGAAGTTCGCTCTTGTGTTTCCCACTGTCACTCATGTCATGCAGGTCCCATGGCTGTAGGAATAGGATGGGTATGATGCAAAATCATAGTGGCAAACTTTATAAATAGCACTTACCTGATCCTATAAATTGAATGTGAGGTTCTCATGACATTGAATTCAAGCATGAGGCAGAAATATTTGTAAATTATGTTTCTTTTTAAACAGGACAATATCTATTGGAAACAGTACTTTATTATAATATTGCTATATGCTATAATATATAAGGGGTAAAGTGCCATACATTATAAGGATATTACAAGTCACCAGGGAGTTCCATAACCATATAGAGTAAAGAGGCCGAAGGCCCAGCTCCTTTATAAGGTTATGGAACTCCGAGGTGACTTCCAATATCTTTATTATGTATGACAAGGGGTACTTTATTCCAAATAATGCATGGTCTCACCATCACCTTTCCCACAAACCACTTAAAACCTTGGTGCACAGCTCTTTCATATGAAAGAGTGAGTATGTTTGCAAACATGAAGAAGAAAAATAAAACCTCTAGTGCAAAATTAAACACATCAAAAATCTCTAACTTATTTGTTGCAAACAGATATTAGAAACAGTTCAATAGAAGTTAGTTTAACAAAAAAAGAACCTGCACTAGCTTAGAATGTGTAGAAATGTAGAAAGATTTTAGTCTTTATCTAACTGTCTAAGAAGTGCAAAAAATAAACCTGTTATCTCTACTTGTCATTGTAAGCTAAAAAATAGCTAGAGCAGAAGAAAGAAAAGCAACATTATGTTCTCGTTGCTTTAAACAGCTGCTGCTCTGTGACCTAACCTGCCTTTCACCTTGGCTGCTGGCTCTGGCAGGAAGCATTGTGGCAGCAGAACTTGACTGTAATAACTTATAATAGTCGAGTTCTGGCGTCTTTTCTTTATAATCGGTGACTGAGTGCGTCACAAGTTGCCAATTATAAATAAATTAGATACTGGCATTCATACAGGGATAACAGAATCCCATGTATTATACCGTACTACTTTCAAATTCATACATACTACACATTATAATTGTACCCAAAACCTAAAAAAATACTTTTCACAATTGATAGCTGGTTATGATGAAATCTCACCCCTGATTTGGCAGGTCATGTACTTCATACTTTATACATGTACTGTAGCCAAAATGCCCCTGCCAGAAGTAAATGCTGGGCATGGCTATGCTTAGCAGGCACATGGGATGGCTTGCACTACTGAACTCTATCTGGTACCCTGATTCAGTGCCCATTGGGCACATACTGCAGCTGTTCTCAATGGGCACTGAAGAAGGGCCAATGTCTGCACCCAGGCCCTTTGTAAATTATCCCTACTTCTGGTACAGACTGGGCTTTGGCCACTGTGCATTTCCAATGGCACTATTCACTAGTACTTAAGAAAGATATGTAACTTTCATTACTTAGACTCGTCAATATTAACTAATTAGACTTGCCAAAGTTATCAGTGTCTCAGAAAGAGCAGGAGAATGATGAACAAAGCTCTTTACCAGTTGCAAACCCTCCTATTCACTAAATCGGAGGACTTGTGAGTAACCCTGGGTGTAGTACTACACTACGCTCACGGAGCATGCATAGTTTGTACTACTATGCACAACGCAAATTGCACGTAGCACAGTGTAAAAACTGTGCTAAAACACGTAGCGTAGCAGCAAAATCATCAACACCTACAAATGCTTTGAGAAAGCAATTTTACATGCTAAAAAGCATATAACCAATTCACAAAAGTAAACTTTGACAATGAAAATATTAGGCAATGAGAGGGGTGATGATTTTGGGGTCCCCCCTAACCTAGGGGGAGGACCAAGCAGATGCCTTGAACACAAAGAGCATATCATGCTGAACGATTCAGTGGTGGTCCCTTCCTCCTAGGACCACCCCAAGCACAGTTATGGGCAAAAATACAATCCCAACCAAAGGCCCTCATAGCATTATGGGACGAGATTAGCAGTGGGCAGTGAATATTATAGTGTTCAATATCAAAATAATTCTACAAGAGCTGCAGTTCAACTAGTCGTTACTAGATGTCCCTCACGAGTCAAATGCAAAGCATTGAAATTATTATTACATCAAGCTGCAGTTCCACTAGTCGTTACTAGATGTCCCTCACGAGTCAAATGCAAAAGCATTGAAACCCTTTCATGAAGCTTTTGCATTTGACTCGTGAGGGACATCTAGTAATGACTAGTGGAACTGCAACTTGATGTAATAATAATTTCATTGCTTTTGCATTTGACTCGTGAGGGATATCTAGTAACGACTAGTTGAACTGCAGCTCTTTGTAGAATTATTTTGATATTGGATACTATAATATTCACTGCCCACTGCTAATCTCGTCCCATAATGCTTTCCAGGGCCTTTGGTTGGGATTGTATTTTTGCCAATAACTGTGCTTGGGGTGGTCCTAAGAGGATGGGACCACCACCGAATCGTTCAACAAGATGTGCTTTTTGTTTTCAAGGCATCTGTTTGGTTCTCTCCCTAGGTTAGGGAGGATCCCAAAATCATCACCTCTCTCACTGCTTCTAAATTTATTGTTTTCACTTTTGTGAAATGACATTTTAGCATATAAAGACAGAGATACTTATTTTATCATAACTGTGTAAGATGCCGTTTGCAATTATTGCACAGTGCAGACAAGCACACAGCTACGCAATTAGCGTAGTTCAAAGTGCATGAATTGATGGTTTTCAACTGAGAAATCTTGTCGAAAATGACTGACCAGTTACTAAATTTCAATTTGGGTGTTAATTGATCCCTTTGGGGTCCCATTATCTTTAGAAAACATGGTGGCATCTTCAGTGGGAGAAGTTTTGCAGCAGTTTTCATGGGAGCAGCTTCAGGGAGAGAAGCCTCACTGAAGTTTTCCAAACCCTTTTTAAAGCAGCGCTGCTTTCATTAAGGAACTTGGGCTGCTTTAGAAAAATATATATTTTTATTTTAGAAAGCAATCACAGGGATGGCAAGAAGCGAACACAGGAAGCAAGTACTAGAATAGTGGTCTGATGTCCCTTGATTTTCACCATCCCTGAGATTATAGTCAATCAATTTGCAACATTCCTAATGATAATCAATTAGGCAGATCCTTCTACAATGCCCTGCCCTTTGGTATTCTGTGGAAAGACATTAGTACATAGGTCATTTTGCAAAATCAATTTTGCATTTGCAAAAAGTTGGTGTGCAATTAGTGATCACTTTTTGGGAAGACAATCATTGTACATCAGGCTCTTGATCTTCCAAATTCCTTGGTTGATTTATCACTGCTCCTTGAATGACAGATGCTTCTACACTGCCAAGAGTAAGAATCCTGTAGACGGGCCTGGCTGTATTCCTCCTTCTTTCTCCCTTCATAGTTCTCCCTCTCCCACTCTCTCTCTCCCTGAATCACCCTTCTTCCAGCTCTCTCTCCCTACTTCTCTCCTTCACTCCAATACATGACTCTCTCTCTTCCTCATTCTTCCCCTATTTTCTCATTTTTTTGTCCATTTCTATGCGTCCATTTCTCTCCTTTCCTCTACATCTAAACTTCGAGCTCATTTCTCTCTCTCTCTCTTTTGTTTTCTCTCTCTCTCAGGGGAGTAGCTGGAAACAGAATATAATCCCCACTTTGATTCATGGTTCTAATGGCATCAAGTCCCCGAAGAAAGCATGTCTGATATTCCCTTCAACCTTCCATCATTCCTCCTATTCATCCATCACTTTACACTTCCAAATATTCCCCATTCATCCTGTTTTCCGAATCCATTTTTTCACCATTCTGTCCACCGTTCTATCCACCCACTGAACCTTACATCAGTTCATTCATTCTCCCTTCAGTCTGTCCGCCCTTTCACCATATCATAACTCCATCTTTTCACCATTCTTTCTGTTTATTCTTCATTTCTTTCACCCTGTTTTCTTGAACCTATCCTTCTTTCCTTTCTTTCTAGAACACTTAAATCATACCTTTCATTTGCTTCCAATCTTCCTCCCTCTCTTTCTATCTAAAAATCTGTCTTTCTTCCCCTCCTTGCTTTTTAGATCTTGCTTTAGACAGTGCATGTGCTGTCGCTTGCACAGCATTTTGTTAAATTACGGTGGACTACGAGCAGGCCCATTGCATACCATTGGTTGGCTTCACTGTCACTCTCATTTCTTCGTTCTCATGTGTTAACACATGCAGTCTTCAGGTCCTCTTCTTGTGTTTGACCCTCCCTTGGAGCATTGCCAAAATACTTGTGTCCTTCCACTGCTCGTATTTAGGGAACAACTTTTTTTCTTTCTGTTGACACACTCCCTGATAGTGCATGTGTTTGGGAGCTGACTTTCTCATTTGCTTCTTTCTCTCAACCCATCTGTGTGGTTGCTTTCCCCCTTTCTCTGTCTGTGTTATTGCTTGCCCCCACTCTCCCTTCATGTTGTTACTTGCTGTGAGAACGTTTTGCATGGTTACCCCCACTTTTTGCCTGGTTTTGATGTAGTTTCAGTTGTAGTGCACTGTGAACGCACGGTGCAGGCTGCAGCCAAACTGCATACACATCATCGCACAGTCAAAGGTAAAGAATAAGCGTGGAGTCAACGCCTCATCTCGGGTTACAGGGGCACAGGCATTGTAATAGAGGCGAGGCTGTACTTAATAACTCTAGAGATGGGTAGATAGACGGGTAAATGACTGAGTAAGTAAACAGACAAATGGACAAAGGAGAAGTCAGACAAACCCCGAAGGATGGACAGATAGGTGGTGTAGACAGATTGACTGACAAATGGACATACAGGTATAGAAACAGTGTAAACAGAGAAAGTGTGCTGTGAAATGGCAGCCATTAAAATGTTTAGTCTACTCTCATGTACCATTCCAGTAATATGTTGCATTAAGTGAATGAATGAATGGATACCTTGTTTGTGTATTGGCAGAACTTGAAAGAGTCCGAATTCTCTGAGCAGCAATCCACACGGCATAGCGTGGGACATATTTATTGCTGTGATTGGATTATATTTGATTATTTCTGCTTTTTTCTAAAGCACCAACATTATCTTGGAGGACGCAACAGTGCTTTACGTAGTCTGAGAGATTAACATTTGATTCAAGATGTACATATAGCGCGGCATTGCTAGAGATCGATAAAGTGATACGAATTTCTTCTCAGGGACATTATTGATAAGATAGGAAGTCATTCAAAAGAAACAAAGTACAGTTTGGGGTGCTAGTGATTATCAATACGACTTAATATACCAAGCTCCAACCTTAGGGTTATCTGAGTTTGCTAAATACTTTCAGCACCTAGTTCGCACTCTCAGCCCTGGCAGAGGTTGTGTGTGCACAGAGCAGTGCAGCGCGAGTTCACGTCAGGGCTAACCCTGAAAGGGTACAATTATGGCATCCTTTGAGTGCAGGCTGAACTTTTGACATTGCTGTTTTCGAAGTTCATGTCCTTTCATCAAGAAAATGCTAAAAAATAAAGTCATGGATTGAATCCTTGAATTAATCTGAGCCGTGGTTACTCTATGCCGCATTCCAGTGCCTCCCTTGTTTTATAGAGAGACGGCCCTGCTCAAACTGCTAGGCCACATCTGTAGGGGAACATATGCAAACTCAAACGTTTCCCCTTATGACAGCCACCACTGAGGTGCAGCTTTTTGCATTGTATATCAAGTTTAATTTATTTGATTTAGTTCTCTACTGAGAACGACAAATTTTGATCGAAACATTTGTTATAAAAATATACATAAAAACATTCAATACAAGTTTAGAAAAGTTTTTAAACTTTTAAACAGGTTATAACACACAAATTCGTCTGGGGGAAATTTTAAAAGCGAGATCAGACTCTGCACGGATGCACAGTTATATCTAAATTGGATTATTTTTAAGTAGCGCCTTCTGGCCTCAACCAATATCGAGTTCGGGCATACCGACAGAACATGCTTCAGATCTTGCTCTCCTCCATTGCAGAGATCCCATAAGCTGGTAGCATTATCTTTATGGGTCCATTTAAAAGTCAATGATTTAAAAGGGAGTAACCCGAGCCGCAATAAAATTATACATCGCCGGATTCCATGCCTTAAAGAAAAACGGATATAATGTTGGACCTGTTTGTATTCGATTGATTCTGCATAGGGTTCATAATGATGCAATTTAGAACAGTGCATAATGTCCAATTCAAAACTGATCCTCGGCGTTAGATGTTTTAAGAAAAGCTTCGTTTGGGCTGGAGTCCATGATTTCAAAAGTGCACTTGTGCAGTTTGATCATTTAAAAGCAATAATCAAGTTTTGGCTAAAAGTGAACTTTGTGGATTCGGGCTCTAATGTCTCCATTTTTAGTAAAGATCATAAGGTGCCCTGATCTGCATGTAAAAGATTATAAGCCCATCTTAAAATATTGACGATGGCTCTGGCAAAGGAGCTGACTAGAGAAAATGCCAAGCGCAGTGCTTGTGCAGGGACAGCTTGTTGGACCTTAATCAATTTACGAAGAATTTTCCCTTCCTTAGTTTAAATTTGATTCCACTGTCTAATTGGAATGTATTCCAGAGCATACGATAAGATTGGGGGAATCTTAGAGCTGTAGACCTGTAATAAGGAAAAGAATTACCTTTGCCCGGAAGAGAAATATAAGCGTTGAAGTGCCCCCACGTGAACATCTGCTTTACGGCTCAAGTGCTGCAGGTGAGGGGAGTTTTGTAATGATTGAGTGAATATTCTCCCCAAATAAGTATATTATTTTACCACTTCTAGCGGTTCTCCTCCCAATGTCCAATTGAATTTAGTGTAATGATTTTTTCCTCTCGTGGTACTACTTTCGTTTTTGTTGTATTTGGAACCAAAAAATTCTCTTTTGTATATCTTGTAAGCACGTCTAAGGGGCATATCATCAAGGACCGGCGATAATTATCGCTAAGCGCACTTAGCGCTAGGATAATTATCGCCGGGTAACGTGGAATTTTATCTCTGAAATAGCGTGCTATTAGCAACGCTTATCTCAAAAGCGATAAAATTCCAAGCGCTAACTGCCAAATGTGAAATTATCGCTGGAAATCCAGCGATAATCTCACAAAGTTTGGCGATAGCTTGATGATAGGGCAAGGCATACTTAGCCATGATATCCACCTTACATAGGATATCATGGCTAAGTCAGTCTTGAAGCAGGCGTAAGGAAAGTAGCGATAACAGAGGTTATCGCTACTTTGCTTGTCGCTCTGCAGGTTAGCGTGCCCATTGATAATTGGAGAAATGTCGCTTAGCGACATTTCTCCAGTTATGTCAGGGCAGGAACGCCCACTTTGCATCTCATTAGAGATGCAAAGCTGGGCGTTCAGAGAACAGGCGCTAATGCAAGGTTTCACGCGATAGCGTGACCTTGCTGATTAGGCGATAACATTATCGCCGCTTTTCGTCTGAAAATGGACGCAAAAGCGGCGATAATTTTTTATCGCCTCGTTGATGATATGCCCCTAAATTCCTTTGTAATCCGAATGGGCTGAGGTGCAGCTTGAGTTGTACTGTACAGAGTGCGGAGCCCACAGGAAGAAGCCACATCTGTGGTTACTTGTGCTTCTGTTCAGAGGGCGTAGCTTATCAAGCGGGGCGGTACATCCTAGGTGCAGGACTCAGACTGATTTGCATGTTTTATCATTGTTTATTCTCTTGACTAATGTAACAATATGTTGCATGTAATCTATGGCAGCCTTTGCAGCACTGCAGATTACCAGAAAAATGAAAAATAATGAATAAAGTGTTAGGTTCACGTCTGTAATGGCTTTGAAAAACTAGAAAATGATGGAATGCACTGAGAGCAATTACTTGTGGATCCCGTTCATTCTAGTATTTACCCATTGTTTTTAGTCTCTAATTGAAATTCCAACAGGACCCCCAACGTTAGTTGGTCTCATCCACATCAGGTGTTCAGATTAATCACTTATTATGCAAATGAGTTTCAATAAAATGTGTGGTGGATCTCTGTCCCTCTTGTATTTATGTGAGAAACCACTATATTAGAGACACTCTTATGGCCAGCAATAGGATTAGATTTAGGTTTATTTTTGGATTTTTTTAAACTTCAGGTTCACGTCTGCTGTAGGATTAGTGTTTGGTTAGTAGTAAGATTACCATTAAAGTTAACACATTAAAATTAATGTGGGGTAATGGGCATTACGTTTAGCATTAGAGGTTCTGGGCGTTAAGATTAGTATTTGCTTCAGTGTTCTGTATTTTGCTCATCATTAAATGACACACATACCCTATAGGCACATATAGCCCACCCATTCCTTTTCCAGCACAGGATTCCTCTCTGTTTGCAGCTAGACATCCCCTCACCTTAGACTTGTTCGTTCCCTTCTTCGGTTCTAAAAATGTTAAAACCCCCACCATTCTCTCTCCATCGCCAATAAAGCTCATATGTTTCCCTTCTGTAACTACCTTCCGACCTAATTTTTTTTCAACTTCTAACCCATCAATAGAAATGTGCCTGTTACATGCCTATATGCTGAACTGTTCTGGTTGTACTCCTATCAGTCAACCCAAATATTGCAGACATTGGGGCATGTTTACAAGAAAATGGCGGAGCTGCTCCAAATTGGGCAGCGCCGCGCTCCGCCATTTCCAAAACGCAGGGATGCACCATATTAACAACAATACGGCGCACCCCTGTGTTTTCCCTAGTGCTGGTGCTAAAAATAGCTGCCTAGCGCCAACGCAGGCACCCTTCCACCAGAGTGCAAAGGTGCCTGCATTGCAAGAACGATTGTTTATGTGCAGGAAGGTTTCCCTTCCTGCACATAACCAAATAATGGCGATTTGTTACTTATATGTGTGCTGCATTCTGCAGCACATATAGAAGCAGCAAATCATCATTATTTAATTATTAATTTTGTGCAGGAAGGGAAACCTTCCTACACAAACAATCGTTAATGCTGTTTTGCTCTTTCTATGGGTGCTGCAGAATGCAGCACATATAGAAAAAGCAAAAACGAGGAGAAATAAAAGTATTTCTCCTTGTTGCGCCAATCTAACGCCTGCTGTTGCATGGCACTGCCTTGCTTTACACATCCTTGTAAATCAGGGGCAGCGTCAAAAAGCAATGGATGTTGCGGTGGAACGCCCACAGCAACACCCATTGCACGCCCCTTTCACACAAAGTGATGCTGGTAAATAGGCCGTTTTTACAAGGCGGTGTTAAGTCACTCAAAGTGGCTTAGCGCCGCTTTGTAAATATGGTGAAGGGCATAGCGCCACCAGAACGTCTCTAAACGTGATGCTCTGGTGATGCTATCCCCTTGTAAATATACCCCATTGCTTCTTTTCTAAAACCACCAAGGGAGTTATGTATCTACCGTTCTGGCTCTCTCACTACTCTGGCGCTCTGGAGTGTCAATTGCATCTTGAAATCAGGCTCCGTCTATAACAATCCCACAACTTAAACAAGTGCTTTACTTTGGACAGTGCAGGCCACCACTCTTCCACTCACTAGACCGGTAAATGTGGAACACCAAATGTGCTGCTCGCCCATCCACCAGCACTCTCAATCCGTCCCCATGAAGCGATGCTGCGCAGGATGCACCAGTCCACTAGTAGTCTCTTAAATTGAGTTCCCTAATATTTATTATGAAAAAAGCATTTGAAAACCCTTCAAAGATGTTCGTCACATACACATACATGCCAATATTTTGGAAGAGGAAAGTGGGATTTTTTTTAAAAAAGAATCGGAAGAATGTATTCTCCCATTAACTTCTGTTGCGACCTACATCGGGTCTATTGGCATCTACGGGACGTACAAGTGTGCTGCTGCAGGATTGGATATCAGAAACACAAATGTACGTTTTTAGGTCTTGTCTAGGCAGTGCTTGCGCTGTATTCAGGTATGGACTTTACGCTCCGCCCATTTTTTCAATTGGCTCCTTTTGCAAATACTGGCTTTTCATTTGTGAATAGGCTTAGTAGTCCCTCTTAGACTTTTGTATCCTCCCATGAGGACTGCCCCTGTTACATGTGTTGTTACTTTCACTGTTATTTATGGTGCTCTGTGAGCACTCTTTTCTTATTAGGTGTTGTTTGGTGGCTTGCTGCTGCACAAGCTTTTCTTCATTTCTGCACTGCATGGCTAAATACTTATTATCCATTGACACTGAGCACTTCCAGCCCCGCACGCTGCACTTTCGAGCCTCTTGCGGCGCCCGTTTCACGACGGGTGTACTTTAACTACTTGTTTTTTGTTTGATTGCAACTGGTGTTCCTGCAAAATGGTGGCGGCTACCTCCGAGCCTCTTGCGGCGCCCGCTTCACGCCATTCATGCTTGTTTTGCATTGCACTTTCACAACCCTGTGCACCCTAACGTGCAATGCAGGATATCATTCACAGTGCTGTATGTACATCGGAGTGCACTGCACACTCTTTATTTTAGATCACTTAATTTCATGTACTTCACTAGTATTTTTGGGTATTCCCCTCCCGCTTCACGTTTGGAGCCCTCCCCGCCCTCCGAGAACAAATGCAGCATTTCCCTTACCCACCCCCTCCCTTTCTGGGTGCTTGGAGTGAGGCAGCAAGAGGCACAGGCACCCGCTCAGCCTCAGGTCACTTTCACAGTGCTCGGTTCGCCCGCTGGGATGAGCTTCTTAGCCTCTCTCGTCTGCGGCACCATTACGGATACCCTGTCCTTCCTTACTGTGCTCCAGTAAAAATATTGTGATCTTTACTTTTACCCTTCTGCTCCTCAACTGTATCTAGTGCAGCTGACCTGGATGCTCTATTCCGTTTCTGGTTTTGCTTATTTACTGTTAGCGTTCCCTTTTTAGCCGGAGCCGAGCTTCTTTCTAGTGTGCCATAGCCCTCTTCCCCTGCTCACTCCTCCAGACTGTTGCCAAATAATTATTGAGCCTTTCTCTTTCTTATCTAGAACAATTACCACCCACACCCTTATTCACTTGGTTATTTTGATTTATTACTCAATCGTGTTTATTATCCAAATGTTCCATGTAATGCACTTGAAAGAGCTATAATACAGTGCTTTTATTTATTTATTTATTTATTTAATTTGTAAGGCGCATCAGCTACCCAAAAAGGGTTTCCCGGCGCCAGGCAAAAGGAGACCAGATAGTAAAAAATTAACAGCAGAAATTACTTGTTAAAAAGCCAGGTCTTCACTGATTTGCGGAATTGGGCGTAAACTGTTTCGTTCCGAAAGGCTATGGGAAGGGCATTCCAGAGTGAGGGCCCGAGAAAAGAAAAAGATCGACCACCCATCCGAGACAGCCTGAATCTTGGCACAGAAAACCTCCCCTGGGTGGATGAGCATAGGCATCGGGAAGGAACGTATGGGTAGGTTAAAGAACGTAGGTATTGAGGTGCAGTCCCCGCTTTAATTTTAAACATATAACTTAGAGCTTTAAATCGAATTCGATTTTCCACCCTGAGCCAATGCAAATCTCGTAAATATCTTTTCTGTATAGTTTTACACCGTTTAACAATGGCGGTGACTGATTGTTCTTTGACATTGAGTCCTTTGTTTGTGTTCTTGACACTCAGCCCACATATGCACAATACTAACATCCGGAAATTCACTTGTCTACCATGGCGGTAAACTTGAACTTTTGAATAAACATCTACACTCTACTCCTACATTATATGCACACGCACGGTGAGGCTACCTTTTTTTGTATAACATCTTGTTTCTTGCTAAACTCCAGCACAGTAATGTATGATAACGTTCTGCACTCGGGGATGTAATGTTATGTCTGTAGTAGCAATCACAGATCAATAAGGCAGCGATTTGGACTTTTAAACCTTCACACCACGGTTATCAAAGGATCAGCATTAATGTGCACGAATACACAGCACTTCGTTGTTTTCCCTTTAGTCATAGTGGTCAGCTGAATAAGATTTAGACATTCTAATATTTTCCTTATTTAAACACAGCTACTTACACACCTTGACTGTTTATGTGGTTGTTTTAGCACACTTTAAGTAGTGTTCACTGGACATGTGTTTTCATTAAGTGTACTCAGTCGCACTTTTTTTTATCAATCTCTGTGAGCAATGGTGTAGGAAAGTAGGATCTGCTTTCATGGTTATCCCCACTGTTTGCTGGTGTAATTCTGTTTTCTGACAAGTCTGACTGGGATCCTGCTAATCAGGACCCCAGTCACTGTGCTCTCTCCCTACATTGGACTGTGGTAAGTACTTTGGTAACTTCCTAATTGGCTACTAGTGTACCCTTCTAAGTCCCTAGTATATGGTACTAAGGTACCCAGGGCATAGGTACACCAGGGGTATCCCATGGGCTGCAGCATGTATTATGCCACCCATGAGAGACCACTCAATCTCTGACTACAGGCTTGCCATTGTAGCCTGGATGAGCTGGTGCTAGCACTGCTCACAACAGATATAGGTTTCCTTATATCTGAAGTCACTGCACTTAAAACCTATAAGTCACCCCTTAGGTAGGCCTTTCAATCCTGAAGGCAGGGTGCTTGGTTCTAAGTGTGAGGGTGCCCTGCATGAGCAGGACACCCCCTACAAACCCAGGCGTCGATTCTCCAGGCTTTTTTAAGTGCAGTCAGCCATTTTATACATATAGTGGACATCAAGTCAATTCCGAGATGTCTAACTATATATTGGCTGCACCGAAACTGGTCTTGTTTGGTATCAAACATGTTGGAATCCTACCCCAACCCCAACACCAATTTCAGTGTTGGATGTAGGATCCCATGTACTGGGGCTGTATTCCCGGTACCAGCCGTTCAGGGTCTAACAGCAAGCCAGTGCTGCTGCCGACCACAGACACGATTCTGCCCTCATGCTGCTGAGCCAGGCTCGAGCAGGGGAAGGTAGAGCAATAGGTTTCCTGTCACAGGGAGGTGTGACCACCTTCCAGACAGGGCTTAGTGTATTGGGCTGGGATGGGGACGCTTGCAGCACCACCAGACTGCTTTGAAGGGCACATTTGGCACATACTCCAGTTGAAACCAGTTCAGGGAGTCGTTGGCTCCCGCTCTGGTGCAAAACTGGACAAAGGACATGGCAGTATCCTCCCCTCTGTCCAGCCCCTCCTCTGGGAGGGACCCCTGAATCGTCCCAACCCTTTCATTTGGGTACTTAAGAGCTGAACTGTGGGTGGCTCTTCAGAGTCATCATGGGACAAGATTCAGATCCAAAACCACTTCCACTTCAACCGTATGGGCACCTTGGACTTCGTTGGACTTCGCCTGGAGCCAAGACTGCATCAAAGAAGACTCCTGCTGCTCCTGGTCTCATTATCCTGCCTGTCTTCTGCATTGTCTGTGCCTGTGCTCCATCCAGGTTCTTCTCCATGCCTGTGGACATCAAAGACACCCGAAGTTATCTCCCTTGGAGTGAAGGAGTCACTCCCCTGCATCTGCAGGCACCGCAGCGAAGCTGACCGGTCTGCTGCTCCGAAAGGTTCACTCCGAAAGGTTCAGCAACACAGGTGATGGTTCTTCAACTCTCTCGAGGCCTACACTGTCTTCTCACCAAGTTTGAGGCCATTATCTCTCATCGGAACCACTGGAACAGAACCCCTGTGCACTGCATCGACTTGCCGTTGCCAAGGCTTGTTGACTCTCTTCTCCAGGGGACTTTGGGCTCCAAAAAGCTCCAGCCTCCAGCATCTCTTCCTCTGAAGGTCTTCATCCTCACCACATCCTCTGCACCGTGGGCCTGCATCTTTGGTGAGCTGCGCGAGGTCCTCTTGCGACTGCTGCGCCTTCGGCCTGTGGGTCCTCTTGAGGGTCTTCTTTGGCTCCAGTGGACTCCCCTGCTTGCTTGGGGCCTGTTCTGACTCTCCTGCATTTGGTGAGTCCCTTGGACCTTGCTGGTCCCGACACTGCACCTTCTTTGTTTTCCATGTCTCTTGCTGCTGCTAAGGGCTGTTGGTGCTCCCGCCAGACACCGACCCTCTGGTTCTCGACTACCGATGTGGGACAGCTCGTGAACGGCTTCTGGTCTTCCACAGCATCACCTGGTCCTCACAGCTGCAGCGACAAGGTCACCGTCGACTCTCCTGCATCTTCCCTCATTGGTGGTCATTGGTTCTCTGTGCCTCCTGGTCACTCCCGAGTGGCATAGACTCTGTCCCCTCTGCTTGCAGGTTCTCCTCTTCAAGAATCCACCTTTGGATTCCACTCGACTCTCTCACCTTCTTCGCCAGCGGCCTCTTCAGTGAAGTCCTCCATTGTGGTCTAAGGCGGTTTCCGACGTCACTTCACACCTATGCACCTGGTGTAGGTTTCCCGGTTCCTGGGGGATCCACGGGTGGGGTGACTCTCCAACCTTCCATTTCCATGGGGTTTCTTCAGGGTCCACTGGGAAGGGTCCTTCTTCTTCAAAACTACAACTGCTACCTCCCCATTGACTTGCATTGTGTACGCCACTGTGTTTCCACTCTGCACACAGCCTACGTGGGGTTCTTGGGTACTTACCTCGGGTGGTTCCTTGGGTCCCCAGCTCTTCTAAGTTTTCTGGGTCAGGTCTTGACTTCTGTCTCAGTTCGCATTCCACTTTCTTAGTACATGGTTTGGTCTCACCCTGGAGACCACGGTGTATTTGTGCTTACTTACCTGTTTCCTTTTGTAATATTGTGTTTATTGTCTTTGTATCTCCAGGTAGGGGATATACCAATGTGTTAGTGAGAGTGTATAATAAATATGACTATTTTTATAAATACACTGTGTGGTTCTTTTTCGTTTAACCTACACTACATGATTAGTTCTGGTAAAACAAGCTGCTTAACACTCCTTCTGGTCTAAGCCTGAAGGCTACTCTCCACAGCTACCACTTAGAGAGCTTTCTATGGTTGTCTAAGACCACTAAAACCACCATAAGGGTTGCCTGGATTAGTGCAAGGTGCTTCACTTCAATAAATGTGCACCATATACTAAGCCAGCCTCCTACAAGTGGTATGACATTCTGTCTGTTCAATTAACATTCACCTACATACTCCCTTTGCTCATTTAACATCCGGTGCATGTGCTCTCAACCGCTTTCTAATAACCTTTGTACGATCCTGGTAACGTTAAGGACAATGATCACTCCACTGCAAACAAAAATAGCAAATACTGTCATTTACAGCGACAATAGCTTTAACTTTCACAAATGCGAGACCAACTGCATTGCAAATGCTTGTTGAGTTGTGTGCCTATTATTGATCAATGTTGTCCAACAAATGTCTTACACTCCTCTGTGTACTCGCCCACACTACCACTGAGAGCACTTGCACTTTGGATTTTACATTGAGCCCTGTACACTTTTGGGGAATTTCTGGACTCTGTGCATGTTATAACCACCTAGTGGTATATCATATACAGAAACAGCTTCCTACACTTGCCCCCTCCCACTAACCGGGTTGTTGCTTGCACTTTCATGCTGTCCAAGTTGTTTCTTGCCCATAATCACTGTCTGTGTTGCTTCTTGCCCTTCACGTCCTCCTCCCGCAGTCCATGTTGTTGCTTGCTCCCATCCGCTGTCTGTGTTGTTGCTTGCCCCTACCCGATGTTGGGGTTGTTGCTTTAGGCCACCCACTCTCCATGTTGTTGCTTGCTCTGCCTGCTGTCCAGGTTGTTATTTGCCCCCTCCTGCCCTCCTCTCACTGTCAGGGTTGTTGCCTGTTCCCATCCACTACTTTTTTTTCAGTGATCAACCACTCTATGAGAATGCGTGTTTTTCAGCAGTCTCCCTCGTGTACTTTTCCTTACCCCCATGTTGCCTCCTGTCCTCAATGTTGCCTGCTGCCCGGTCCCTCCCTACCTTCCTCCCTTTTGCCTCACCGTCCCTCCTCTCAGTGTTGCCTCCCACCCCTCTCCTCGTCGCTTCCCACCCTGCAATGCAAAAAAAAAAAACAGCTCAATGACACTCCCAGCATCGGCCCCATCACAGCTCTTATTTTTTACAGATCAGCTGCTGTACGTGTTACCCCACCAGCGCCCTCAGCCCCTCGTGATGCCTAGTGCCAGCCCACTGGTCACGTCATAACATTCTTTTTTTTCCTTCACTTTCAGCCATGCTGCACAGCAGGCATTCTGCTGTGCAGCATGGCTAAAAAAATGGCAAAGCCATTAGTACTTGTAGGCGAGACCTATTGGATTTGCCAGGACTGTTTTCCTTACTTTATCTCACCTTAAGCTCGACCTATGTACTTTTGCCTTCTGTGTTCCCTTTCCTCATTGTCAACTTTTCGTATCCCCTTCACTATACTTGTCTCCTGTGGCAGCCCTCCCCTCTGTAGTTTTACCGTAAAGTGTTATTTATAAGCGCGTGCGCTTGGAAACACGGGAGGCGCAGAAAGAACTAAAACGACGCGGCCAGTGGCAACCCCTGCCTTAGCTACTAAAGGAGGGAAGTTCTTGTATCCTACCCCCCCACCCCCACTTTCACACTTTCCTTCGTTCGATTCGGCGTTGCCAAAGTTTTACATGCTTTTTTAATTCTTCGATGGCGTCACAGCACAGGGTCGTGCGCTTTCAGTTGAGCCCCCCTTCCCCCCTCCCTCCCCCACCCACGCCAGCAGTAGAATCGTGAGTGTTTCTGGTGTGAGTTGGGCGTACGAAAGGGTTTGAAAATCTTTGGTCCGTGGGTTAAACACTGAGCAATCATCAACAAGCCTTGGTCCTGCCGCCGGTCCGTTCTTCCAAGCGACATCACCAGCACCATGTACGCCAAATACCAACACACCACTGACATGCAAGAGATGCTTGAACAAACCGATGTCCACAGCTTCCGAGGCCACACAGCGTTCGACAAATCTACAGGTCCGCCAAATTCTGAGTACACGCAGGCTAAATAAGTGTCACTGAGGTGGGCGGCACGTGGACATCCCAGCTGGTTGTATTCGAAGCATCCATGAGATCTGTAACAGCTCTGTCCCTCCCGTCACCTGTCCACTTCACATACAATATATCAGCTTTGAAAACATTCCCCTTGGGCGCAGAGACAATGCCCCAAGATGTGGTGGGGCGCACATCCCACAGCCCGATGGGCAAGGTCGCTCCAAGTGGTCTACTGTCCAAACCGCTTACTTTGTGTCCGTTCCACCATGGTTCTAATCCCGGGCTCCTCGTTTGGACACATTGTGTGGTCTTGGACAACTTCGTCTCTCAGAGCAAGGTCCCGTACCTGCTCAATTGTGAAGCGCTTAGACTACATCCGAGTAGCAAGAAGCGCTACATGATCAACGAGACTGGTTCGCGTGAACCGATGTGGAGCATACAAACGCCACTGGCACCAAACCGGTGGCTCTTTACGGGTGAGTGTGAACTGCACCCAGTGGCACAGTCATTGAAGACGACTCCTGTGCCGGGCAGAGCACAGCCTTTAGCGGCTTCCGTGCCAGGAGTGGGATCAGGCGCGCAACGCCCATTGGGCTCAAAGGGCTTCAGCCCCCCTCATCGCCCCCCCACCCCACCCCCCCGCCGTGTGTGTCAGCCCGGGCTGAGAGTGAGACAGCTTCCAGGGCACACACATGGATGGAAGAGTCAGCCCCCCCGAAATTTTTGTAGCCCCCCCGATATTTGGCTCTAGTTGCGCCTCTGAGTGGTATCTACGCACCTCTGAAGATTGCAGCTCGTGAGATGATTGCTTTACTCGCGGTGAGAGCGTTTGGTCACAGTCTGGCGCCACAGTAGTTTGGAAATATCTCCATCCGTCGCGTGATAGCCCACGAGTTGACTGCGGATGGAGATCTTGGTCTTCCGCAGTGCTTTAAATGGGCCGGTACTCACTGGTACTGAGTACCGGCACTTCTTAGAATTATCACTCTGAGTACCGGCACTTCTCTACTTCCGAGGAGAGTACCGGTACTCAGGGCCGGCACTAGGCATGGGCAGTGTGGGCAGCTGCCCAGGGCCTCGCGCTCAGCTGAAAGACAGGGGGCCCCGTTTCCGTGTGAAAGGCCACACTTTCACAGTTAGCCCACCTGCTCCTACGAGGCCCCATGCCCCACACTATCACAATACACATCTTGAGTCGACCTTGCTGGTCAGGGCGTCGTCGTGGCATTCCTGGGGGTCAGGGGTGGGGGAAGGTACACACAGAGTGGGAAAGGCACAGCAGCCAGGCCAGCAATTATGGCTCACAGTGTCAGGGGAGGGGCAGCACCTCTGTTAAGTACCGGCCATTCCCTTTCTGCATTTTGTTGCTAGGGGACAGAAGGCCCCTTTGTTTCCAGGACCAGCCAGACACAGGTAAGGCGAGGTGGATGAGGGGAGGAGGGAGTAGCCAGATCAACTGGCTTTTGTTAACTTTTACATCACCCATTTTTAGGTCGAGCCTCGAGTAGCGCGCAAGCGCTGCTAGGCGAAGACTTTATGTAAGGGGGTTTGAAAAGCTGACCAGACGCTCGTGCGTCGTGGCCTTTTTCGGGCGGTTACGCGCGCCGCAGACATGTGTTTCCCATTATCGTGCCCAGACGCGGGCGCGATAATTGGAAACACATGCCGGGAAAAGGCCATGACGCACGAGCGTCTGGTCAGCTGAGCAGGCTGCCGCGCTCGCTCGCCCTCGTTCATTTTAAACCTGTCATTTTATCCTGACTGCAGAACCAGCTCGTGCCGGCGCCCTCACCCCCTGGAGGGTTCTTTTAAAGGTATTTTCCCTCCCTCCCCACCCCCAGGGTGCCCCCCCCCCCTTTCCGGGAGGATTCACTTGTCATATTTTTAAACAGACATGTTTATTTTAACATGACAGCCGAGGCGTTGATGCTCCGGCTTCAATCCAGGGCCCCCGCATTTCATTTTTAGCCCCCAGCTCTTGTCCGGGCACAAGACGGCGGGTGCTCCGGGCGCATTTTAAAGGTTTTTATCCTGAATGTCCAGTGGCGCAGGCTCTGACACGGCCCGTTATCCGAGGTACTCGTATTTTTGATTTGGCCATTCCTTTTTCATGTGGTGTTGTGCTTTCGGTGCCTTAGAAATGAAATCAGAATCGTTGTTGTTGGAGCGAGGACAGATGGCCCTGGTTTTTAAAGGAAGTGTTGCATCTGTGAGGTTCCTAGTACAAGCTCCCACACAGCGACGCTCACAGAAGCCTGTTTTTATCCTTACTTATTTCCACAAACCATGTATACATTTTAAGGCAGATGCTGATCCCCGAACCCCCTAGTCTTCAAAATGACCCTGCTTCCAAGGCCCCATCTGGCCTGTGTTTTTACTTTGTGCTTAGATTATAGGTAGTACATTTTGATACACTGGCTTTCCGGTGCGTATCCAGGCCGGGTTTAGTTGTTTAAATGTACTCTAGAGGTTTGTAGTTTGCATGTATCGTGTTCAAATTACCCGGTGACTGGATTCTGCTGATATTATTACAGCAGATTAAAACACGTGTCCAAAGTCGGATGTGTGACGTCCAAGCTCGATTTTAAACGCGTGCCTGGCTTTCTCTTAGATGGCAGGAACTCGCCCTCTGCCAGCTTTTCCCATCTGTGCCATCTGTCCCTGGAGCTACATAAACAACGTTAGCGCGTCATAGGTCGTTCATGGACCTCTGATAATGCTACTCACTAATGACCGCTTACGCAAGCACGTACCCAGCGGTCGGCCTGCGTCTACGAGGGAGACGGAGGTCTGTGTGGTATTATACGAGATAAATTACCTCCGACTGTTGCATACGAGGTTGATCGCCCCAGTGGCCTCAGAGATTCTACTGAGAGTACTGTTGTCAGAATAGAGGTATTGTGATACGAGTCGTGCCGTTTTCTGTTTGCCAACCATAGTTTTTAAGGATACACAAAACAATTCAAGACAAAGCAAAGACAAAACAAGCATTGGCATAGCCAATAGGTCTCGCCTTTGGGACCTTATAAGTGTTTAGCCATGCAACAGTTGATGTTGTTGCACCAAGGATATTGTGCTGCATAACTAAATACTTATAAGGTCCCAAAAGCGAGACCTATTGGCTATGCCAATGCTTGTTTTTTATGGGAATGTGTATTTAAAATGTATGTAGTACTGCCGGTGCTAGGGCAGTGTTTTACAAAATGCCTTGTTACTGCTTCGAAGGCCCAGGGGAGGGGGCCCCCTTTCCCTGGGCCTCTAAACACTAGAGCAAGCTGCGAGGTCCAGGTGTGGGGGCCCCTTCCTGGGCCTTGTAGCCAGTACTCCCTCTTTTCTTTCCCTTATTTGTTCCCCTGTGAAATTAATCCAAAATATAAAAACGCTTTTGCTGGAAAGGTCGTCTTTTTTCTGACATTTTTCACTTCCAAAGTGCAGCCTTGGGATGGAGAGAAATAAAAGGTTCAAAATGCAAAAAAGAACTAAATCAAGACAGAGTGGGTCGAAAAGGGGCCAGATTGATTTTATTCACACCCAAAACACATTAGTGCCACTTTACAGAGTTTGCCAGTGAAGCGCTACTTTTTTGTTTTCCTCGGGTGGGAAAGTGCACCATTCCTGGATGTACTGCAATACCTGCTTGATGGGCGGATTCGAAAACAAAATGCATACTGCGGCTCTGTATTCACGAATGTGGTCTTTTTAAACCATATTGCTTACGTTTTGTAAGGAGATAAGCAATGGACATTGAAACTGGTCCCTTGCGGCCCTGTAGTCATGGCCTTAACTTTTCATGCAAAAGCACTCATTGATTTCTGAATAATAAGTGCAAAAGCGTTAAGGTAACCATGTTGTTCCTGCTTACATTTCACATGCTTTTACTTAATCTTGCATTCCTTATGAGTGTTTGCTTTTTCCAGGATGTTGTCACTTTTTTTAGGCAGCCTATTGCTCTTGTCTAGTGCATAATTTGAATTGAGTCGCCTCCAGGTGTTTATAGTGGGGTGCAATTGGGTTGTAGTTGAAGGCAGTGCGAGTTTCTCTCAGTGGGGCAGTATGGTGTTCAGTGGGGGAGAGGATGTGGCACTATGGTCAGAGCTGCCGAATTTGGAACTGGGGAACCAGGTTCAGCCTTCATGACCAGTCCACCAGACCACTCTCCTGAGAGAGCACATTTCCATGCTAGACCTTAGAAGGCCCCGAAAGACCTTAGAAGAGTGGTGTCTGAGCACCAGCAGGTGGACCATAGCGGTGGCAAGTGTGGGTTAACCTTGAAGGCCTGTCCACTACAACCCCTATTGAAGCTCACCTTGAGTCTTTTGGGCAGGCCTACGAAGCAGCACACCCTAGAGCAACAGTGACTCTGTCATTGAGGTCACAGGACCCTTGAGGAGGAAGGCTCTAGGGCGGTGCGACCGATGAGGTCGCACTGAGGCGCTGACTTCGGGTGGGGGCATCATGTTTGCAAGTATATTATGTTTCTAAAAGCCCTTGCTGCCTCCTTCCTGGCCTCCAGCAATTATCGGCAACAATAAAAATGTCATGATAACTCCGGTGATTAATGTTCTTCCTAGAGAGAGATGGAGTTTTGTCAAGTGGAAGTTTTGACTTGTGGAAAGGTAGCACAGAGGGTTAATGTGCCTGCTGCAAAGAACATGTACCATGCAGATCACTAAGTCCACATAATGTAAAAAGGCCAGTGGGTTACTGCTTTTGTCAGAGAGATCCTATTGTTACTTGCAGTTTATAAGTCAAAATCCTAACATAGAACAATGAGCTATTAACTGTCATCTAAGAGCTGCATGCAAACTGCAAGGTATAAATTACAGCATTATGGTTTTTCCCCAGCCTTTGATTATCCTAATGTTGCAAAAAGGGTTCATTTGGACAGAAGTCAATTCTGGTTATTAAAGAGAACCCCCAACCATGGTATTACATTCTAAATTCAGAGTTTGTGTTTCTCCAGATCAATCACTATTAAACTATACTGCCTACTAGTATGATTGTCATGTGACTCCTAGTCCTTTGTCTTATGTAATATTACCTCTTGTGATGTACACACGTATGATTGATTGTCTCAGTGTGATATAAAGTTCTCTGACACCCTACACTGGTATCAGTGGCGCTGTAAATCAAATTAAATGCATCTGAGCGAGAATGTGGTTATGGAGACTTGAGGAGCACTGTTAAAGGGTGGTAGTGAGGGAATCCGTGGCAGAGCGAGTCATTGGGGGGCACCAACATTGTCGCACAGGGCTCCACCAGCGCTAAAGGCGGCCACTTCTACTTCCTACAGTTCTAACACCAAATCAAAAATGTTGATTTGAAAACCCCTTGAATCTGAAGCATATCTTCAAGTCAATGTATGATTTATCAGTGGTCTCGGTTGTTCTAAGTCTTTTTTTATTTATGTACAATCTTTATTTGTTTGCAATGGTGTCTTGTAATTTTGTACTATATGTGTTGTGTTTTTGCACTTAACATAATTCTGGCGAGTAAAGAGCCCACACACAAAAAGATTGTCCTACGTCTCTTAGCATGTGCGTGTGGGATACTGATGAGAGGATTTACGTTAAAACAAATTGCAAAGTATTAATGTCATCCTAAGGTTGCACAATAATGGCACAGAAAGATAAGGGAGCCTTTTGAAATTTGCAATTATATCCATGGTGTGAGATGTTTTCTCTTGTGTCATTTTATATTTTGAATGATCCGCCCCTCATTACTTCAACAGGATCTCCCCCCTTTATGAGGCAGAACTGGAAATTGTATCATGCACTCATCTGGAAACAATCAGTTAACGAGGAGTAAATAATATACATCTTTGTGAGACCTGCACCTAGCTTTTCCATCCAATGTGACAAATGTAATCCATTTAATACAATTTTAAAATATATGGACTTATTTCATTTGTATATTTATCTTTTTGTCCATGTTACTGATATCCACGTTAGGTCTCTTCAGTGATGCCAAATAAGATCAATAGTCCTGCGATGTCACTTTCTGTGATGTCACTTCTTGTGATGTTACCAAGGCGGCTCCTCCACTAGGGTGGAGGAGCGTCACCTGCTTTCTCGCAGTGCGAGAAGCAGAAACACAAAATGCTAAAACTACCATTTTATGTTTCTGCTTCTCGCACTGCGAGAAAGCAGAAGTGTTTGGTTGGGGGCGGGCGGGTCTGCTTTAGGGCAGGGGAGGAGTGCCTTGCCCACTGCTAAGGGCGCTGACTGTTTGGTCGGTCCTCCGGGGCCGACCAAACCAGTCATGCGCACTCTGGCCTTTCTCCACGTAGGCTGCATTTAGCCTACATGGAGAAAACGTCCTCCACATAGGCGCCTGGCTGGTCGGCGTCCAGACCAATCACAATGCTGCCATTGCAGCGTTGTGATTGGCTTAGGGGAGGGGAGGGAGGCTGCCTGCTTCCTGTTCCTGCCAGAGGCAGGAAAGCAGGAGAGCAGGTCAGGAGCAGAGACGACGCGAGGCCCGGGAAGGTAAGTTTATTTTATTTTTAAATTAACCCCCCCCCGTGCGCGAACCCCCGCGAGACCCTCCACCCACGAGTCATGCCGGCCGCGACTGGATGTTACATGCAAATTAGAGGGGCCTCACATCTTCCCTTTCGCCCGGGGCCCCAGAAGTTCTAGGACCGGCCCTGCCGGTACTCATGAAAAGGTAGGCTCATTGGCTGTGCTGGTGAGCAGGAGTGGAACGTGTCTCTGGCAGCCAAGGCGCCGCTTCTGCAGCCCCGATCTGAGCCCCAGCTAAGCTATTCAGCAGGGCTCATTTGAATAATGTCCGGGTGTTCACCATCACGCTGTGTTTGACAGAGCAGGGTCCATTCAGGCCCTGTGCTGTCAATCACATTCACACTGTCGTCTGCATTTGTGCAAACACAGTAATCATGGCAGTGGCAATCAGGCTACGGCCAGTCTGGCCCTGGTGGCAATTAAGAAAGCCATGGTAGGTGAAGAGAAAAGATGGCTTTTATCATACCCTAGTCTTTTGTGTGTCTTCTATGTTTGCCTGCATTTGTATGCCTGTTTTTGTAAGAAAAAAGTGAGAGAGAATCAAGACACTCTCAGGAGGTATTTTAAAGAAAATGGGTGGCGCTTTGTTTGTACATGTCTGCTCAGCGACAAAGATTCATAAATAACGTAAAAGGGAGGGTTGGTGGGTGGGTGAGTGAGTGGATGGATGAGTGAGCAAGGGTGGATGTATGGATGGATGGATGAATAGATGGATGGATGAGTGAAAGCATGCATGGGTGAAAGAGGGTAGATGATTGGATAAAAGGGCAGATGATGGGTGGATAAGTGAAAGATTGGATGGATGGATGAATGAAAGGTAGGGATGATGGATGAGTGAAAGGAGGGATTGAGTGAAAGGGTGGATGGAATGAAAGGGTGGATGAAATAAGAGTGAAAGCGTTGATGGATGGATGAGCGAAAGGATTGATGGATGAGGGAAAGGGTGGATAAAGAGATGGATGAGTGAAAGGATGAATGGATAGGTTTGGAGATGGATGGATAGGTTTGGATATGAAGGGTGGATAGACGGAATGGTGAAAAACTGAATGATGGATGAAAGACCGAATAGACGATAGAATGTAAAGGTTAAATGGTGGACATCAGCAGGTAAATGGTAGGTTAAAAGGAGGAATGGATAGATCGATGGAAGAGACAAGAGATTTCTTCTGGGGAGGGTCATAATTATTTGCTTCATTTGCTTGGTGCAATAAGAGCTTTGGTTCGAAGTGGGGATATTTTCAGTTTCTTCCTACTCTCGTGCTCCAAAATATATAGTATTGTGCCAAACAGCAATTAACAGTATGACATTAAGAAGGTGCAACTATAGCGAAAAAAAAAGGAAATGTTAACCCATTATCGCATTTCTCTTTCATTTTGTGTAATGAGTCAAGCTGCTTTGTTTATATAAACACATTTCTCATGTGTTCTGGTATGTGCTGCAACTAATATAGAAGTCGTTAAGTATCATCATGTCTTGCCCTTAGCCCCGCCCCTAGCCCCGCCCTCTCACTACACCTCTAGTTAATTTTAATGAGTACCTGCACTTATTTTTTCCCATTTAAAGCACTGGTCTTCCGTCATCCTGCCTTCGGACCCGAGAATTCCCGTGGTGCTGAGATGGCATCAGGGGACCAGAGGAGGCAGGATCAGCCTGGGCAGGACGCCCATTCCGCAGCCCCGCAAACGGTGAAGATAAGCTTTGCTGAAGTGCGTGAAGAAAAAAGCCGGGGCGGACATGTAGCACAGAAGGTGCCACGAGCAACGCAGCTTCACGCACGTGTATTGATAGAAGTGCTAAACAGAAGTTAAGGAAACGCGCAGCGAAGCGGCCCTAAAGCGGCAGGGGCATCTGTAAACCAGAAGGTGACCGGCCCTGACCTGCATTATCCAGATGGAGTTGAAGGTCAGTCGGACTCCTCAGTGGTCGGGAAGGGGCAGCATCGTGAGCAGTGATAGGTTTAATGATCTCCCCGCCCTTCGAGTCTGAGGGCTGCAGCTCTCCGAAGACAGCACCCCGAGGAGTCATTGCACAGAAAAAGGGGACCCACACTCTGCCTTAACACAACGCCTGGTCACAATATGTACTGAATGATGACATCTGTCAGTGAGACTTCTCTTTCTCGCATCATCACACTTACACACGAAAAGGGCACACTACTTAATCAATATAACGACGTGTCTTTATTACAGCGTGACAAACAATAAAATACTTTACATATACGCGTGTATTCGGAACTCCATGCTGGCGTTATACAAATAGAAGTTAATATACACACCCCAATGGATCGCTCTACTTCGCCCTTGAAGGCATAGAAACAGAGTCGGCCCTATCTGGCTTCCAAACATTAATCCACAGACACCGCAGCGGATGTCATGAGCCTACGGAGCCAGCGTATCTCCCGGTAGAGGGTCTCGAACCTACTGAGCTGCCGTATCTTCCGTCAGAGGGTCCCGAACCTACTGAGCTGCCGTATCTTCCGGCACAGGGTTCTAAGCCTTCTAGCCAGCGTATCTTTCGGCAGTGGGTCCTGAACCCACAGAGCTGGCATATCTTCCGTCCGAGCTAACTGAGCCAGCGTATCTTCCGGCAGCGGTTCCTGAACCCACAGAGCGGGCGTATCTTCCGGCAGAGGGTCTCAAGCCCACGGAGACAGCGTGTCTTCCGGCAGAGAGTCTGGAACCCACTGACCTGGCGTATCTTTCGGCACAGGGTTCAAAGCCTTCTAGCCAGCGTAACTTCCGGCAGTGGGTCCTGCACCTACAGAGCTGCCGTATCTTCCCCTAGATACGTGATTTACAACACATACGTTCCTGAGGGCGTCTGGCTCCTGTGTCCGCCCCCTCAAACACCGTCGAAGGGTGCCATGAGTACCACACTCGGTACCCGTACGCCTTTTGTGGAGCCTCGGCAGTGGCACCCCGTCCGTGGAGCTTCGTTACTGTCACTATGTCCGTGGGGACTCGTACAAGTCCACTCTCTGTCCGTGAAGCTCCGTTACCGGTGCACTGTCCGCGAAGTTTCGGTACCGGTGCGCTATCGGTGGAGCATAAGTACCACACATGGTACCGGTACACTGTTCGAGAAGCTTCGGTACTGTGATTATGTCCGCGGAGACTCGTACAAGTCCACTCACTGTCCGTGAAGCTCCGGTACCGGTGTACTGTCCGCGAAGTCTCGGTACAGGTGCGCCTACGGCGGAGCATAAGTACCATACACGGTACCGGTACACTGTTAGAGAAGCTTCGGTACTGTCCGTGCAAACATTAGGCTTCGGTGTTGTCACTATGTCCACCGAGACTCGTACAAGTCCACTCACTGTCCGTGAAGCTCCGTTACCGGTGCACTGTCCGCGACGTTTCGGTACCGGTGCGCTATCGGTGGAGCATAAGTACCACACACGGTACCGGTACATTCTTCGAGGAGCTTCGGTGCTGTCAGTATGTCCGCGGAGACTCGAACAAGTCCACTCACTGTCCGATAAGCACTGTTACCGGTGCACTGTCCGTGGAGTATCCCTACTTGTGCTCTTTCCGCGGAGCCTTGGTACCGGCGCGCGCGCTCATACCGCCTCTGTACCGCCTCTGTTCCGTGGCTGCTGGCATCGCTGGGCGTGCGATCCTCGCCCTCCCTCTGATGGGGTTATCCGTCAGCAGGCGACGCCCGCCCCTGTATTTCCATGTGAAGAGTCGAAGCACAGCTATCTGCGGCTGGCAGCGTGTCCTCCAGATGTTTACCCAGGCAGTGCCAGAGGTGGCTGAGGTCACCACTCAATGGTCAAGAAACACTTCCACTGGCTGTTCTTGACTGGACAGCAGGTAAGGCGGGCATGGTCGTCAGGAGGACCTGTGAGGGCACACGCCCATCACTCCTGGTGTCCCGCAGCAGGAGAGGCTCAGGGAGGGCAGAGGTCTGGGGCACCTGACGCACCGCCCAGGACAGCCGTCAGGAGCCAGCGGGGAGGTGTGCGTCTCATCCACCCTGACTGTGGCAGTCTTCTCCACCTAGTCATCTCGCGGTGCCCGCGGGTCCTTCACTGAGTCACTGGACTTGCGCACTTGATGGAGTCCAGCCTCCCTGCCTCACACGCTCACCCCTCAACACACATTCCCTCTCCCTTCCATGCATTGAATACTAAAGAAGCAGGGGCCACAGGGCTGCACCGAGGGCAGCCCACGTGCAGTTAAAAGCGCCGTGCTCTCTCAGAGCCCTGACAGTCAGTGCGCAAGGGGCACTCACCACACAGGGCATCGGGAGTAGGGACCCACTTCTACGACAGGGTACCAGGAGAGAGGGGCGCTCTAGCCACCCAGGGACATTAGGAGGAGCAGGGGCACCTGGACCACCCCAGAGCTGACAGGACCATCCAACCACATCCGGGAAGCAGAGCACAGGGGCCCTCTAGCTACATCTATAGAGAGGGCGCGTGGGCAACACGTGCACTCCAGAGCCGGCGGGATTTTCAAACAACACCTGGGCAACAGGGCACAAGGGCATGCGCCTATAGAGAGGGAGCGGAGGCACCTGGCCTCTCCTCGGGATGCTGGACTACCGAACCACATCTGGGTAACTGGAGAAAAAGGCACTCCAGCTACCCTTGGAGAGAGAGAGAGAGAGAGAGAGCGGGCCGGCCACTCCTGAAGAGGCAGGACTGTCGAACCACATCTGGGAGGCAAAGTCAGGGGCACCCAATCACACATGGGTAGCAGGGAACAGGGTCACTCCCAAAAACATTCGTGCAGCTCGAGGCACATAAAACATAAGTGGACGGCCGGAAGAGGGGTACTTGCTACTCCTGGGCACATTATACATGGGCATGAAGAAGAGGAACACCCCCATCACAGATTGGTAGTGGGGCATTCCCGATCCAGTTAGGAAAGAGACACTAAATACAAGCCTAGGTTTCTGAGGTGTCCCAATCACACCTTCTCAGCAGAAGTCATCCAAGCACTTCTGTCACACAGTCCTCCTTCCCGCCAAATCAAATCAGAGCTCCAAGAACAGGCAGGTTAACTTAAGCACACTTCAGCAACATGGATACCCCTGTGGCAGCTTTTAGCAGGGGATACATGCACCTCAATCACACCTGTGGTTCACACCAAGATAGGCACGTGACCCCCCAGGCACCCCTGGGCAGTAGAGGCGCGTGAAACACGCGTCAGGGGCAAGAGCCACTTCATCCAGAGGACACCTGAGCGGCTGGAACCAGGGGCGCAGGACGGCGCACAGCAACAGGAGGCAGCGGTTACAAACACGCACCGGCACGAGGGGGCACGTGCACCCCAGACACACCCTAGCAGCGGGAGACAGTGAGTCAATACACTCGAGTACCGGTGGGACAGTCACAACCTGAACACACCCTAGCGGCCGAAGCCAGTGGCTCTCAAAACATACCCGAGGAGGTGAAGCAAGGGGCAGCACTCACACACCGACCTGGCAGTCAATCCAAGCGCACGTTAGCGCAAGAGGAAAGGGCACCACAGCACCTGGGCCGACATAAACAGCCAGGAAGGGGCAGACGGCGGCGCACAGAGTCCAGCCTCCGGGACCTGGCGCTCAATGCTCGGCTCGCTAGCACCGCAGAGGACGAGCGCTGAAACGGTCTGAGATGCTGGAGAATGGGTCTTTCTTGAGGAACTGCTGTGAGGAGGAGCCGGGTGGAGACGGCGGGGGCCCCGGGGCCCCTCCAGCCCGTGCTGTCTGGCTGGTGACAGCGCTGTCCAGCGTGCTGATTTTCACCACGGTTGTGGATATTTTTGGCAGCCTCCTGGTCATCATCTCGGTCTTCAAGAACAGGAAGCTCAGAAACTCAGGTAAGGACGCCGAGCGCATTTTTACTGAGTATTTGGATGTTTGCGAACAGGACAGTAACTTCATAGCACGGGTGCTGTTCTGTGTTCTCGGCTCGAGCGTTCTCTACACAGTTACTCAACGGAGCCTTAAAGTGACTTGTACAGTGACCTCACAGGTACAAACACTTGTACCGGGCTTTACATCACCTCCGAGGTACAGACCCATAGCGCTGACTCTACGCCAACCCACTCGTACAGACCTGTATCCTGGAGCGCACACCAGCCAAGCAGGCAAAGCCACGTGCCCCTGGTCACTGTCACCCTCACAATAACAGACTCATAATCTGAACTCTACTGCACGCTCCCGGGTATACGGCGACGCCCTGGACGGTACACCGCCCTCACAGGTACTAACAAATGCCATGGACTGTACACGACCCTCACAGGTACTGAGAAATGCCATGGACTGTACACCACCCTCTCAGGTACACAGGCCCATGCTATGAACTGTACACCACCCTCTCAGGTACAGACCAGTGCTCTAAGCTTTTTACACCCCCAATGGACTTGAGACCGCTTTCACAGGTAAAGACCCATGCGATGGACTTTGCACCACTTCAGATTCACAAACCTGTGCCTCCTGGTCTTGCTTGAGACCACCCTCACAGGTAAAGACACATGCGATGGACTTTGCACCACTTCAGATTCACAAACCTGTGCCTCCTGGTCCTGAGACCACACTCACAGGTAAAAGACCCATGCGATGGACTTTGCACCACTTCAGAGGTACAGACCTGTGAGCCCTGGACTTCAGACCAACCTCACTTATAGAGACCTAAAACTTCTACTTTAGACCACCTGAGAGATGCGGACCAGTGCGCCCTGGACAGGTACAAACTTAAAACCTCAATGTTACAGCACTGCAGAGGTGCTGACATGTTCGTCCTGGACTTGAGACAACCGCACAGGGACAGACCTGAAACCTTGACTTTACACCACGTGCAGATCTGTGAGTCCTGGGCTTGTGACCGCCCTTACAGGTAAAGACCAAAACCTTGACTTTACACCACGTGCAGATCTGTGAGTCCTGGGCTTGTGACCGCCCTTACAGGTAAAGACCAAAACCTTGACTTTACACCACTCAGAGGTGCAGCCCTGTGAGACCTGGACTTGTGACCAACCTCACAGGTAAAGACCAAAACCTTGACTTTACACCACTCAGAGGTGCAGCCGTGCGAGACCTGGACTTGTGACCAACTTCACAGGTAAAGATCGATAGCATGGACTTTGCACCCCTCTCACAAGTACAGTACTGAGCAGGCTTGCCAAAGGGGGCATTCATGTAAGATCCTGTCCTGCTCTCATAGGAACATGTGTAGACTGCAGCCCCGTCCCTGAACAGAGACCTATTATTGTTACAGGATGACCCAAGCCCCACAGGGGCTGGTACCGAGTCCTCTCGCACAGGTGCAGGCCTAGTGTCCCATGGGATCACTCTTCTCACGGGCACATATACAGGTGCTTGACATTAACCGAACACTCACCTCAGAGACACAGGTGTTTGAGTTTGACCAGAACACTCCCCTCATAGTTACAGAGATATGTAACCAGGGCAAGTACCTCACAGGGGCACAAGTTACATGAACCTTACCTCAATGGTGCAGGTAAATGTTTTGTTTGATCTGCATTGGGGTCTCTTGGGTACTGGTGGTTGATTTGAGCTCACCACTCACCAGCAGGTACAGGAGTCTGAGTCTGACCTGGGCACTTATAGGTGCAATTCTTTTATTTAAGTTGGAAAGTTTCCTCTTGGTACAAATGTTCTTTTTTTATGTATGTTCGTGCCTCGCAGGTACCTACCTCACTGGTGCAGATCTTCTATCATATGGGGAGGCGGTACTTACCTCCCATGTACAGGCACATTTTTTCCAAGTAGCAGTTTACTTCACAGGTGAAAGCATTTTACTTGAATTTGGCCACAATCTCCACACGTCACCAAGCATTCTGTTATTCTGCAGACGTATTTCACAGGTAGAGTTTCATTTGATGTGGTTACTTATCCAGGGGTTTAAGTGGTATGAAAAAACTGGGGGGTCTCTCAAAGGGGCGTTGTCGATATAAATAAGGGTGGTGTGGCTTAAAAACACATAAGCTAAAAACCTGTGCTTAGCATAGAGTGCCGCCTGACTGGTATTTTGCTGCTTCTGTCATTGCATCAAGATATTTAATACAAGTAACATTGCACCTACAACAAGCCAGGACTATTGGCTTTGTCACTGGTTGTTAGTTGCATAAGATAATTAAGCAACAACTATGGCGTTGTTGTATATAATATTAAAAATGCTTCAGTTATGAAATGATGAGACTGTGCAAGAACTATAATGAGTCGCTTTGAAGTTACATCAAAGGCAGTGAAGGGTGGTACTACCGCAGAGTTAAGATTTTTTTTTCCAGCCTAATGGTGAGGGCAAAAGGAGAGAGCCCGATAGAGACCCGTCTCAGCACCTGCTTTTTAGAAGTGCCGTGCTGAGAACCGACAGGACCCGGTCCACTAAAAGCCCTTTACTTACCTCACAAATAGAGATTTTACAGGCACAAATTTTTTAAACACATTTGATCGGGGGCCCTAGATCATCAGGACAAGTGTTTTGTTTAGAAGTGGGAACTCACCTGATGGGTTCACATGTCTGATTTTAACATCGATGGTGCCCTGAGAAGCGCATGTGTTTGAGGCGGTTGTATGACGTTACAACGCATGCCATCACAACGCATACCTTTACCCCGACTTGCTGTCGGGGGTGCGCTGGAAGTAGGAATAGTATAATTTACTATTCCAACTCCAGTCTGTGCAACAGTAGGGAAGGTGTTGGAGTTAAACCCAACACCTTATACCTCCTGCAACAAGCCTTTTGCGTTGTAACGACATGCGTTGTAATGACACGCGTTGTAACGCTTTCATTGTAAAGGTTGTTTCCCGTTTGAGGCTGACCAGAACATTTACCTCAGATGCGCAGAGGCATGATTCTTCGTTTCTAACAGGGCACTAACCTTAGAATGTGTGACTGTGATCTAGGCATGTATCACATAGATGTATATGTTTAATTTGATGCGTGGTTACATGCCTCACGGTAGAGATGATATATACAGGCAACTGATTAGCCCACAAGCACAGGTAATTGACTTTGTCCTGTGCAGGACACACGTGTTATCAGTGAGTGCTTAGCTCACTGAGCAATTTTACTGGCTTTAAAATGAGGATTAAACTGAGTTGGCGGAGACGTGTTGCACATTTAGTTCAACAGTGGCACCGTTGCCCCTTAGCACATTTTGTATGATGGCCACTCCTTTTACCCAGAGCAGAGTTAGTTTGGAAGTCTGAAGACATGTCCGAGTATTAGGCTGGACAAATTAAGGTGGATGTGGCCGTTTCTGGTAACTCAGTGGCCTAATGCTTTCACCCCATGTACCATTGTTTCACCTTATGATCGCAGATTTGCATCATGCCGGATCCACTCAGCCTTTCATCTTTGCAAAGTTGATAGAATGGGTGCCACAGAGTTGGGTAACATTAATCGTCTTTTCTGTCCCAAGATGCCTCATGGTGTAAACCTGCGCTCTACAAATACTTGTGTTAATTCGATGAGTGTACAGCTGCGAATGCACCCCCTTTCACCTCCATCAATGGATTTCAATGAGGGGGTCAGGTTGCAGTAGCCTAACACATTGCATGCTCCTGCTCACCCACAGGCCAATGGTGATCAGGGCGAGGGAGGCAGACATCCTCACAGATATGGGCAGATAGACATTCAGAACTCTGAAGTTGCTCACGCAGGAATCTGTAGATTATACATTGCTGGTATATTCTTTGCATTCTGTTATGTGTAGTCAGGCTTTTATGATAGAGGAAAATCATCTACAAGTACCGAAATGTTTATAAAATAAGCACAGGACTGAATGAATTCTTCAAACTGGAATGGAACAAATAGAGATCTCTGGGGAAGCTTTACCTTGCCTCAATGTGAATCAAAGCAAACTGAATTGCTTAATGACATTCTTAAATCTTTGGCTGAGAAACAAACAGAGGCACATGCATGAATTGATTCAACCAAGATCACACCATTTGACCAAACGTGAAAGATGGGATTTCAGCCTAGCTCACCTGGCTCCAAAATGTGTAACATAGCAGCAAAATTTAGGCCACATCACATCAAGTGAGCACTAAAAGTAGTGATGTAAGATAGGTCTCTGACTCTGTTTTGGACTGGCTGGTGTCTTAAATAGTTAAAGCGCTTGGGTAATGCTATTGTAACACCAAATACAGTGGTAAATGCTTACTTGTCATGGACACTTAAAAGGCATTTTCTACTTGCCACTCAAACTATAGCAATGCCTGTTGGCATATTTAAAGAAATCAACAGAACACAACACAATAGACGCACAAAGTAATATTACAACACAACACAATTAAAGTATATCACAGTGCTACACAACATGACGGTCAAAATAGAATGCCGCACAACAACCAAAGTACAACATCACATTTCAGCAGTACAGTACAAAAACACATCATAACAAAAACCAATCACATAATCCCCACAACAAAATGACACACAACAAATATGCACAAACACTTTTGTCACACATTACCACCTACAGAAACGTGCTTTCATAATATGGTGGTGAAAGGTATTTGCATAAAGCATTACCTTAATTTACCAATTACCACCAAGAAATTGAAATATTACCATTCAAAAATGTACCGTGATTCTGCCACTTATGTACTCGCAAAGGATACTGGCAAGAAATAGTTCACAGCAAACACAAACTTTCCACACCAAATACACAAGTTGGGGACTTTTGGAAGTTCACACAACAATGGCTGCAAGGGATGAATCTTATTTTTTACCCAAGTTGGTAACTTTTGACATTTTTGGGATAGAGGTCTGCATATTTCAGCTTCAATAAATGACTTGGTTTAATTAGTTTACTATTTTCTACAAGTATTCATTCTCTTGTTTACTTTGTCTGTAAACACTAATTTGTTGGAATTCCCAAAAATGTTAGATGAAATAGAAAATCTGAAAGTGCATGTCAGGTTTTACCTTTGCTTTTCCACCCAGGTCTTGGGGTACGTTATCTGCTGCGACCTAAAATAGTGTTTCTTTGTTTGAGGTATATTACGACGCACTGCTAAGATAATTCACAAAATGCTAACTTCACACTGATTGTGGCAGCTGAGAACTGCTGCTGTAGTGCTGGTGTCAAGTCAAGTCTGTGGCGTTAAGCAGCGATGTCTGTTTAACTGGCTGCAATTTACCTGCATTGGAGTACTTCGGAGAATCATTTGATTTAGTCGAAGTCTGGATAAAAAAGTAAATCATGCCTGGGTACTTAGTTCCCCATCACTTGAGCCTCCCACTCACCCCCAGCTCCCACTGAGAAATGTGGGGGATGAGGAAGAGGGGACACATCCTCTGCATTCCCCATGGTTCCTTAGCACTTGCATGTAAAGCATATAAAAATACATATCAGATTTACGTTGTCTTTTGCTAAAGAAAGAATCCAGGGACATCCAATGAAATATGACATCACTTCCGATGTTATTGGGACGATTAAACAGCACTGAATCCAGGAGTCAAAGAGTTAGAGACAAAGTCTGTCACCATCGAGAGAGGGCACCGATGCTCACTGCACTTGATAATCACAGATGGACCACTTTGTTTAAAGTTTCTCATGGGTTCATGGATGCAACAGGCATTTCAGCTGGCTTCTTTGCCCCCGGGTACTTGTCCATAATGCGGTTTGCACTGCTGCAAGATGTGTGTCAGCTCTATGCCAAGGGGGGGGGGGGGGAGGGGTCCTCACTTGCGTTGCTTCATGCAGTGTACGCCTTTGCACGCGCTCCATATGACAAACGAGGGATTCTGGGCAAAGAAACCTTCAGCAGAAACTCTTTAGTGTGCATCCCATATGGGGCGATGCAGTGAGTGCACGGCCGAGGGCGTCCTTTGGAAGGAGGCGCAGGGGTTCCAAAGACAACCTCCCCCCAAGATTTCCCATGTAAGGGGGTGCATGTACAGCCAGCACCCACCTGCATGGGAATCCTTGCCCCTTCCTCAAAATGGGGCCAGGTTCACTGGCAGTGAAAGAGGGTGCACCCCAGCTCCATCTTTTATAAGGACCTCTCCACAATGCAGGTGCAAACAGTGAGTTTTTAACTGCCCTGGGAAGAGTGTATTTTCTACTGTTATCGGATATACTTTACCTATGTTACAAGTGCATACGTGAGGGGGCACCATGATGCTGACAGGGAAGCAGGTCTGATCTCGCCACTGGCCGTAGGCCTCTGCAACAGTGCAAGTGATGATATTGGCAGACATGCAAATTCAGCCTTGGGAAAGAGAAAGAACAGATATACCTATACTGTAACCATCTCATGACTAGGACAATTTATGAATCCAATATTCACTAAACTACCAGGTAACATGCCAGGAACCCTTGGAGTAGCAGTTGTTGCATGACAAATATGTGTAAATATCTAAGATATCTTCTTGGCTGTTTAATGTGGCCGTTTTGTAAAATGTGAAAAATTAGTAGTGCCCAATAACCATACCCCTGACAGGAAACATGTGACCTCTACTTAAAGACTGAACGTCCATAGTGATTTACAGCTATTTAATGAGGCGACGCGATGTTTTTTGCTCTAATTGTCTCATGACATATGAAATGTGACAGCCATCTTAGAATGGTACAACAATATTTTTGTATACTTATTGTTACACCATTCCAAGATGATCTCACATTCCGTCTAGAGGTACCTTGGTGGCAATCTTGGGAGCGTGCGCAATAAACTTCTAAGAAGGGCACTCAGTTCTATTGGCTATGAGAATAATTGCATTTTAGTTCTACAAGTATTGGCAACGCCAATATTGACAGCAAGCATTGGCAAAAGAAGACCAATTGACTTTGCCAGTGCTTGTTATTCTTGTGTTTGGATTTCTTTTCATTGAACGATTCCGCAGTGCATTCACTTTTTACTTTCCATTTCTTCAGGAATCTGGTCAGTTCCGAACATGGCTTTAATTATTATTATTTTTTATTTCGGAAGAAATAGATTAGAAGCATTTCTGGAAACAAGTTAGTTAAATTTAGTGTGATTCAACCAGAATTGGGACAGGATCATAAATGTGAATTATCATCAGCAAAATTAGTATAAAGCAAATTTCATGGGTTAAAAAATACATCCGTGTTATCCATCACAATAAAATCTCAAGGGTAAGGAAAATACAGCATGGTGTTTTTATGCTAACATTACTGATGGCCACCGACTACACAAATAAAACTATTTCAATAGGAGTCTACTTCAATACATGCAATAAAATGACTAAACATGAGACAATAAGGATGCATGGAGCTTGCTCTCAGTTTACAGGCTATAAATGGGACAGACCTGTGAAGTGTCAGAGGCTGCAGTACGGGTGGTCAGAACTCGCAGAGTTTTACTCAGTGGAATTCCGTGGAGTTACATATAAACTCTGCGAGATTCCACTGAGTACCGCAAACGGGCAGAAAACGGCACATCGTGCTGCTCGTCGGGATTTTTAGCGCCAGGCAATTGTTCCACGCTGAAACCCCGACACGCGCGTTGAGAAAAAATCTCAAAGGGTGCCCTCCTAGCACCCGAAAATCACGCACAGGGGTGCAAATTCTTGCTCACACTCGACAAGCAGCGCACGATAAAAAAACTCCGCCACATGGCAGTTGAAGGAATTTGGCCGAAACTCCGCATTACATGCGTAACACGGAGTGGCCACAACTCCGCCAACTCCTCCAGCGGATCAGAATTTATCGCACACCCCTGGGCTGCAGCCAGGTTTTTGCCATCTTGTTTTGCCTTTACTTAAAAATGAATTTTGAGCTTAAGTAGAAACACTTTTGCTTAGGATGTGTGTCCAAACTGCTCTCCCTCATTTATCAGAGCCTTTCTTTTTTTCTTTATACGTCTTGGATGAAAGGGCAGTGCCCTGCCTTGTCTCTGACCCATAATTCAATTGCAACCAAGGGCTGAGTAAGAGACAGTTTTTCGACTCGAGCCAAGCCTGGCCTGAGGTAGCTCACTAGCCCATAGAAGCTCTGCCCGGGATGTCAGTGAAAGCTGTGCATCCGTGGTTGCATCAAAAGTGGTTGAACTGTGACTAGTGGGGTGGACTAGGGTGTGAGTGCTGCGAGAGGAAACAGTCGTGAGTGAGGTTTACTCGGTTTTCGGGGTTGTTGGGCTGATTGTGATGACTGGCACTGCTTCAGTGTAAGCAATATGGTCCGAGGTTACTTTATCTGGGTGCTTAGTTACCCGCCTGGTGTCACCCTACAACCCGAACGAATCATGGTATATGAATGAAGGACTCAGTTCTAAGCATTTGGATTTCCCATGTCTAATCCCAAAATAAGATTGTGATCTAAATATTTGTCATGACATATTCTTTTAGTCAGATGAAAAGTGTTCTCTCGTCCAGTCAGTACTTGTTTCGCTCAGTCGTTCGCTCAGTTGGTTCGGCCGGTGAACTTTCTCAAGGCTCGAGATATTCATGATTTGTTAATTGAATACACAGTACAGCCATGAATAGGCAGAGCAGAGGCCTCGTGCAGTTCTCTGTCCTGATGTGGTGTATGCAATTGGTCATATTGTGGTTTCAGTCACTAAGTTCAATACGCGTTTGTCTCGTTTTGAATGTGTGTGTGTTGAATTGAGGAGGGAGTAAGTCGAAGGCCAAGAAAAATGAGATATGTCACAGTGTGAGGCACCAAAAGAGAAAAAAAACTTCTGGTAATTCACTTGACTAAAGTATCTACTGCAGTGTGTTTTACTATGTGATCAAATGTTCAGATCCAAGTAGGGACCTCTATCCTTAAGAGGTCACCAAACTGATCACCATTGAGTTGGACAATAATAAAGATATTATATATATGCTTAGAAGCAGCGTTAGCCAGGTGCCAGGTTTACAAATAGATTGTAATGTTCCTCTTCCATTTTTGTAATTTTTGTTCTCTTGTGAGGAAAGAGATTGCTGTTTGTATCACTCCCCCCTCACCAAGACCACAAGGGAAACCAGTACCTACACAGCGGGTTGAGTACAATAGTAAAACAAAAGAACTATGCCTTAATTTAAAAAAGAAAAGTAACTGAACTGAGAAAATTGTTGTGAAAAGCAGTTTCACTATTTGACAGTAAAAGTAAGTAGCGGAACTTAGGGGCACATCACGATGCCGGGTGGACCGCCACTGACAGGCTGTCAGTGGCGGTCAAACCGACAGGCTGTCAGTGGCGGTCAAACTGACAGACAACCCTTCGAGCCGACCACCGCATTAGGATGCAGGCAGTCAGACCCTTGTCTGTCGGGGGCAGACTGCCGCCTCCTCCAGGGTCTACTCATCCCGACCAAGCTGCGATCGGAATCGTGATCCTGAATGGAGGCGGTGACTGCTCAGGCACCGCTGTTATGTTCACAATGTCCATTTCCCACAGCCTTTTCATGGCAGTACCATCGCCATGAAAATACTGTCAGGAAGGGACTTTTGGGGGGCCCAAGCAGGCCACCGTCCACACTGGACCACTGCTAAGTGGCCAGGGGGGCACATGTAGTGCTCCCCCAAACATCCATGCACCGTGTGCCAGGCACCACATGGGATGTTTGACAAATGCCTTTTTCTACTGTGGCTTTTCCGGGCCGCAGTACAAGCCGCAGTAGAAAATAGCCTTTTACGACTGCCTACACAGTAGTCTGATCGAAATATTGCGGGTGGGACCGTCGACTCTTTGTCGGACGGTCTCAATCCCACTTTGATGGTGTTTGGACGCTCGTCCGACCGCCATCGTAAAGAGCCCCATAGTTGTGATTAGCTCCCTCTCACTACAACATCTGCATGCATAGTTTTCAAGTGAGAAAAAGCCACTGTACTCTGCCTACTGCATGTGAATGCATGAGTCTGATTCTCCAAATGTTGTCAATGGATCTTCAAAATCCAAAAAGCCTATTGTGAACAAATATGTAATCACTGCTTTAAATTTCTGATCTGTGCTGTCTGGAACTTATATATTAACTCATAGTTTCCAAGTTAGATTATGGGCTATTGAAAACACAGCTTTTTTCAAAAGGTGTGTGCTGAATGAGATCATGTTACAGCCTCCTGAAATGTTCAGAATAATGTTGAAATGTACCCACATCCATGAAGCAGCTGTATACCTACGAATAAAATTGTACTCATGTGCATACCTTTTGAAATGAAAGGGTATTTCTCCAGTCGCTCAGCCTGTACTCATTTTACAATAGAAGTCCCATTGAGGTTCATTGGAGGTGCCACCTTTTGTGACCATCACTAAGAATTGAAAGCAATGTCTTTGGAGGAAAATTATAGCCTTTCTGGAGAAGCAAGAGGGCTTTGACTAACACATTGTCAAGCAGAGAGCAGATTTTTCAAAGCCACTGAGTGCTAGACAGTGTCGTAGCAAGGGAGGGGTGGGGGGGGTCCGCCCAGCGGCTGCACAAGTCTTACCTGGGGCCGTTGTGGGGGTGCCATTGCAGAAATTGCCAGCACCCCCCACCCCCGCTCTTACTTGCGGCCGCTGTGGGCAGCAAACACAGGGACCGCCATGGGCGGCACAAGGTCTACCTATGCCACTGGTGCTGGAGGCCTGTGAAACAGGTGGCATAGAGACAATGGGTGCCCGGATGTAGGAATGGCTCAGTGCGCACACTGAACTCTGTGGCTTTTGGTGCAGTAAGCACGCAAATCAAATTCGTATGTACCATTAAAAGGGCAAAACTTGTAATTGGCAATAACTATTGCACCGATTAAACCATCCCATAATAGCCCAGTTAATTAAGCTGTTGTTAGACCTCCCTTAGAAAGAAAATAGATTCTAGTTAAATAATGATCAGTTACTACATTATAAGTCTACCTCTTCAAATCGTAGCTATCAGGTAGTGTACCACCTAAAATAGTATTTAAGCACATTTTACACCCACATTAATTGAAACTAAGTGTCCCATCTTACATTTGACATAGAAACAATTCTCTTGCCACCGAAGCCATTGCCCTACTGTAGAATCAGCAAATGGACAACAACTGAAGGCAATGTGCAGCGCATCAAACCTTCAGGTTATGCTGTCCTGACAAAAAATAACTCTCTAGGCTTGTGTAAAGAATGTAGAATAGACAAGGAAACAAGTCTTTTCAAGCTATTTGTCTGGGGTCTGCAAATTCAACCCACCACACACAAGACTTGTCCTGCACTTCAGAGAAAACTCACCTATTCACAAAGCAGTTCATCTACTCACACTGGTATAGACCCAGAATGTCAGGTCCTCTTGCTACAGCTGAAAACACATCCTCTGACTACCCTGCCCTTCTTGTTCATAGTGCAGAACCATTCTGTACTACATCTATGCTTAGATGTCTATTCTTACACTCTCTCCAGCACCCATGCTTGTGCGCTGTGAAGCCCTGTGCACTACTTCTGCCCTGCCTCTGAACCTCATCCTCTCTATCCAACTTTCCCCACGAAGTCCAAACTACAACCAACAACCTTTCAATCACACAGCCAACGGGTGCCCAGGATTTCACTGAAAACAGAACACTCTAAGACCTCGTCAGGGCTATAAAGCACTATGTACATTATACATACAGAGTAACTACATTCTCCACAATCCAGACAGTGTTGTAGGCCTTTCAGGATGTATGAAAAGTGCTATATAAATGCTAGTACAATGCAGTACCTTCTACAGTGCTCTATTGCTTTACAAGGATGCACAAGTTCCAAAGAAAAACTAATACATAATGATCATGTTGGACTTATTGAGTCCACACGGACAGTTTTGTGAGATGAGTGCAGGATGCACTGCGGCATCCCACAGAAATCTCCATAGTGAACTTTATGACGTGTCCTTGCAATTTTTCTATGCCAGTTCTATGCAGATGATGCCCAAATTTATCACCAAGCCATTAGACCTACTAACTCTCAAGGTAAACCTTTCTCAGTGTATTAGAATAGTTCAGTGACTTAAACCCTCACCAATGACATTGTGGTGATCTGCATATCACTAGACTGAAACTCAGCAAGGCTCACTCAGCATTTCATCCCTATGATGTTTTTTAGTTAAGTAACATTACATTGGGTGTCGAGGCTACCGCCCTCTGCACTACAAAACCCTGTTTTTCGCATGGAAATCCGAATTGCTTTGGTGGAGTACTTTACGACAAACAACGGCCCGGTGGATGCCCCCACGGGTGCTCTCAGAAGCCTTTAAGGCCTACATCAGAGGAATTTGCATATGGCGAGGTCAGAGATCTGAGGGTGCACTTGGCCGCCCTGGAGCAAGAGCTTCAGGAGTTAGACCTCCAATAGTTCGCGACAGGCGGCTTGGGCCGCCTGGCGCAATTCCAAGAGAGGCTCTCTGAATATGAGGAAACTGCGGAGAGAGTGACTAGATCCCTGCATAAGGAAGCCACTGCTAAACGATAGGGTGAGGGAGACAGGGCTGGTGAGACCCTGGCAGCTTTGACTGGGAAACAATGGAGTAGCTCCTACATCATAGAGTTGACAAGTGGGGATACGATGTTCTCACAGACTGTGCACAACATTACACAGACACTACTGGAATTCTATACTGAACTTTACGCCTCCAAGGGCAATATCCCGGTGGATAGGCTCATGGAATACTTTGACACACAGGTTACATCTAGATGCAAGATTCACTGCAGAAGAGAAAGTGCAGACCATCCACAGCTTGCCTGGAGACAAGGCTCCTGGCCTAGATGGTCTGACTGCCCACTTCTATAAGGTGTATGTGGAAGAGCTGACCTCACATTTACTTGCGATGTACGATGAGGTGTGGAGCCTGGGAAGCCTGCCCCCATAGCTAAGAGTAGCTCCTACATCATAGAGTTGACAAGTAGGGAGACGATGTTCTCACAGACTGCGCACAACATTACACAGACACTACTGGAATTCTATACTGAACTTTACACCTCCAAGGGCAATATCCCGGTGGATAGGCTCATGGAATACTTTGACACACAGGTTACATCTAGATGCAAGATTCACTGCAGAAGAGAAAGTGCAGACCATCCACAGCTTGCCTGGAGACAAGGCTCCTGGCCTAGATGGTCTGACTGCCCACTTCTATAAGGTGTATGTGGAAGAGCTGACCTCACATTTACTTGCGATGTACAATGAGGTGTGGAGCCTGAGAAGCCTGCCCCCATAGCTAAGAGAAGCACTAATAGTCAATATTCTCAAACCTGATAAACAGCCAAATTGATGCAACTCCTACAGACACCTCTCCATGATCAAGGTCAATACTAAAATACTTGCAAAGTTCCTCTCCTACAAGCCCCCCCATCCCCTTTGCTGGATTTCATTCATATGGATTAGTCAGGCTTTGTCTTGGGACGGTTGACAGCCTACGACCTACGACTCTTTGCGCTGCTTCACGAGCTGAACCCACAGCTCTTCCTGGCTGCAATATTCCTTGACGCTACAAAAGTGTTTGAATCACTGGAGTGGAACTTTCTGTTTATGCTGCTTCAGAGACTGAGGATCAGTCGGACATTTCTCCAGCGGATCAGGCTTTTATACACACTCCCCACTGCCAGGCTTCAAGTGAATGGAATGATTTTGTTCCCTTTCATCATAAAAAGAGACAGGAGACCGGGATGCCTGCTCTCTCCGATCTTTTACGCCACCGCGATGGAGCCCCCTGCAGACAGGCTGAGGCAGCACCACGCTGAGAGGGGAATGGCCTACACAGCGTGAAGACTGATAGTATCCATGAATGCAAATGACATGACCCATTATCATGGCCAGGAAACAACCATACATCTCGCACCCATTATCCATGAATTCCTTCGGTTTGGAGCACTTACTGGGATAAACATCAACTGGTCCAAGTCTGTTACTTTCCCCTTGACAGCGGCAGCTGAGCACTTTCAACCGGAATCTCCACTGGAGTGGACTGATACATCTGTCAAATACCTAGGCATCTGAGTTAGCGCCTACATAACTTGGCTATGGCACGAGAACTATGAGGTGGCAGTGGTGTGGCTGGAGGAAAAGGTCCCTGTCTGATCCAGATTACCGCTATCGGTGGCAGGAAGGATAGCTATCGCCGAAATAGCGGCCTTAATCAAACCTCTCTACTAATTTGTTAGCATTCCTTTTCCTCTCACAAGAGCCTTTGGCAAGCATGTCGGATCACTGCTGACCATATCGGTATGGATGGGCAAACATACAAGACTGGTATGGGAGGAACTGACTCTGCCAGGTGAGCAGGGCGGACTGTGCGCTCCGGATATTGAGCTGCATTATTATTGTGCACAGGTGCAGTATACACTCCACTGGTTCCACCCCATGCCAATCTTGCCCCATTTTGCAGTAGAGGCTGATGACATATCTCCATGCCCACTAGCTATGGCAATATGTGCAAAACCAAAAGGCCCTAGCGTCATGAGAAATGCTGTGAGATGCACCATGTGGCCATGGTACTGGCTCCGCCAAAGAGCTTAACTGGGCTGCCTCTATACTGCCAAATTACACCTGCTGAATAATCCAATTTTCCTCCCATGGAGAATGGTCGGGCTCAGAGACAGATAGCCTAGATGGACCTCTCTGGGATGAGGTACTTATACCTATTGGTCACTTTTATTGACCTACGAGAAGTGCAGTGCCACCCTGAATGCACTCCGCTGGATTTTTTAATATATCATTGCCTTTGTGCCAGTTGCAAAACACTCCATCACCCCATCCATCAGGAGCCCACAGGGCTGTCAGCTCTTGAGACTGCAATGGTCTCTCCCTCACCCAAAAAACTGATTATAAGACGTTATAGGAATATGCAGGACAAGGCACCAGTGGTGGCCGCTAGAGAACCTGAGCTTCGGCGGAGAGACTTGGGACAAACATTGACAGATGAACATTGGAGGTACTGCTGAGCCCAGACAGGCAGGCTTTCTCCTAACTACAGACTACGCCTAAATATATTGCAGCCCAGCAGGGCTTTGTAAAATGGGACTGCGGGCTGACTCGTGTTGCGCCCGATGTGGGAGGGCTGATGCTGATCTCCTGCACCTGGCATGGAGTTGTGACCGGGTGACCGAGATCTGGAATAAAGTGTTTGATTGAAGAGATGACGTGACGAGCTAGAGCAGTACTAGAGAGCCTCTGGTTGCACTGCAGGGATACGTAAAGGCAGTAGTGGCCGGAACAGATCAGGGGTGGCAGTGGGAGTGTAAAAAAAAAAAAGAAAGACAAAACTTACCTTCTCACCACTTTTGCTGGGTCTCTCTTCCGTAGTCCCTTGCTCTGGCCGGAATGGGAAACACACCCAGGCTTCCCTAAACTAATAGCAATGCTGCAATGCAGCGTTGTGATAGGTCTGATCGCCGTGTTATGGCGCTCAGACCGGCAGTGGGATCCTGGGCATGTTCTCCACCCAGGTTGCAATACAGCCTGGGTGGAGAAGATGCAAAGTGCGCATGAAAGTTTGGCCGGCCTGAGGTGGCCGGCCAAACATTCATGCACACTTTACACAGTGCACTCCCCACTCCTCCTCCTGCTCTGAGAGCAGAGCAGTTCGCCCCACCCGCAAAGCTGCCACAGCAGGACAAAACAAAATCATAATAACATCAAGTTATTATAATTTTATTTTTCCTTTACTACACTGATGCCAAGCAGTGGGGCGATTCTCCTCCGCCTTAGAGGAGAAGCCGCCACTGCGTAAAGGATGCCTGACTGCTTCTCACAAACTCATTGCTATGATGCGGCTCCAGGCTCAGAAGAGAATGGTGATAAATTGGGGGAGAGGCACCTCACCCCTCATGAGAAGAACTGGATGAAGGACATGACCTACTATTAGACCAATTTCAATCTGGTTTCCGTGCAGGGCACAGCACAGAATCAACAATGACACACATAGTGGACGCTAAAATTTTTGGATCCCAACCAAGCTTGTCTCTTAGTCCTCCTTGATCTTTCATCGGCATTCGATACGGTTATGCATGAGAACCTCCTAGACCTTTTGGAACACCGTATGGGCCTAACAGGATAAGTCCTTAACTGGTTCTCCTCCTATCTCCAAAACAGGTCTCAAAGAGTCAAGCTTAATCACTCATTATCACAGGCCACACCAATCACAAAATAGTGGCTCCACAGGGCTCATCTCTTTTGCTCACTCTTTCAACCTATTCATGGAGCCTCTAACGTAAATTCTGAGCTCATCCAACATCCACTACCACATGTACACTGACGATACCCAAATATACCTAAAAGTCTCCATCCCAAAAACATCAGTTCCCTCAACACAACACTAAAGAAAATTCAAAATTGGCTAGCAACCAATGACCTCAAACTAAATACTTGAAAAACTGAATTCCTCCTAATCTTCCCACCCAACTAATCGCCGGTCATCGAAGAATGGTTGAAACAGCTAACAGGCCTCAACTGTATTCCACAAGTCATTGATACTGCAAACTCACTGGACATAACTCTTGACAAGAACCTCAACATGCAGAAGCACATCAGTGCCACCACAAAAGAAGCTGTTAGAAATGCGGTTTCTGGATGGCTAAGGCAAGGGCCTAAGCCAGGCAGAAACCACCACACCTAGTCAGGGAGTTACACACCGAGGACAACCCCTGCTCACCCCCCGTGGTAGCTTGGCACGAGCAGTCAGGCTTATCCCAGAGGCAATGTGTAAAGCGTCTGCGCACCACACACTCAAGCATGCACCAATACTCCCCTAGGCACACCACAAAGGACACTCCACACGAAGGTATGTAAAAAAATATAACCTTTGTATTCTCAGACAAATGCAGTAGTATCAATGAGCCACAGGTTTGCTATGTGGTATTCAGAAACAAAAAGAAAAGAATGCATTGAGCTTCCTTAAGCGTATTGGTAAAAGCACATGCCCTTTGCAATCGTCTAACAGTGCCCCAGTTGCCACTGATCCTTTTAGTCAAACAGAAACACGGGCTCCTGTATCCCAAATACAGGTGCCCCAGTCACCACTGTTGCCCCTCAAGAATTCACATGCTCTCTCTTTGTAACAGAATGGTGCCCCAGTTGCCCTTAGCTGAAACAGCGGTATCACTTAGGCCCCCAACCCACTCCCGGTCGATGCAGTGGCTCAGACCTCGAGACTGAGCGTTACTTGGGCTTGGGTCCTCCGTCCGCTCTCGCACCTCCAGGCTCCTCCGCTGTGCGAGGGGGGCCCAGGCGGGGGCCGACACCACCACCACCGCTTGCGGGGAAGAGAGGGCCGCTCTGCCCTCAAGCGCCCCTCCTGCTTGTGACTGCCGGGGCCTCGGACGGCTCTTCGGCAGCGGCAGGAACTCTGAGCGGCCCAAGGGAAACACCGGCTCGAAGGTTCCTCGGGCTCCCAGCCGCAGGGGGTGGAATCCTTGGAGGCGCTGCATGGGGGAAGCGGGGCAGCTTCTTCATGAAGGGAGAGCGTCCTTCGCTATCCCGAGGCTGCGGCTAACGTCCTGCTGGGCGGGGCTGGATAGACGACGGCTTCCCCACGTCGAGGGATTCCGGTTGCCAGGCAACGCCTCGCAGCCGAGTATGCTGCAGCGCTGCCTCTTTCCGTCAGGATAGATCCTGGCCCCGGCCTCGGGCCGGAAGCGGTGATCGGGCAAAAGGTTTGTGGCGGTTTTCCCTTCTGTGGGGAGCGCGTTGCAGCTCCCAGAGATGCACAGGGGGAGCGAGGCCTGAGGCAGATGATCGGTAGGCAGGCCCTCAGCATCCTCCTCCCTTAACGCTGCAGACTCCACAGCGATCGCAGCACACGAAGGGCTGTGTGAGGTCACACACACACAGAGCAGTTGGAAAAGAAAGACTTGGAAACTTTGATGTCCCTGAGTTTCCTACAACAGGAGGACAGCACACACAGGCCCTTGGAGACTCCTCTCAAGCAGGGGGTGGACACAGCACACAGCAAAGTCCTTTTCCTTGGCAGAATCAGCTACTGCAGGACAACCCCAGACAGCACACATCAAAGGGGCAGCGCTTCGCCTCCAGTCTCTCCAGCTCTTCTCCTTGGCAAAGGCTCCTCTTGATTCATGAAGTAGTCTAATTTACTGGGGGTCTAGGGCACATACTTATACACCAAAATGTCTTTGATGTCTTTGTGGCAAGGGTCTCTGAACCCAGTCCAAAGCAGTTCTGCATTCACTGGTGCAGCATGACCACAGTAGGTGGAGACAGCATTGTGCAAGGTAGAGAGGCTCCATTCAGGTGTAAGGTAAATCTCCTCCCACCACTCTATATGCAGCCAGGGTCTATTCAGCTCAGGGCTGGGTCATCCAGGAAGGGCCAGGTACACCTCAACCCCCCCCCCCCAGAGGCTGTCTGCCGGGAATGCATATCCTCTGTCTCTGTCACACTGAAACCAGACAGTCAATCCACAAACAGGCAGAGGCACAGAGGATAGTTGGACAAGAAAATAGCCACTTTCTAAAAGTGCTATTTTCAAACACACAATTTAAAAACCATCTTTACTAAAAGATGTGCTATTAAATTCTGAGTTCAGGGATACCAAACTCCACTTTTCTATTTTGCTCCTATGGGAAGATATGCTTGTCAGATGTTACAAAGCATTCCCCATTCTGTCCTATGGGGCAAGATAGCCTTTCAATAGTGAAAAAACGAAATTGGCATTATTTCACTATCAGGACATGTTACACACACAAGTACATGTCCTAATCTTAACATACACTGCACCCTGCCCAGGGGTGTCCTATGTGTACTAAAAGGGAAGGGTAGGGCCTGGCAAGTGGGTGAACTTGCCAAGTTGACATGGAAGTTAACAAACTGCGCACAGGCATCGCGGTGGCAGGCCTGGGACATCTTTTCAAGGCTACTCAGGTGGGTGACACAATCAGTGCTGCAGGCCCACTAGTAGCATTTGATTCACCAGCCCTGGCACACTCAGTGCACTTTACTAGGGACTTATTGGTAAAACAAATATGCCAATCAGGGAGAACCAATCACCATACCAATTTATACAGGGAGCACTTGCACTTTGACACTGATCAGCAGTGGCAAAGTGCCCAAAACATCTAAGCCAGCAAAAACGAAATCCAGCACAGCATCAAAAACATAGGGGGTAGAGGCAAAAAGTCAGGGGGAACCACGCCAAGGATGCCAGGTCCAACAGCAGAAAATCCCCAAATGAGTATTCTCGGAAAAGTAAACTTTTCCTCCCCTCCAATGACGTCAAGCATACGGTACAAGCTCTACTGATTCCCAGGTTGGACTAGGGTAGTGCAACTCTCTCTGGACTACCCAGATCCAAACTGGCTCCTCTAAGGGCCTCACTCAACTCTGTAGCTAGGGTCATCACTGGTTCAAAAAGATACAACCACATCACCCCCAATCTCAAATCCCTCAACTGGCTCCCTTACGAAGCAAGAATCCAGCTAAAAATTGCCTGCATGACGCATCCCTCAAATGGCTCCCTTACGAAGCAAGAATCCAGCTAAAAATTGCCTGCATGACACATAAAGCCTGCACTACAAAACTCCTAGATGTCTCGTCCAGAGGCTCAGAGTCTCTGGTGGCTCCAGATCATCCAGAAGCTCCAACACATTTCTTCTGAAACCTCAGAGATTCCACGAGTAGAAAACCTGCAACTGATCTTTCTCTGGGATTGCCCCATGAATTTGGAACATATTACCTTCTAAAGTTAGAATGAATCCCTCGATTATATCCTTCAAGAAAGAAGTCAAAGTACTCCTTATGAACAAATTTCTTCCCCAAGTTCCCAAGATTCTATTTTCCTGTGTCACACGCTTGACTATTTATCACTGGCTACCTTAGTGCTTTCGTCTTATCATTACAGACAATACCCTCCTGCTTCTCAACACTGCCTAGTACTTGCAGTTGTCTGGACTATGATGTTCTATTTTTATTAGTTTATCTCCCCTGCTCTCTGATCATGGTAAAGCATACCCTCCCTTTTGTCTGTACTACCCTCTCCTGCTTTTTGTTTGAATTTGATATTATTGCTATTACTACTCTGCTCTCTGTAAATTTGTAAAGCGCTCTGATACCCGCAAGGGTCATGTTCACGTTATAAAAACTATTAAAATAAATAAAATACTTCCAGAAGTGGCTGGAGGAGTGCTAGGCACTTATGTAGGTTAAATCCCACCTTCGTGATATATGGAGCTGTGCTTTTTTCCAGTGCCTTCTGGGCTGCATACTAACAAAAACCAAAAGATAAAAATGAAGTAACATTACATTGGGCAATAGTGACACTTGTAAATTAAACTGTTTACAATGGTATTAGTGTGGTAGCACACGCTCTAAAAGAACAAGGCTATTAATAATAATTCATAAAATACATTAAACAATGGGTGGGCACTAGGTGGATCCAGATGAACAAAGCCATTCATACTAGTTTACACTTACATTCAACAAAAAAAGAACAATACTGTGGTGTTGGCCGTTGGGGGTGTCCGGCCACGTGGTGATAGGCCTAATGCTCACAGACACACACACATGGCACACGCTTGGATACAGTGGTGGTCAGTGAACTAACCACGCCCGGAGCCCCGGGCTCTTTATTAACTTGGCTTATGCTGGACTGGCGTACGCCAGTCCAGCCCATTACGCTTACGCATAGGGGGGGGGGAACAAGGATGACACAACCAGCAGTCTCCCCTGCTGGGTCGGGTGGCATGGCCTCGCCCGGCCGTCTACAACATTACAATTACCACGTAGCTCCATGTGTTTTTATTCCAGCTGTATCTTTTCTAAATTCTAAACCATCCGTTGAATCATTTTTTTAAACCCTTTATTTGAATGCATATCTAAGAGAAATTCAGCAGTGACATTCTGTAACTCTCGGGTGAAGTTGCATGAAAAAGTCTTCATTTTGTCTCCATTGCTGGTGTGACCATAGTCTATGGCACTCCAGTGCATTTTCTACTTGGCACATCTGTGCCTCTTTAGTTGACTGGTGGCTGGGAGGCCACAGTCTGAAGAGAGGCCTTAGCCCAAATGTAGCCTGCAGATTAAGAGAATCCTCTATCGTATAACACCATTGCTTACTTTGTGGCAGTAGATGCAGGTGGTGGACAACGGCTCTCCTTTTTGGGTGCTGGGATGTATTTATCATCATAAGACATTGAAACAGAGCAAGAAAGAAAGGCACAAAAGGAACATAGGAGAAAAAGAAAGATAAGAAAGACGTTCAGAGGGAGAACACTGATAAAAAACAGAACCAACAAGGGGGAGATGAACAGACAGGAATTGTAAGGTGGTTAAAGAAAGAGGCATTAGATGGACTCAAGACTAGGCAACCTTGGTATTCAGCAACCCCGCCATTTGTAGCGCTGGTGGCAGACTCATAAGAAAACCTGGGTGACCCTGCACTTAATTTTGATAACGTAAGCACTGCATAACACGCAAACCAGCATCACTATGTTCTGCAATGCTTGTATTCAATAGATGTAGAGAAAATCTAGCAGGCAGTACTGAGGACGCCTTCACGGTCTGGCCAAAAATGTAACTGTTTTGGTCAAACAGTCCCAACGCTTTATCTCAGCCAAAATTCCATGCTGACAAAATGTGGTATTTTTAAACTTGGTAACTTTTACATATATTTTAACTGTGTCTTTAATGCATTCCATAAAGTCTTCTGATTTTGAATGTGAGTGCATTGAGGAGTACACATTGGAATTGCTTGCTCTTCAGTGGTTTCGATCTGAGGGAGGGGATGTTGAGATTGTTGTTGGAGAAAAGGAAACTGGTTGCACAAGTCTGTGAAATATGGTACCATAAGAGCCATATAATTCCTTTGGTTATCATTTTAGCTGGAAAGCATGTTCCAACAGTGCTTAATTTGAGACGGTGGTCTCCAGTGCTCAGCATTGGCACTAAATTGCCAGCACCTGCACTTATGACAGTCTTTCACATGGCAGTGCTCTTTGTCTAATTTATAGATAGCACACTAATAGTTGTTATTTAATTAAATACACATTAAAATGACTAATACCAGTCACCCTTGACTTTCTTATCGCTTTGAGGGTCTGGAATAGTCTGAATTGTCACACTTGTAGGAGTATGATGGTTAGTAGTTGTGCTGGAAGCACTGGTAGGGGCAAAAGGTGGTGCAAGCTGTAGTGGCCTCCTGACGAGGACCCTGGCACTTATTATTTTTACAAATTGTGCATGTTCCATAGGCGCAGCCCATTCTGTTTTGCTTTGATGGGCTACCAGTGAGAAACATTTTAAACTAGACGAAACTTTGGTTTTCTTTGTTCATTAATGGGCATAGTGATACCGCCCGTTGCACTTTACAGGGTGCAACACTAGTATGTGGGTATTTACAATAGATTAGTGGTGCATTGTTATTCATGCTCATGTGTTCGAACATGTTTAAACATCACTGAACCATGCTGAGCGCATAACAACGGTGATATTTGTACAAATAAGTATGTAGCATTGGGTTACAATGACTTCACAACATACAGATAAAATAAGGTATACATTGAGACATAACATGCCATCTTCAACAAAATATATGTATGATTCAGGAACAGACCCTCATTGGCTACTCATAAATATGGCACCAGACATCTTTGATGCATTTTGATGCAAGTTATCGATAGCAAAAGATGTGCAGGTAGCATGGCAATCAACGCAGCACGAACTGCACTACTGTTATCTCTGTAATAGTGCACCACAAACACCCTTATGCGTCTTTGAGTGGAATGTTGGTGTGCCTGTCTCTATGTGGTTATTGTTCTGCTGGTGTTAGTAAGCAGGTGAAGGTGAACAAGGTGAACCTTTACATGCAGAGGCCGCGACGGCGCTCTCTTACTGCACTGGCCATTGTGACACGCCGCTCTGCTTCCAGCTTGGACCCCTGTCCACTGCAGCTTCTTGTAGGAGCTCTGCCAGGAGCCAATGTTAACCTAAATAAGCTATTTAATCAATCGTGTAGAATGTTGAAAATACCAGAGAACTGGAAACATGCTCTGCCAATGCCTCTGTTAAACAAGCATTTGCAATGCAATAGGTATCGCATTTACGAGAGTTTGAGCTATTGGCATTGAAAATGACAATACCTTTTATTTATGTGTTCTTTTTAAAACCGATAAATAAAAGGCATTGTCATTTACAATGCCAATAGCTTAAACCCTCGAAAAGGTGAGACCTATTGCATTGCAAATGCGTTCGGCGCCCGTGCTATAAAAATATTTTTAAAAGCGTTAGGAGAGAGCGTGTCCTGCCTGCAACAGGAGGCTGGCCAAAGCTATTTGAGAAAATAGTGTCCGGAGGCTGTAATTAAAGCCTACTGAGTAACAATACATGTAACAGGGGGTTTCGCCATGGGAGGTTACAAAATGAGACAAGGCAGTACTAAGGAGGGACTACTAAGCCTATTGACCAATGAACAGCCACAGTTTACAGTGGAAAATGACAAGCTAATGAAAAATATGTGTTTTAGAGAAACAATGGTTCTGGTGTGGCCAGACGGTCCGTTTAAAAAAAAGTGACGCTGTGGGGCCACTACGTTTGAGAGTAGGAAGTTAATTCTTTAGGGGAGCGATGAGTCATATACTGAGGGACATGTAGGTCAATATATCACAGATATTTATTTATTTCCAAAACAATAGTATTCAGGTGCTCACACAATAAGTGACAAAAAGCGTGACGTGAAAAAGTGATGGTGATATTAAAATAAAGACATCGCATTGACAACAATAATAGAAGCTCCTCAGAATTTTTTTACAGAGTGGGAGGAGTTCATGTTGTAGGGGGTCGACCGTTTCGATCTCAATTGTTTGAGATCATCTTCAGGACAAATAGGTGAGCAAGCTGAATTATGGCTTTATTTGCGCTGTTAATCAGCATCAAAAAGGGGCAAGCGCCGGCTGGACGCTGCAATAGTCGTCACGTTTTGCGTGGTAGAGATATCGCCAGAACCTTGAAGGTAATAGAGAAAAACAAGGGTACCCCAATATGTGAACCTGGGGTGGTAACGTGTTTTAGAGGAACAATGGTTCTGGTATGGCCAGACGGTCCGTTTGTGGGGGCCACTACGTTTGAGAGTAGGAAGTTAATTCTTTAGGGGAGCGATGAGTCATATACTGAGGGACATGTATTTAATTATGGCTTTATTCGCGCTGTTAATCAGCATCAAAAAGGGGCAAGCACCAGCTGGACGCTGCAATAGTTGTCACGTTTTGCGTGGTAGAGATATCGGAGCTGAGATCAATCGCCAGAATCTTGAAGAACAGCTGAGTTGTTCACAAGCGGCGCTTAGAGCAGATGAATTACTTGCACTCAGCGCGGATAGTCGTGAAAGCAGGACACGCTCTGCTCCCCGTTCCATGGATTACATTCAGTGCCCTTGGTTCAGCTAAAGTAATTCATCTGCTCTAAGCGCCGCTTGTGAACAACTCAGCTGTTCTTCAAGGTTCTGGCGATTGATCTCAGCTCCGATATCTCTACCACGCAAAACGTGACAACTATTGCAGCGTCCAGCTGGTGCTTGCCCCTTTTTGATGCTGATTAACAGCGCGAATAAAGCCATAATTAAATACATGTCCCTCAGTATATGACTCATCGCTCCCCTAAAGAATTAACTTCCTACTCTCAAACGTAGTGGCCCCCGCAAACGGACCGTCTGGCCATACCAGAACCATTGTTTCTCTAAAACACGTTACCACCCCAGGTTCACATATTGGGGTACCCTTGTTTTTCTCTTTTACCTAATGAAAAATATGGGCGGAATATAACAGTCTCTCAAGGAGTTAGACTTAGACTTAGTTAGTCTCAGAGAGATACACAGAATAAACGGTCTGGGTGTTTTCAATAAGTGTTTATTGTTGGTTGGGTACTTATTTAACAGTTAAATCTGAGTTGTTCAGTCGTGCTAGTCTCAGAGACCCCTAATAACAATTCCCCAGAGACGTCTGGAGTGGGTAGGCACAAACTCCGCCACAGCTGAGTAGGAAAAATCCTATTTATTGGCTGTTGGTTAATCAAGCTTGAAGGACACATTGTTCCTAAAATTGTGCATAACACCTTGTCTTAGTTCCCTTGGAAAGCTCTTCTTTACTAAAACAATGAGTGAGTCAGAAAATAACTTTGTGCAAGAACTAAATCTCTCAGCAGATGAGGAAGATGCAGATGCAATTCATATTGCAGAAAATGTTAGGAATGCCATCACCATAAAACTAGATGCACATAGTCTAACATCCAGGGGTGGACCGGTAGCTTTCGTGATTGAGGCACACAAATCGTATAGAACAGAGGTATTCCATTCATGGGCTACATTCCCGGTTGCAAATGCAAGAACAAAAACATTTCATTACTTCACAGAAAGTGGAATACCGGACGAATATTGTCCCTATGAGGACATTGAAGTTCCACTAACTTACCAGGTACATTTATACTGGTTTAAAGGCGCCCTCCCCCATACAAGAAATAAAGTAAGACTCGGTCCGCTCGGAAGAGAAGGAGCGACATGGCCAGTACTAGCGGCCTACACACCACATCCTGACATTGAAACAATGCCAGGAGGAGAATTACTTACACTTCACAAAGAACTGATAAAACTTTACAGGAACATGACACAGTTCGTCATGAGGACACTCACAGTTCAGCCAGCAATAGCTACAACAACAGGTCCAGTTCAAAATACAGCAACTAAAATCACACTACAAACTTTACATGCAGTAATGGGTAAAATGCCCGCAAAACGTGAACAAATGCCATTCTGGGTAGCTTAGAAAATAACACAGCTAGAAGCAGTATTCCCAAATACCAGCCCTTATGAAAAACACAGAAGGTTAACAATCTGCTTGCCCATGGGGATAACACCACAGATAGAGGATTGTACCTCTTGGGGTACAGTTTTTGCTGCAATATATACCAGGACACATGGTATCCCGTCATTAGCAGTAATACCAGATGTATTAAGACAAATACAGAATGAGTACGGAGCAGAACCTGCTCTGAACTTAGGGATGAAATTACTAGGTAATTATGCCCAGGTATCAGCTATGATATTAGCAAATATTAAAGGGGAAGCAGTATCAGTGGCAAATCGTCAACGCCTAAGGGAGTTCAGTCCTTTACAACAGGAACATGAATTACCTAAAATAATTGAGACTGCGTATGCAGAGTTAGGCAGAGACAGTTTGGGTGGGAAAGCATTAAAACCACAACTGATGGGTAGTCCCGAAAAGGACACCTTTAAGCAGGCACTTGGTTCTTCGAAGAAGAAGTGGGACAACAACAAAAAAACAGAAGAATAAAGAAAATAGATCTCAATCCAGAGGTAGATCTCCTCCACAGGAGCCCTTCAAAAGGAGGCATAACCTTAGGAATAGGGACAATATTAGAAAACCTGTTAGGTATCAGGATACTGATACACGTTCCTCTCGTTCCTTTCAGGGTTCAACGAAAAACTCCGAGAGGGAAGGACGGTCAGACAGACAAGAAGAGCGTACAAAGTCCAGAGACAACAGCACGCTCAAGACTATACTTCCAAAAAAGAAGATAAAGTCAAACCAAAACCTCAGTTCAAAAAGAAGAAGGTTGCAGGTCTAAAGATCAGACATGCCCAGAATTCTGAGGACTCAACTACTGAAAGGGCAATGGGCTCTGACGATGCTAGACAGTGCGGCAGAAGTAACAATAGCTCGCCAGAACCTGATGAAATTTCTGGTGACAGCGGACTTCAATGATTATATCACAGTGAAAACACCTGAAACTAGGGTAAGCGTCCCGCATAAGTTATACGAAATAACACTCCAGATGGAAGGGGACAAACCCAGGAAAGTAAAAGGTCTCTTTTGGGAGAACTTGGCGCTTGGTTATGACATCCTTTTAGCTGATCAAGATTGGCCGCCAGCATTCGTCATGGATTGCCCTAGGGGAGAAACAGTAATTTTACTAGCCTTTTCCGACCCTGTTCCCAAATACCTAAAATACACATATGCACAGGAGTGGGCGGTAGCCCTAGCCCCGGCATTATACCAAAACCATGTTGGATGGGATGAGGATTCAACCCACCACATAATTCTGTTGAAAAATACTCCGACTCCACAGAGGGAGTATTCAATAAAGCAAGAAGCTAAAAAACAGGTCAGGGAGATCTTAGATCAACTTTAATACCAAGGGGTGATTGAAACTTGCACCTCTCAAATGAATGATCCTTTGTTTCCAGTCAGGAAACCTGACAACTCATATCGTCTAGTTTTGGATTACAGACATTTAAACACTTGCACTAAAACATTTGCAGTACAAAATGCACACAGTGCCGCATTAATGAATAACATTGTGCGAAAAAAATACAAAACAACACTAGATATCTCAAATGGATTCTTCTGCCAAAATATCGCGCCTGAAAGCAGGTATTTAACAGCGTTCTCCGCGTTAGGCTCACAGCGTCAATTTTGTCGACTCCCCCAGGGGTATAAGAACAGCCCGGGGTTGTTCTCAGCCAGAGTAACTGAATTACTTCAAAATCTGGATGAAGAGGCATTATCCTATGTGGATGATATTTATCTAACGGATGATGACCTGGAAGAACACTTGAACAGAGTGAATACCATAATATTGGGATTTGCCTCTGAGGGCTACAAATTTAATTTTAAAAATCGAAGATAGCCCACCTCAATGTCCTTTTTCTGGGATATGAGCTCTCAAGTGAAGGGAAAAGCTTAGCAGCTAACTTTTTAGAAAAGTGTGCGCTGCTCCAACCTCCAAAAACATTGAAAAATTTACAATCAATACTGGGATTCCTGAACTTTGGCAGAACATACATTTTGGATTACGCAGCAAGGGTTAAACCTTTCTACGATCTAATAAGACCTGATTTTTCAGTTAGGCAATGGACACAGGAACACACAGATATCCTACGTTCCCTACAAGGGGACATGATAGCGTCTAAACACTTAAAAACACGCGTGAATGTCCACATCCTAGTGATCCGTATAGTTGCGGGTCAATCAGGGTACACCTACCTAACATACGATGAAGGTGAAACAGTACCAATAGCATACAAGTCACATTTGTACACAAATGCTGAGATGCGTTGCGCATCAACAGAAAAAATTGACAGCAGTACAGACTGATGTAGTGAGAGAAAGAGCACTGGCTCAGGGGAAACAAATAATTGTCGTGACTCCAGTACCAGCCTTAAAGGCTGCGACACAGGCAAGCGTCCCTAACGCAAAAGCCTCACATCCGAGATGGATACAATGGGCTAATTCTCTCACTGCAACAGACGTAAAATACAGGTGCGACCCAAGTCTAAAAACACAAGCACTCCTGCAACACGAACAAGCATATCCTCTCCTGAATGAAATAATGCCTCTGGATCAGTATGAATATATAATTTACACTGACGGATCTGCTCAGCCGGCCATTGGAAGTAAACAACAATACAGCGCCGGATGCGCAATCGTTAAAGGACGCATGCAGGATGGAAAATTTCATCCAATTTGTACAAAAAGACAATCTCTCGGAGATTGCACGGCGCAGCTAGCATAATTAAAAGCTCTGTTACTGGCACTGGTAAATACGGATCGAGAATTCCCCACACTAATTGTGTGTGATTCCTTTTACTGTGTACAATGAGTACTTATACCACTGGGCTCAAAATGGGTTCAAAGATGCAAAAGGTGGCACAATTAAGCACAAAACGCTATGGGAACAGGTAGTAGAGCTGAAAAAACGAACTACAGAGAGCTCACGTGAAACACACACTGAGTCATCAACGTGATGGCATTCACGTAGGAGAAGGGAATTCATTGGCTGATGAAGCCACAAAGGGGGCTGTACGCACGGCTTCCGTAGCTGCAATCACTCGTTCAAAAACGAGAATAGACGGTGAGATTATGGTTGCAATTATTGCTACACGCAATAAATCGGCACTTCCGAAAAAATTTCCACTCAAGTACTCCTACAAGTTAGATGCAAACAACGTTCCATTTGCTCAGATTCCTGGACTGGGGGATAGAGTAATACCGAACATGGATCGCAGATTAGGCTTAATATTAGCTGCACACGAGGGTCTGGGTTCCGCGCATGCAGGGGTGACAGCGACTGTTTCCTTGCTGAAACAACGCTATTGGTGGCCAGGATTAACAAAGCATACTAAAGATTATGTCTTGAAATGCGACATCTTCCAGCAGTTGGAGGGCTCCACCATAACACGTCCAGCGCAGACACCATTATTAATATCAGACAAACCACTCGCGTGTGTTTATTTGGACCACTGCGGCCCCTTACAAACGGATGGGGCTTACAAGTATATCATGGTTGCAGTGGATTCCTGCTCGAGATTCCTATGGGTATGGCCCCAGCGCTCGGCTGACGCTCGAACTGTTATCAAAGATTAGCGAGTATTTATGGGGACATACGCAATTGGCACATTACATTATGACCGTGGCCCCGGGTTCAGCTCTCAGGCTTACAAGGAAGCCATGGGAGGTTTGGGTGTAGCATTGCGGTACTCCTCTCCGTACCATCCCGAGGGAAATTCGGTAGTGGAGAGGAAAAACCGGGACTTAAAGCAATCTTTAACTAGAGTATTAGGTTCGGGTGGTAGTTGGGTCAAACATTTATATGGAGTACAAAGAGCATTAAACAAAATGCCAAGAAGTTCTCTAGTGGGTGTCACTCCTTATGAGGTCCTTTTTGGGACGAGAATGTGGGTACCTGATCTTGATTGTGAAGGCACAGTGGCGGATGAAAAACCTTTTGACATCCATAAACGTTTGGCTGTTTTACAGGATCTGAATGAATCCAGGGCACTACAAAGCAATGTCCAGGTAAAGCGGACCACCACTGGGGAACTCAAGTCAGTCACGGCAAGACCCGTCTGGGTCCCTAAAGTCGGGGATCTGGTCAGAGAAAAAATAGCGGACAAAAAGGAATTTGGGCCATCTTATAGGAAACCTGTACCTGTTCTGGCCGTTGAAGGAACAAGAACTGTACTTCTGCCACCTCTTGCCAGAAAAAAGGAGAAAAGATTTATCTCCATTGACCTGATTAAACCATACTATGTGGCCGATACTGAATAGTAGGCCTCGTGGACTCCTAAATAGCCGACGCCCTCCCCTCGCTACTATACAGGAAGTTCAAACAGAAAGACTCATCACGTTCGAAGACTCCCCTGCACGGAATGATGGAATATGCAATAATGCCTTGGAACTCATTCCTCTTGAAAATGAAGTTCAAACCCAGATACAAAATCAAAATGAAAGACAAATTTCTATTCGACCAAACACAGATGTCTATATCAACATACCTCAGCAAGAGCAATCTACAGTTTCAACAAGACCTGCGGAAATACCGAAAATTGATCGAACTGCATCTGGCTATTTCATTGACTTAGATACCTTTTCATTGGATCCAAGTGAACCTGAAACGATGCCAGCCCAAAAAACTCGTCAGCAGCAAATCAAAGACTTCTTCGTCTTTCTTAAGAAGACTTACCTGGTATCACCTTGGCTAGAACTTTGGGTAATCACCGGGTTACTTTTCTTTCTTTTTTGGATAGGCTTTGTAACTGTTTTTAGCATGCTTATTAATGGAACTTATCTTAGACAAAGCTCAGCAGCATCAAAAGTGAATCTGATTCTGAAACCTCACCTTTCATCACATCGTGAACAAAGAGACTTGTCATCAGTGAAAATTACAGCAGTTCCTATACCTGATGGTATAGTGTGGGACAAGGTTGATTACGATATATTTGGTCCGACCGAACTTTAAAAAATACCACATTTATTTAAAATATCTTTAAATGATTTAATTACCTCCAGTACATTCTCCGATGATTGGGATTTTGAAACTGTGAATAATATGTTGTTTGATTTAGAACACTCTGCTGCCTTTTCTAATAATGAAATGTTGGAGGACACATTAGAATTTGACACAATGTATTGCTATCAACATTATGGTCATCATTTTCTGCATAAATCTGCTAATCCCAGAAATGTTTTTACATACCACCAATGGGAACATTGCCCAACACCGCCAAAAAGCAGTTCAAAAACATTTGTACAGAAATTTCCATATTTTTCGGGGTTTAACACGTCAGACCCAGCCTCATATTTTTATAAGGTTGCACAAACACCAGCGCAGAAAAATATGTTGACAAATACCAAACAGATTTACTCTGCTTCCTTTATTACCCAGTTGTCTGAACAAGGTTTCAACTTATGGAAAGACACAATAGACACAAAATCAGTCTGGGGTTCTAGAGACTGGCAAGTCCAGGGAACAGAAGCGCTATTTAGAGCATGCCTCATTCCTCAGCAGATTATGTTTCTGAATGATACTGTGCAACAAACTACCTGTCTTGGAATAGCCAAGAATAAGGATTTGAACGCACCTCGGATTCCAACACCATCACATACTGAGGGTAACCTTACATCACGGGAAGGGATTACGCTAGATAACATCATGCGATATAATAGAACAGACCCCAATTGGAAGGGATGGTTGGTTTGGTCCTCAGACACTAATAGATGTCAGGAAAGATTCAAAGGTGCAACCGAAGGTTTTAATATCCACAGGCCAGACTCCCGCTATGTACAGAGAGAACATCCAGGGGTAGTGACAACATACAGTGTTGGGAAGTTGTGCCTCGATTGGCTAAAAACCTCAACACTCATACAGGTGAAACAACACTTATCCTTACTTACAGAGGATGTGGACCTACAGGATTTTTTATTGGGTCCCAGAAAGCCACATCAAAAACGTTTCTTGTATGCTGTCTATAATGAAATCTGGAAAATTTCCCACCAAGAAGCTGCAGAGAGGTTACGAGAAATAGATAGGATTAACTTGGAGAAAGCCTTAGCTGTAGTTGACAATGATATGACTATGCTAACTTCCAGGATATATTCACTGGGCAACATTGTATCTTCTGCTATTGATGTACTAGAACAAGATTTGTCCATACTACAGCACGGGAAATCACAATTGCGTTCTATTATGTTATTGAGCTGGACGCTGCAATCTTTGTGCGCAGGCTATGTGCCCTGGTGTTTTATCAATAGTATGTCTCTGTTTTCCGCATACAATCTGACTGAGAAACAGACAAAAATGGCACAAAGGGGAGCAAAATATACAATGCTGCGTATTGAAAAGCTGGACAGATTAGCTTTTACAGTGCCAGAATCACCATCTACAGAATGGTTAATCCATGGCCATATCACTCTACCGGTCACAACTTTCCAATTTCAGTATTGCCTAGAACAACAGAAGGCAGGCAGATATGAAGAAATGGGAAGGGAATTCATCAAGGAATATTAGGAATTACCGTACAGATTTCGATGCAGGAGTGGGGATCTAGAAGTGTTTCTAAGCGGTATAAACTGTGAGACCGCTTTGAGTGGATCTCTCATATGCCAGGATATAATGCTGCACGGGGCCTGTAATGGTTCAGTAGCTAACGTATCCTGTCACTTGAGGGGTGCCCCAGCAGCCGTGATTACTCCAGTGTTCAGGCTACTTTCTAATGGGAGTTACTTGATGCTGAACGATGAAGGTTGTTGTGGGATGCTTCCGGGCATCGCATATCTGGTAACCGTGAGCTCCAGGGTTACTTGCTGTATGCAAGTATTATTTCCACCAACACATACAGTCAGGGAGGCGCCGTTATGGCCTTCACTAAATGTTTCTTTAATACAGTTTGATACTTTGAGCAGAATGAAAGCCATGCTTCTACAGAAGACCGTGCCCTTAACCTCGAGAGACTTTTGATCTCCAGATCGCAAGGTCCTCAGCTAAGATACAGGCACTCATACGTATGAACTGCCCCTTCCAATTTCGCAGAAATGGTAAATCGTATCTTTAACATGTCTGATACGAAGGGCATCGTCCACCTATTTAAGTCCATAGGTTCAGGACTATTAAGCACCTTTCAGACGGTACTGGGAGTTATACCAAACTTTATACACTCCATATTCGGAAGCATTTTTGGAGGACTTCCGCTGATCCTGTTTCTGATAGCAGGTATCCTTATTGTAATTTTTCTGCTACGCAATGGACGTCCCAGTAACCAAGGAGATGGAAACAGTACTCCTGGAGCAAAAATACAGTGATCGCATGGTACAACATCTGGGTACACCTCGCTTATGGGAACTAAGTGCTTCTTGGTTCTTGTCATTTAGACCAGTCTGGATGGACTGCATCTTACCTGTCCTCCAATGCCTGTTTTGCGGAGAAGAATGCGTGTTGGATCTTTGTCTGACACTCCCATCATGTGCGCAACCGGCCGTTGATGCTTTACTGGACCTGATAACGGCCCATGCTCTGCAGTGTCCCCAGCGTATTCCGATGTTGATGGCGGCATTCCTAGAGCCACCACAGGTAGTATTGACTGCTGTTGGTATGGACATCGGCTCCTCCTCTGACGCCCAGGCCTTGGATGGTGCTCAGGCTGCCCCAGCATCGGCTGTGGACAGTACGGAAAATCATCTGTTCTCAATTGACATAATCTGCGAGGTGTTACAGGGACCGTCGTCTGCGGAGGCAGGCAGCGATAATGATGCGTCTACCAGCAAGGACACATAAACATTTGACTAATTTGGCCCATCGTGTGCTGGGAGAAATTCGACTTTTTAACATAACACATCCAAAATTGGAACTCGAAAATAAATTGACACTTTTCATGTGCACGTATGGCTTTCAGACGCTTGTAGTAGTTCGAACTATACATACGGACATATTAGAGCTATGGCTTGAGTGACAATTTCCTTTTTTATTTTTAAAGATTTTTTAGAATTTTTAAAACGTTTTATTAGCATGACTATTTGTTTTACTATAGTTATTTGCGTACCAGTGCCTAGTCAGCGTAGTAGCACGTTTAGAATTTAACTATGTCGTCCAGTCGGAAGAGGAGTGGGTGTTATAGTCCATATAAGTACCCTAATATAGGCCCAGGTAACATTGTAACCCTTCAGCTATATTCTTCCCTACATTACATACATAACGTTTTATAAGGACTGACCTTTTACCTAGATACAACACTGCATTCAGAACACGGGTTTTCCCTAGTTCGAAATCTCATACATTATGCATGAGGATTCTTGGAAGCGCAGCAGGACTACCATCTCCGGTATAATATCTATGTACAAAGTTCATTCATGATGTCATCCTAAGTCCGACAGAGTAATACAGCGAGGTAGGACCCCTGGGGAGACCTATAAGTATATATACAACACATCTTGCTAAGACAGGGAGAGGAGACCAGGACTTCCTGGCTGACAAACTAACGCGAAGACGCTGAGGTTCCTGCATGCAGACACTCCAGCTCGCAGTGGTCTAACATCCCTTGCAGGTTGTCCAACCCGAGAGCAAGACGGGGTCCCACAGTCTCTCACTTCAGGTAATGGGGTTGACTTTATCCTAGAGGGATTCTTGGCGTAACACCTATACACATGCTAGGTACACTTAGGTACATCTAGTTAGGGAGGCATCGTAGGAGTACGCATCTTTTTATTATCATGTATTTTATATACTCGTATGTATTCATGATTATTGCAAGATGGTAGAACTTTACCATCCGTTTACTTTCATAGTGCTTCTAATAATTTATCTCTGTTACTGTCTAATGGTTGTTGCAGCTCATCTATTTTACACCAGAATAACAACTGTTCAATAAACACTTATTGAAAACGCCCAGACCATTTATTCTGTGTATCTCTCTGAGACTAACTAAGTAAGCACGAGTGACTGAGCGAAAAGTAGTATACTGTTTCTGTTACATACTCGCGAGTGCACGAGGATCTGTTATCCTCGTGTGGTCGCGTGTGCGTGAATGTAGTAGTTATTGTTTATATATGAAGTGGGTGGTAGAGACGCGCGCCCCCGTGCGCTTCTGTTGCCTTTTGAAAGGACACGTTAGTTTGGGGCTCGTGGGTGGTTGTTGCTTGAATCTGTCTGAAATGTATATATTGAGGGCAGTTGTGCCGTTGATTGGATTCAACTGTTTACTTGGGGATCTTCTGGTACCTGTTTGTAAAGCGCTAATAAAATAAGGAGAAAACTCTACAGTACCATCTTCTGTGTTTTCCTACTTCGTGGATTTTGCTGGATTTCACTTTCCAACAGTTTCCACGATCCTGAGGGATCAGGGTTGTCATGTTCGATGGTTGCCAAGAACTATTCTCTCCTTGCTAAGAGGAGATTATAGTGGCACTGTGAGCTAGCTGATACAGAAGGCCAACATACCCGGTGGGGGTGTTTAGAATCAGTCTGACACCAATCCTACAGTGTATGCTGTCCTGTATAGGTCTTATAGGAACTACACGACAGGACCTACACATTTGCCTACTTGCTGAATTTATTGGTGTGTCTGCTTTTCTGAAATCTATAACTTTCCTGGATCATTCATGGGTTTCACACTAGTTTTCACCACAAAGTGGAAGTAGGTTGAAAGCCCCAAAAAATTGCAAAAATGGGCTACCTCTTTGAAAAAAATCCCAGAACTGTGGTAAAATAAAAAATAGTAGGTTTTTGACTCTGCTCTGCATGTTCCTGAAATCTGGGAAGAGGATGACTTTGGCACTGCAAACCTTTAGTTGATGCCATTTAAAATGGGGGTGTGGAGACACTTGTTTCCCCCAAAAAACTCAGAAGGTTCCTACATTTTAGCCATTTTCATAGTCCGTTCCAGGGAAATCCACAAACCCTGGTTACATTTGGAAACCCTAGGATGTTGGAAAAAAGGACACAAATTTGGCATGGTTACCTTATGTTAAAAAAAAAGGTTATGGAGCCCTGAGCCCAAACTACCCCAAATAGCCCAAAAAAATAATAAACAATTAAAGGGAGCTCAGCACTACGGGTGGAAAAGCCTCAGCAGTTAATTGGTTAACTTAAACCCTTGTGTGCTTTGTGCACTTTTAAAAACAAGCATTGGCAAAACCAATAGCTCTAGCCTTTTGGCTTGCCAATGTAGGCCTATTTGTTTTGTCAATGCTTTCTGTCAGTGCTATGTATATGCGTGCATGAGTCATCACTATGGCGTTCCAGTGTGAGACTTACACCTGCATTACTAATCATGCACATGGCTTTTTTTCTGCACATGTAGAACAAATGGCAGCGTGGGCAGCAGTGGATGCATTCACCACTTGAGAATGGAACACTTCCAGATTTGGTAGGGGTTTAAAACACACACACTTTATTTACGATCACAGCTACAGATGATACAATTTGAGGAAACAGGTGACCTGCGAGTTATTGGGCATTTACACGACTGGCGCAAGCACTTTGCCTTAATTTGCAGGTAGTTGAAACATTGTAAGGGAGACCCAGTGGATGGTACTTGCCTTACATCAGGACTCACACCACTGTGGAGCAGTACTCTAACGAATTGTCTTTAAGAGACCCTATAACTTAAACAGGTTTGAAACTTTGACATCCCCTCCATCTTGGATTATGGAATGAAGTGGTATTTCTAAGCATTGTGGACCAACTTACACTACCCTACTAAGAATTATTATAAATTATGGCAAAAACAGTGTGGTTCATACAGCATTTTAAGTCATTTGTGTTGCAAATATATATTCACTTTTTGAGCACTGCGTCGTCTGCACTATAATCACTTTTTCACACATCACTGCATACGAATTGGTTGAATATATGTATTTGACAAAAAGTACGAGCAGTCCAATGTCTCCTGTTTTTAATTTACATTACATTAAGTTAAGAGTACTTAAATTGTGCATTAAACGGTGGATTCCTCAAAACCACTGAGAGGTGCCTAAATATGGAGCGAGTCCCACGGGATAACTGTTCACAAAATAGGCATTACCTTGGTCCACATGGGCATAGGGTTGTCCTTGTCTTCTATTTTATGTCATGGCCCAGCCTTTTTTTTTTTTTTTTTAAATATACTGTTGCAAGATAACGGATGGCCATTGTGAAGCTGGTAAACAAATAAAAATACTTAAAAAGTGAGTGAATGGTCATTTTCAGAAAGTAGTCCAAGTAAGCAGCAGGGCGGGGCAAAGGAGTAACGGATAAAGGGAGGATTACAAAAAAAGCAGTGCTGATGGGAGAGTAAGTAACACAGAGAGCGGAGTGTGGGTGGAATGTGAAGCAGGGAGCAGCACACAAGGGAGTGACAAGAAAACGCCTGCACTTCACATGGAGCACTAAAAGCAGAAGAAAAATATGTTTCCCCGAATGTAAATCCCGGTAGGATAAGAGTCATCCAATCAAAAATATGGTAACGAATCAAGGCACTAGGGGATGAACAAACACAAGAAGAGGAAGGAAAGTCATCAAATAAGAAACAAATACAAGCTTTGGTATAGTCAAGATCTACTGATGCACCAATGATTTTTAGCTATGTTTTACAGCATCCCAGATGCGCTGTAGAATCACTAAAGTTTAATTAAAAAAAATAGGACGCAAACGCCACATCATTTTAAAGGTGCACACACCACGCGAGGGGAACCGCAGCAACACTGGTGGAGGGAAACCAAAGTAACAGGGGGAGGACTGGGGACAGGAAAGCAACCAGAGGGCCTGGGGGAGGCAGTGTGGTGAAAGCATTGAGAAACACATTATGTGCACAACAGGTAAGGGGTGGAGAGAAACACCCGAGCGACAGAAAGCAACACGGAGTGCATAGGGAGAAAAGTATACTAGCATGACAGTTCAAAAGCACCGCTTTCTCAAAGAGTGCTTAACAGAAAAAAAAGTAGTGATTGAAAATTGAGCAGTAGAAGTGGAGATGCTTGCCAATCAAAGCAACAGTATCGAGGCAATTGTCTATGGAAGGGCCAACCAAAATATTGACAAGCTGACAAGTAAGAAACACACAAATGAGTGACAGGATACCCAACCAATGTTAAGCAATGGGAGGGCTCCAAGCCCTCTATGTACTATGCCTCGCAACAGATGGTGCTTGCTCGAATAGGTTCAACCTAAAAATAACAAGAAAAATCAACCAATTATAAAAATTGTGCTGACCCAAAGCCCACCATATGTATTGACATTGTGCATGATAAGTCTTTTTACCATGGTGAATCTGTCTGTAGTCAAAACTACATGACTGCTTGCTTAACACACTGATATACAGCTAAGCTTTTACCTGTTATGCAGTGCTCTGCTCAGATTTGGGCTGCAGGTGCTGAGAATGAGTATGGTAAGCTGGACATTGAGTGCATCTTCATCCAATATTCGGAAGCATGCAACCCCTGCTTTGGTATGAGTAGAGCTGGGTAACATTTTGAGTCATATTCTACAATATGTAACTGGACTTAGTTACTGGACCTTCTGCTTCTTCTCTATGAGGCACTTCAGTAGCTCCGGAGATAAGAAATCAAACGTTTTACAAAGACCGTGACAAAATAAGCACTGAAAAAGCCAATGCCAGGTGAATGCTTGTTAGGTTTAAGTGGCCTGAAAATATATTGACAAAGTAATGAAAATTGCTGCTCTCAAACAAGTTAATGGAAATAAATTTCAATTATCAATGGTAAACTTAGTTTACAGTACTTCAAAAATACAGATTTCAATTCTCAAACCATGAAATAATTTCTACAAAATTCAGACGTTCACTGTGGCAGCTGGACAGAAACAGACTAGGAGACATGGCAAGCCCTATGGTGATACAAAACTAGCAGAACCCAATATGTATAAAACTAGGCAAGCAGCACATCCAAGGATCATTTTTTCAAAGACAAAGCTGATATACCAACAAAAAAATATTCAAGAGGGTTCTTAGTTACAGGGCCTGAAGTAAAAACGAAGACATGCAAGATTATCTTTTCGAACCATGTCAAATTATTGGGGCATCTTTGTACACAGTTCAGTCATGTAAACCCAATAAAGCATCTAAAGCAACTGCAGGACAATGGGGCCAGTCCAATCCACATCACACAAGCTTCATGAAAATTAAGTGGGACCAGCGCTGCAGCCCACAAGCAAGTTGGCAGGACAAGCCCCATAACCATAGCATAATGAAGCTGTCCCATCATGCAATCACAGAACCATGCACCCATGCCACTCTTGCAAAGAAAAACATGGCAGTCCCAGCAGTGCAACTCTAGACCAACGAGCCATCACTGCCTTCCCTCCCATCAAAACAGGTCACAAATTAATCGTAGGCAAAAAATCATGGGCACCTCAATTCAGCAACTACTTGCAGCTTCCAGATTACGCAATCATATAGAGGTTGTGAAACACAGCTGACATAGTTACGCAACTACATATTGCACAGGACAAGATGCAAACACATTAATGGCTCTAAGAGAAAACCATATGGAAAAAAAAAATCCCACCCCCTGGTTCTGCAACCATAAAGGCTCAGCACAACATGGACATTGTACTTCTACACTTATATAAGACTTTGGGCCTCGCGGCTCTCTAGCTTTTGAACAGACCTATAATTTGTTTAAATTCAGCCCAATACAAGACTACTTACCAAACAACACCAAAGGCTCCATAGCCAATCGGTCGGTCAGGCTCAGGGTCCATCACAGCAGTCCTGGTATCGACTGGCCGAGCCGGCACACCCTGGTTTTGGATGGTTCCGGCCTGTGGTCCATGGTGATGATGGTTGACAAGCTGCTGCTGGTGCAAGCCAGACTGCACGGCTGTTGTGGTTGGTGAAGATGAAGTGGAAGCAGCCGCCAACACCGCCGCTCACTTGGGGCAATAAAACTTCTGCCCCAGACCAGCAGTCATTGGGGGCTGGATAAGACCCCCCGAGGCTTCTGAATACGCTGCCACTACACAGCTGGGCCCCAAGGGACCTGTTGGGGTCCTGGAAGGCCATCAGTATCCAATGGGAGGAGAAGGGATTAAATGTATCTGGTTGAAGCCAGGACAGGAGTGGGAAGAGGTAATTAAGGCAAAGAAGAACAACAAGCTGTCATGTACTACATAAAAAAAAGAATAGGCGGCAGTACAGAGAATACTCCTGATGGGGAATCTATTGTACATATATTAAAATGCAAGATTTCAGTGGGTCAACAGGTGAAAAATGAGAGGAGGAATTAGAAGAACACTTGAGGTAAAAATCTGAATGAGCACAATTTCAGAGAAAGGAATACCATGGCAATGGGGGAAACGTCTGAGAGACAAGGGAAGGTATTGAGTATACACAAATATACAGGTGGGAACAATAGAGTGGAACTAAATGTGTGAAGAGTCAAGAGCCTAAAAGGGGAGCAATAAATTGTTCAAACAATACAGTAGATGTGAAAATGATGGAGTTCAAATTTGAGATGTGACAAAAAACCGATGAAAGATCAAACAGTCAATTGTGATTTAAGTGGGATCAACAAGTCAAGATTAACTAATGTATGATGGGTAACATAGGAATTCAGCTGAGATGGAGAACCAGAAAAAGGTAAATTAAGGATCAAGTAGAAGGGACAAACGAAGTATGAGGGTCAATAAGTAGGGACAGCTCAGGGTGGCAGTAAGCTGATGTATAAAGCACGATGGGACAACAGGGGGCAGGGTCTCCAGCGGGTGGTGTAAATTGTCATGTGGGGCAACAGAAAGGGTAAATTACCAAATATGGAGAAAATCAGCATGAGAGTCAAGATGGAGTGATGAGGATGTAAAATAATCTGCATATGCGAGGCAAAATAATATGCAGAGGGCAATTATGAGGACAGGAAACGAAAGAAAAGCACCAAGGATGGCAACAAGTTGAATGTTACTTCATAAAGGGAAAAAATAAGGCAGGTAGCAATAACGTACGAGCAACAACAGGGTGGTAAAAAAACATAATAAAGAAATAAGGAATAAATGTGAGTGTTGTAGACAGCAAGTGGTCTAAAAAACAGACCTGGCAATGGGTTTGTTAGAGCACCAGAAGGGTATGGACTTCGATATTTGACAATAACGTGGGAATCAAACGATGAAGGACAATATATTGGTTACATTTCTGTGCAAAACAATAAATAAATCGAAATACTTTTAAAGATGGTGAATAGACCAACACTGCAGAATAAATTGCTGAAATTCTCCTCTGGGGTAACGAATGGGAGAAGGTGATCTATGAAAAGCAACGTATGGTGTATATTGTCCTATTGTGTTAGCATGATGTAAAAAACAATAAGGAGGTAAATTACAAAAGGATGAGCAATACAAAAAGGCAATTTTCTGAAGAAGGGCAACAAATGAGGCAAATTATAGGTGCAGGAAGTGGTAAGCTACTACATAAGGGAGAAATATCGATCGAAATGTTTGAGGGGGCTCAGGATCCCCCAAGACTAAAACCTTTAAACACAGAACTTAAACGAGCAGCAGAGGTGGGACAATAAACAATGCCAAGGACTGTCCCCACTCTTCCTCTCTCACAATGGGTGCCACGGCCCCTTTAAGGTCCCACGCCGTTGCTGGCCCCTCATACCCTGGACCCCGGAAGCGGTGGCCATCTGCAGCTTGGAACAGGGTTGATCGTGAGGGAGCACAGAGTGAGCTGCAACCCGTCGCCTGCTACTGAGGCGGCTGTTGCAAGATCGCTAGAAGCTCGGTAGGGCCCTTTCCGTTCTTCCTCTCCATCTCCTCCCCGCCCCGGGCCTCCTCTGTTCTTCTGCCTGGTGGGATCATTCTGCACATGTTCTATGCGGCAGCCATCTTAACGTCAGGAGCAAGGTACGTTGCTACTAAAGGGCGTTCTAAGAATGTCCCTCTACAGTATGCCTGTTTCCAAGATGGCCACCGCAGTAGCGTAGGTCCGCCCATAAATGTTTTTAGAGGAAGCCCATTGATCAAAGCAAAAGACGGAATTTCGACAGCGGAAAACATGTTGCCATTTCTGAATTTATGCTTTTAAGTGGACTCCTGGTAAAAGCGGCAAAGAAGACTACATTTAGCATTTTCTGAAAGCACTTGTGCATTGGATTGTGTGTGTACTTAGCTACAGAAAAGAAATCATTAAAATATTTCGTTTTGCTGAATATTGCACATATGAACTTTTTCTCAAAAGGAAGGGAATGGTAAACATTTGAAAAAAAAAACGTCCAAGTAAAGGAAATTCCGACAACCGAAAGTATTGCTTTAGTGCTATTCCGTAAGACGTGAATAACGTCATTCGACATGTTCTCTACACCAGTGTTCGCTTGAGATTCATGGCCGAGTCGAAGCAAGCTGTATGCTTAGCAATATTCTAAATACAGCCGCCATCATTTAAGTATGCAACAAAGCATAATTTCATACAAGCATTTGCAATGCAATAGGACTCGCATTTACGCGAGACCTATTGCATTGCAAACGGGAGTGCGGGAGGGTGGGGGGCAGGAGGGCAAGAAGGCACGAACAACAGGAGTGCGGGCAGGCGGGGGGCGAGAAGGCACAGAGTGCGGGAGGGGGGTAGAAGGCACAGGAAGAAAATAGTGCTCACAATCTAAATAACACATACCGTGCAACACTCGAAGTAAAGGGGCCAGTAGCCTTGCAAGGATACAAATGACGACATGGCCGTCATAAGGAGGGACTAAAAAGCCTATAAACCAATCGGAAGGCAGCATTTAGGAATGACAAAGACGCAAGCCAATAAAAAAGATGGGCGGGGGAGTGGGCGTGGCTTCTCTCCCGTACTCTACTACCACAGATCAACCCCAGAGCAGCGCTTGCGCGCTGGTTCAGGGCTCGACCTAAAAAAGCATACTATACTCCAAAATGCACACCTCCACCGGGCTCAGGCGTCTGTGGGATTTACTAAACAAATACTTGCAAGAAAACAAACCTCCTTGGCCTTGCCCCATACATTAGACCTACCCTTAGGATTGAGATAGGTCTCTCTCACCTCTATTTGGGCGCTCACGGTTGTATGATGATACCCCCAGTGCTGGTTGAGGGCCAATCCAGTGGAACCTTCCCTCCCCTCTAACCTCTTCTTCCCTGTCTCTCTCTTTTCCTCCTGTGTTACTGTGTCGGCTTAAAGGATGACGTTGGGCCCGAACTTTATACAGAGATATTATACAGGGGATGTTAGTCCTGCTGTGCTTCCAAGAAGCCTCATGCATAATGTATGAGATTCGAACTAGGGGGAAACCCGCATTCTGAATGCAGTTTCGTATCTAGGTAAAAGGTCAGTCCCTAAGAACCGTTATGTATGTAATGTAGGGAAGAATATAGGTGAAAGGTTGCAATGTTACCTGCGCCTATATAGGGTACCTATATGGAATATAACACTTCTGTCTAGCCCTTCCTATACTCCAATTTTTGTTCTCATATGAGCCATTCAGTTTGCCATGTTTCACTACTGTTATACTCGGCCTCATAGTACACCACAGCAAAAAGAACAAATGCTGAACAATGCAAACATTCACCCTCATTCACAAAGATCTGGTTTTAATCCACCATGCCACCCCAGTGTGGACCCAGCCATATGCAAATAAGTCTTGGCCCTGCTCCTCATGAGAACAGTCCAGCTCAAACTGACAAGCCAGGTCCTTCCTGGACCGGAAACAAGCATCCTGTGACCGGTTTCCGGGTGCCACCCCTAATCAGCCAGGCTAGCTTGAATCCAGTGGCGATGTGAGCACAAGACCCACATCTGGGCATACCCTTCCAACTTAGGGCTACAAAAGCAAAAGGAACAAATGATGGACAGAATGCTGAACAATGCAAACATTTACCCCCCAGTCACAAAGATCTGGGTTTAATCCATTGTTCTTTTGCTCACAACGCCACCCCAGTGTGGACCCAGCCATATGCAAATCAGTCTTGACCCTTCTCCTCATGGGAACAGTCCAGCCCGAACTGCCAAGCCAGGTCCTCCTTGGACCGGAAACAAGCATCCTGGGACTGCTTTTGGGGCATCATCCCTCATCAGCCAGGCTAGCTTGAATCCAGTGGCGCAGTGAGCACAGAACCCAAGTCTGGGCATACCCTTCCCATTTAGGGCGACAAGAGCAAAAGGAACAAATGATGGATGGAATGCTGAACAATGCAAACATTCACCCCTAGTCACAAAGATCTGGGTTTAATCCATCGTTCTTTTGCTCACCACGCCACCCCAGTGTGGACCCAGCCATATGCAAATCAGTCTTGACCCTGCTCCTCATAGGAACAGTCCAGCCCGAACTGCCAAGCCAGGTCCTCCCTGGACCGGAAACAAGCATCTTGGGACTGGTTTCGGGGCATCACCCCTCATTAGCCCAGCTAGCTTGAATCCAGTGGAGCAGTGAGCACGGGACCCACGTCTGGGCATACCCTTCCCACTTAGGGTGACAAAAGCAAAAGGAACAAATGATTGACAGAGTGTTGAACAATGCAAACATTCACCCCCAGTCGCAAAGATCCGGGTTTAATCCATTGTTCTCTAGCTCACCACGCCACCCCAGTGTGGACCCAGCCATATGCAAATCAGCCTTGACCCCGCTCCTCATGGGAACAGTGTAGCCCGAACTGCCAAGCCAGGTCCTCCCTGGACCGGAAATAAGCATCCTGGGACCTGTTTCGGGGCATCAACCCTTATCAGCCAGGCTAGCTTGAAATCAGTGGCGATGTGAGCACAGGACCCACGTCTGGGCATACCCTTCCCACTTAGGGCGACAAAAGCAAAAGGAGCAAATGATGGACGGAATGCTGAACAAGACAAACATTCACCCCCAGTCACAAATATCTGGTTTTAATCCATTGTTCTTTTGCTCACCACGCCACCCCAGTGTGGACCCAGCCATATGCAAATCAGTCTTGACCCTGCTTCTCATAGGAACAGTCTAATCCGAACTGCCAAGCCAGGTCCTCCCTCGACCGAAAACAAGCATTCTGGGACCGGTTTCGGGACATCACTTCTCATCAACCAGGCTAGTTAGAATCTGGTGGTGCAGCGAGCACAGGGCCTACATCTGGGAATACCCTTCCCACTTAGAATGGCAAAAGCGAAAGGAACAAATGATGGACAGAATGTTGAACAATGCAAACATTCACCCCCAGTTGCAAAGATCTGGGTTTAATCTATTGTTCTTTTGCTCACCACGCCACCCCAGTGTGGACCCAACCATATGCAAATCAGTCTTGACCCTGCTCCTCATGGGAATAGTCCAACCCGAACTGCCCCGCCAGGTCCTCCCTGGAGTGGAAACAAGTATCCTGGACCAGTTTTGGGGCATCATCTCTCATCAGCCAGGCTAGCTTGAATCTAGTGGTGCAGTGAGCACATGACCCACGTCTGGGCATACCTTTCCTACTTAGGGTGACAAAAGCAAAAGGAACAAATGAAGGACAGAATGCTGAACAATGGTAACATTCACCCCCAGACGCGAAGATCTAGGTTTAATCCATCGTTCTTTCGCTCACCACGCCACCCCAGTGTGGACCCAGCCATATGCAAATCAGTCTCGTCCAGTGGCACAGTGAGCATGGGACCCACGTCTGGGCACACCCTTCCCACTTAGGGCGACAAAAGCAAAAGGAGCAAATGATGGATGGAATGCTGAACAAGTCAAACATTCACCCCCAGTCACAAAGATCTGGGTTTAATCCATTGTTCTTTTGCTCACCACGCCACCCCAGTGTGGACCCAGCCATATGCAAATCAGTCTTGACCCTGCTTCTCATAGGAACAGTCTAATCTGAACTGCCAAGCCAGGTCTTCCCTGGACCGAAAACAAGCATTCTGGGACCGGTTTCGAGACATCACTTCTCATCAAACAGGCTAGCTTGAATCTGTTGGTGCAGAGAGCACAGGGCCTACATCTGGGAATACCCTTCCCACTTAGAATGGCAAAAGCGAAAGGAACAAATGATGGACAGAATGTTGAACAATGCAAACATTCACCCCCAGTTGCAAAGATCTGGGTTTAATCCATTGTTCTTTTGCTCACCACGCCACCCCAGTGTGGACCCAGCCGTATGCAAATCAGTCTTGACCCTGCTCCTCATGGGAATAGTCCAACCCGAACTGCCCCGCCAGGTACTCCCTGGAGTGGAAACAAGTATCCACTCCATCATCTCTCATCAGCCAGGCTAGCTTGAATCTAGTGGTGCAGTGAGCACATGACCCACGTCTGGGCAATCCTTCCTACTTAGGGTGACAAAAGCAAAAGGAACAAATGAAGGACAGAATGCTGAACAATGGTAACATTCACCACCAGACGCAAATATCTAGGTTTAATCCATCGTTCTTTCGCTCACAACGCCACCCCAGTGTGGGCCCAGCCATATGCAAATCAGTCTCGTCCAGTGGCACAGTGAGCATGGGACGTATGTCTGGGCATACCCTTCCCACTTAGGGCGACAATTGTTCTTTTTGCATTTGTCACCCCGAGTGGAACGAGTGCTCTCCATGCCACTGGAGTCAAGCTAGCCTGGCTGATGAGGGGTGAAACCCCGAAACCGGTCTAAGGATGCTTGTTTCCGGCCCAGGGAGGACCTGGCCTGGCAATTTGGCCGGACTGTTCACAGGGGGAGCAGGGTCAAGAATGATTTGCATATAGCTGGGTTTAAACTGGAATGGGAGGGAGAGCAAAACAATGATGGATCTAGGCCCCGATCTCTGTACAGGGGCGAACGTTTGACATTGTTCAGCATTCTGTCCATCAATTGTTGTTTTTGTCATAGTACACCACTGCAGTACTTTTTGTGGAATTTTGTGTTTAGAGCTTGTTATATCTCTCTATTGCACTTGTTTAAGTCAGCTAACCAATACGGTTGCCTCTTCCAGATGTAATACAACAGGAGTGTATGGTATACCGTTGTTACTTACCTTGCTTTCTTTTCCTGTTTCTGTATAAAAAATTGAATTAATTGAACAAAAAAAAAGCATTGGCTGATCTCACGAGTCTTTGCAACTTTAGGCCAATATCGTTGCTCCCAGCATCTACAAAAGAGCTGGAAAAATGATAATTATACAGGTTTCTTCTTACCTGGAAGAACATATTCTCCTTCACAGCTCCCAGTCAGGACTCCTTCCCGTATATAGTACAGAGTCAGATAGGCCGGAAGTAGCAGACTTCATCAAGGTAATTTGGACCTTGGGCAAGTTGCTGTTCTGGTACTATTTGGTCTATCTGCAGCCCTCAACACTGTGTCCCATCCTGGTCTCTTGGAACGACTAAAGAGCATGTGTACTAGAGGACAGGCACGGTGCTGGCTGCAATCCTTTCTGTCAAACATCTCTGAGACAGTCCGGATACCTCTGTTCACTTCCACACCTAAGCCACTGAGATATGAAGTCCTTCAGGGCTCATCCCTGAGTATAATGTTATTAATTGTATACAAGGCACAGATTTTGTTAGATTAAAAAAAACTCCTGAAGACTTGGCTGTTGTAGCTAGTCTCTTTGTCCTGTGTCAGATAAGCACTGAGGTACCCCTTCAGGTATGAGTCGCTTATCTTTTGCAAGTTCTATTAACATAGCTGTGTCTATTATTGCATTTTATAGCTTTGGTGTGATATCCTGTGTGGATGACTGACAGCTCATGTTCTCCTTCCAAAAAGGTCACAAAGAGATCAAAGACTGGTAGAGTGAATGAAAAAGAGCTGTTTGAAGCTTAATCCAGAAAAGTCAGAAGTTCTATAACTTGGTAGGCCCTCCTCTGCCTGGTCCAATATCTGGTCATTTTCATTGTCCGCCGGCACTGGAGGCGACCTATAATTTCTGATTGAAGCTTCCCGTATGGCCCACTGGTAGGCGTTCACCTGGTGGTCACATGATACGGTGCACAGTTGGGTGACTTTTGGGCCTTCAGCCCTGATGAATTTACCTGTAAGGTTTGTTTGGCAATGAAGCATGTCGGCTGTTCGCAACAAATTGGCCCAAACGTGTTAATTTAGCCTTCGCATTTAGTAAAGATTATGGGACATGCCTTTTTTGGACTTATTTTTAAGGTTTAGTAGGAGAGGAAGTCATTGATTCTCCTCCCTTTTTTGAGGACCCGTAGGAGGTTGATGTATCTCTGAGATACTGAATATTAATTATACACATTGACCATTATTAGTGACATTCATTATGCGTGTTCCTCCTGCTACTGTAGGAAAGAGCTGATGATAATACAGAGAGCTAGTTGGTGAGTACCAGCCAACAGGCTCATGGTGGTCCCAAACGTGAGGCACTTCCTATCATTTTTTTAGTAACTTTTAAAAATATTTTGACCTACTTTTATAGGGTGCCTCAGCACCATACTTTGTTATTTTTAAATATCACTCAATGACACAGGGCTTCTCTCTGAGTAGTTCCGCAGCAGGGTTGAGCTTTAAGTATGATATATGTTTATAGGGCTTGTTTATTGAGTGCTCTTGTATAAGAAGTATTGGTGTGAATGACACTAGGGGCTTTGTTTGTTGTGATGGACCAATATTTGGTGGCCCAGGAAATTAGGCACACCTCCTGCACCAACAACCATTGCTAGGAACTTAGGGTTTAAATTAGACAAACATCCGTCCTTTCACCCTCAAGTCCTGGCTGTCACTGCTACTTGCTTTACTATACACGGAAATGTATTTCTCATATATTGAGATTGGGCTATGCCCACACCCTGTATCTTGTACTTCCTGCGTTTACAGAACTTCCAGAATGCAACTGCCAGATTCATCTGCAATATTCCTAGAAGGCAGTCAGTTGCCCCTCCCCCTTTCCCTAGCTGAGGCAGTTACAGTAACTTTCAGTATGAAAAAGCTTCATCTTCAAATGCCTAATGTTAACACACAGGGCATTCTACGATAGGGGCCTGCGATATATTAGGGACAGCTTGACTCAGTACTGACTGTCTAGAGAGATCACTGCATTCCTCATACCTCCATCTGCTGACACTACCTAAGATTCGTCGGACCAGAAAAGGTGACTGTTTGTTTATGTTCCTGCCCATGAAAATTTGGAATGACCTATCAGTAGCACTTAGATCCACCTCTTAAGAAGCAAGTTATAAAAACAGCTAAAATAATTCTTTTCAGCTAGGGATGACCATCAGCTACAGATGATCTGCCTTCCTTTAAGTTCAGGGATGCTTGACGGGGCAGATGATGCATATCAGTATTATTTCATTGATTGATTGATTGATTGATTGATTCATTCATTCATTCATTCATTCAACATCACATCCCACCCAATCATCCCCCATCTGCAAACTATATACAATGTTACTGAATATTTTCATAGTACGCTTCACCCACGGAGCGTGGACAAGCCATGGGTTTGACTTGAAATGCTTTTACTGAAGGAAAACTAGAAAATTTAATGGCGCCTGCGCTGAGACAGCAAGGGAAAGGAAGCCTTAAGAATCAAACTTTTTTGAAAACAGTGAGCACTATGAAGGTGATGTTATCCAGCCAACAGAGGAGTGATTGTTGGCCCCCTTCGATTAAGGGCCTCATTCACACAGTAAAATTTACATACATAAATTTACTCACATGTAAATCTACTCCTGCTCCTAGATGTGAAACTCCACTTTTGTGCATTTCACAATTTTCTGAGTGTAGATTTACACATAAGTATAGGTTTACATCTGCGTTCCCTGAAATCAGGCAATGGAGGCAGCTAAGGGGCCGATTACGACTTTGGCGGTGCTGCGCCGGGCTCTCCACAAGCTCAGCACCGCCAAAGCCGTGCAGGGACCGCCCGCCAGATTACAAGTTGAACTCGAGTCTGACGGACTTTTCCCATCTTTTCTTTTGCCATTCCCACGGCTGTGCCCTGAAAACGGCCACTGCAATGGGAACGCAAAAGAAGTTCCAGAACGGCATTGTCTGTGAAGTCTATGCTGCTCTGGAACTTGGGGTGCATGCAAGCAGTGGGGGGGGCACATGTTCTGCCTCCCTGAATGCATCCCCATGGCAGCGGGGGCATGTGGGCCCTGTAGGGTCCCCTTAGTTTCCCCTCCACCAGCCTTTTCATGGCGGTGAGCCTGCCATGAAAAGGATGGCGTAGGGGAAACTCATAATATGCTCGGCGGACCGCTGGGGTCTAGCCTTGCATATTATATAGGCACTCTGCGCTGCACCACTACTCGTAATCGGGCCCTAAGATTGAACTGGCTTCTTTAGTGATACAACTAGTAACTTTTCACATGGACTCCCTGAGACCTTGTGGGGGGATGGCCCATATTATCATCCCCACACACGGATGGACCCGAATAATTCTGAGGGCAACGTTGCTTGGATTGCACCAACAACCCCTTCCTTGACTAAAGGGATCCTTGCCAGTTTCATTGCAAGTATTATAAATATTCCTTAGAACAAAAGAAGAATTTTTATTGTCAGGGGTGTCTTCATACCCCTCAGAAGGTAATCCTAAGGATTACCACCCCCCCTCCCCCTACTCTGGGACTTCAGTAGAGTTCAAGAAGTTACAATGTGGGTTCTAACAGCTACAAGTTCCTCCAAGCGGCTCTGCATGGCCACTAGGCTAAAACAGCAGCATGGCAGTGTTTGCACCGCGATGCTTATGTCGCCCCTGCTCACAATGTACCCACATTGATGCTGCTGTACCCGAAATTTAAAGAGCAGTAAAAAGCTACAGCTGCGAAAAGAGCCTGTAAGTGTAATACACCCACCCAGTTTTAACTACAATCTTCAGTTTCAATCAGAGAAAGATATGGGCAATTCGACCCTCAGCTGAATTACTGCTCACATTGTGTTGAAGCGGGGAGCACTGTACAGTTCTAACTCAGGGTCATATCATCAAGGCCATGCGATAATTATCGCTCAGCGCTCTTAGCTCTTAACGCTTATCTCCAAAGCGATAAAATTCAGAGCGCAAGCTGCCAATTGTGCGATTATCGCTGGAAATACACCGATAATCGCACAAGGTTTGGCGATAGCTTGCTGATAGGGCAAGACATACTTAGCCATGATATCCACCTTACATAGGATATCATGGCTAAGTCAGTCTTGAAGCAGGCGTAAGGAAAGTAGCGATAACAGAGGTTATCGCTACTTTGCTTGTCGCTCTGCTTGTTTGCGTGCAGCTTGATAATTGGAGAAATGTCGGTTAGCGACATTTCTCCAGTTATTTTACTACGTGAACGCCCACTTTGCATCTCATTAGAGATGCAAAGATGGGCATTGGGGAAAGGGCGATAATGCAAGGATTCACGCGATAGCGTGACCTTGCTGATTAGGAGATATAATTATCGCCGCTTTCCGTCAGAAAACGGACGCTAAAGCGGCGATAATTTTATCTCCGGGGCTTGATGATATGCCCCTCAGTGGTGTATATCTGTGGGGTGGAGCAGTGCCTCTGCAACAGGGGTGTAACACAGGCCCATGCACCCCTAGTGAAACAGGGGAACCCCAACCCTTTCGTGGCCTCCTAATCCTTCAGGAGGCCTCCATGCAGCCCAAGGCCAATGAATATGTGTGAGTAACGGGAGAATCAAGGGCCCCTCTTCATATTTTGCAGGGGGGGCCCATCACTTCAAGTTACTACGTCTTCTTACAGTGCACCTATATTTGTGTGACCTTTTCTGGTTTCCGATGGCCCTTGAGCAGGCATTTTATCATTTTGCAATGAAATCCTGACTTCATTTCTAACACTCTGTTGTTGTGGACAAACACACTAACAGCTGACGAGAGTTACTTTCTTCCACAAGCACATTCTCGCTCCAGGGAAATATTCCTTTCTGACTAGATAAAACCAAGGGGCTTATTTACAAGGCTATTGCGCCGTTGGTGCGTCACTTTTTTTTGACGTACCGACGGCGCAGTCTGCCTGCCCATATTTACAAGGCCATGTAAAGCCACGCTGTGTGACTTTTCATGGCCTTGTTAATATGGCCGCGTTTAATGCATTACTCTGCTTGAAAGGGGTGTTACTGTGTGTGTTCCCACGCAGCATCAATGGAACTTGACGCATTCCTCGATTTACAAGGTTTTGTGTACCTGGGAATGCGTCAGATTACTACGCCTCCCCAGGGGAGGCGTAAGGGAAGTGCAACGAGGAGAAATACATTTATTTCACCTTGTTTTTAGGAAGAGGAAATCACCGCTCATGATTGTTTTAGTGCAGTAAGGGACACCTTCCTGCACAAAAACAATCACCCCTACAATGCAGACACCCTTGCCCCATGGCACACTAGTGCCTGCGTTGGCACACGGCAGCCCATTATACACCAGCGTGGGGGAAAAGGAAAGGAATGTGCCATATTTTCTAGATACCGCGCAATTCTGCCCTTTTCTTTTGACGCACGCCAGCACAGCAGAAAGGCTTGCTGCACCGCCGTACGTCAAAATATTGCAAATGAGACCCCAAATAAATTACACTTGTTTTGAGAAAAGATTCGATGTACTTTTACCAATTTCCAGGTTTCTTTCTGTAGAGTGCCTACCCAACTACCATATCAATGACAAGAACTTCAATAAAGCAATGTGACAGAAAAGTTTAGAAAGTAATTAAATTGTCTTGTAAGTTCAGAAACAAATGCCTGCAACATAAATGGGTAAATCGATTAGTTACTTTTTTTAGCAGCATATCATGTAGTTCCTGGAAAATGCCCTTTCCTTGTTTAAGCTACAGTCTACTCAGTATAAATACCAAGGTTAGATACAAAAAAATGCCAATGAAGGGTAGAGTTCACGATTCATATGTTTCTACCAATAACAACATAAAAGGGTCTGTAGTGTGTTTGTAACTATCGAGAGTTGGAAAATGACTCCCTCCGAAGCAGTCAGGTTTTTAACTAGTGAAAGGGGCTGGAGTTACAGGTACAATTTTAGAAGGGAATGAATAGAAGAATACCGTCCTTCCTAATGAGAAATATTATTAAAAAAAAAAAAAAATTATATATAGATATATATATAAAAAAAATATATTATTTAAATGTCATCTTGGCCGACAGGCCTAAAACAATACAGCACACCATGTGATCACATGGAAGGCAGATACCTTAGTCTTCTCTTCATGGCTTTAAGTGGGACACAAAAAAGTGTGTGTGTGGGGTCTCTAAAAGGGGCTTGGCAATGTAAATAAGAGGTGTGATTTAAATATATAACTTTCTGTTATTGTATCTAGATAATATATTACAACTGACTCACACCTAAAACCAGCGAGGACTATTGCCTTTGTCGGTGGTTGTGAGCTGTTTAAGATAAATGGGCATTAGGAAATATTTTGCTGAAAATAATTAATATTGAAAACGTTTGTTAAAATATTAAATATGTACACCCTTTTTCTCTTGACATCTCTTTCATCTGCATATCTCTTACCACATTTCTTTCCTCTTCAGCACACTCTTTACACTCACTTGAAAGCATAATAATCCATGAGAACTAGTGCGAACTTAGAAGAAGCATCGAGTGCATGAAATGGGCCCACAATGTCCAAACCTAACTTAACCCAAGGCGCAGACGGCAGATCGATAGGTGTGAGGGGAGGAGTGCGTAACTTGTCAGCTTTGTCACAACTAGCACAGACTACACATGACTTTATGAAATCATCAATTTCTCTGTCCATGTAAGGCCACCAGAATGAGAGACGCACTCTTTTCTTCGTCATTGTGGCCCCCAAGTGACCCTCATGAGCATGCCTGACGAGTACACTTTGTATCTTTTTCCTTACTGTCCTTTGCCCCTACGGCAGCGACAGCTTCATCGCTCTTCTGTTCCAGTTCCTTCGCCGACAACACTGAGGTCTCTATGCTCTTTGCTATTCTAATAGTCTCTTCAAGACTGGGATTTCCCAAGGACAGAAGTTTTTGTTTAATTGATTTGTCCGAACAATGGCAGATGAACTGGTCGCGAACCAGCTGGTCTGCAAAATTCTCGAACTGACAATCAGCTACCAATCTCCTTAGTGCTGTAATGTAGCTGTCCACATCCTCCCCTGTATTTTGTGAACGTAAGAAAAACTTGTGACGCAGGATCACAACGCTGGGTTGAACATCGAACCTCACTTGAAGTCTCCTGACCGTGTCTTGATACTCATCAAGAATTTCCTCTCCCACAGTTACAGGGGCAGGGAGGTGCTTAAGAATCTCTCTCCCTTCAAACCCTAAAGAATGTAATAGCAAGTATTTCCTGCGTTCTGCTCTGAACCTGTTCGCGCCTATTGCTCCCAGATAGGTTTCAAACCCATCCAACCATTGTTTCCACCTGATGGGAGGATCACCTGGGGCTGCCAAAAAGGTGGAGGCGCACTTACGGCTTGCATTTCCTTGTCTCTTTACAATTAAGATAAGAAGAAATCCTTGCGCTAATCTTCTATAGGAAAAGATCCTTGCGCTAATCTTCTTTCAAAACGTCAGCAAATGCCCGCACTAGTGGTCCCTTGTGGACCAGCACAGGCTACCAACACGTTTTTCCTTTTGAAAGCTTCCTCTGCGCCCTAAAACTGATATAGAGCACTATTGCATCCAAATAAAAACGCAGAAAACACAGTACCTTTTGTCCTTCCCCAGTTTGCCTCTGCAGCCTTCTGTCACGTCACACAGTGCATCGCGAACCTTCCCGCCTGAAAGTTCTTAGACGTGCTTCCTCCCTTCTCACTCAGATGCGCACTGTGACGTAACTTGTGACGTGACAATACTGGAGATTCTCCTTTGAACGCATACGCACGTTCAACTCTGCGTGCTTACGCTACACACGCACTGCTCCGTTTCCATGGAGCGCACCCCTTTCGTGACGTGACACCACTGACCTCACTGCACGTTCACGTTGCACCCTGGAACGCACACCGACACTTGTGCGTTTCACCTCGCTTCAACTCTTGTGCCACTTGCTCCGCTCTTCTCTTTTCTTCCGCTGCTGTTCACCGGACACAGACACCAACGGATGATTCCTCGAAGCTGCTCCCTTTTGGTTAACGCTTCCTCACGGGATCCGTCTTCTCAGTCATCTGCACGCGTGCTTCTTTTGGCAGCTCAGCAACTCGTCGCCAAAAATGGTGTTGTACTCACGAAAGGAAGACCGCCAAGTCAGCTGGTGAGTAGATTAACAAGTTTAATAGCAAGACAGCTGAGCTACCGAGCGGAGCGGCTACCGGCAACAGGAACCGTCTCAACTGGCATAAATCGAATGCCAGACATGGAACCTCCGCACGGTAAGCTTCCAAGTGACCAACATTCTCAAACAAGCATTGAAATACTACAACTTTCTTGCCTTTCCTTCTCTTCACCACCACGCACACAATGCAGCCACTCACCTGTTAGCACTGTAAGGCATATTTACTCATCTTTGAAGCAACGCAGGGCAGCAAGCGAAGTTTCTGTCCTGCATTGCGTGAAAGGGAGGGAGCAGAAAGGCTCCACATTTAGAAAGATTTCGAGCATTTCTGCTCTCTCCTTGTGCGGCGCAGCCTAGCGTCAATGCAGGCACCCTTGCCTCTAAGTGCAAGGGGGCCTGCGTTATGGGCCGGATTGATTTTTTGTGCAGGAAGGAACACCTAAACAAAGAAACATTTAGCACTAAAACAGTCTTTTATCAATAGTGTCCAGTAGAGGGCAGCAGCTCAATAAGATTATCCAATGAATGGTTTTAGTCTTCCAGTGCAGATGCTTGCTGATTGTCTGCTGGAATGTTACAGCCTTTCTAACATTCATACTGGAACAACTTATGGATAGAGTGTGGGGATAGAGGAAGCAAATCTGTTACAAGAAAAGTTGTGGACGATTCCTACACGTGCAAGGCTCTGGTTTGTGGAAAACCCTGCGACTGAATATTGACTCTGACTTCTCAGATTTATTCAAATTCAGTAGATTACCAAAAGCGACCATGTAGAAGCAGACGTATGGTTATCCATTCCCTTGTGTTTGCCATCTTAGATGCCTTTTTTTGACGTGAATGGTCTAGTTAGAAGCTTAAAATCAGCTACTTCCCATCTTCAACTGTTGACTCTTCAATAGGACTTTAAAGCTTTTCATGACTAAGCATTGATAATAGGCCCTGGCAGATGAACATCCTAATGTTATTGCTAGTCGGGTGCACACCGTGTGAGTTTCTGACTCCAAGCACATTGGGAATAGCCCTTGATGGACACTAGAGCTTTACCAAAAATCCAAATATAATGAAGATAAAAAAGTAACTGTACTTTTCTAGAGGAGGGTTCTGGGCCCGATTTTAATGGTTGTGCCTAGGTGAGTTGTTGCAGTCGGTGAAGATAAGACAGAGTACAGGTCTCAGAGTTCCTCAGACTGGTCAGTAAATGACCCAGACCAAGGCAAGGCAACTCACAGGATCAGTGTGCGCACCCATTTGCTACGGTCTGCTGCACGGGTGCAGGTAGTAAAATATGGCCATGTCACTTATCATCCAGACGATCCAGCTTCTAGTTTTAGATCCTACACCTTCATCACATTGAGATATTAAGTTTTCCACAGCAGGCAAAGCAGTGTGCATAACTACTCCACTAACCCGAGAGCAAATTGATGAGCAGACTGGATGCATTTTTGCAGTCAAAGTTCTATACAACTGCACTTTGGTGCAGGACAATAGACTTCTTTTAAAGGAATCTTGCTGTTGTAAATTTGGCTCCACCGCCTTTTGCAAAGGTGGAGACGTGTAAGTCTACACTATTGAGTAACTTTACACTTGGATTTTGTGAATAGCCAAAGGTAGTAAAGTTACTCAACAGTGTAAGAACAAACTACATGTGTAAATGACTCAGAAGTGTAAGTTACTGTTGTGAATAGCCCCATATGAGTGTTAGTTACTTCTGCCAAAAAAGAAACTCCAGTGCCACACATAGCCAACTACTGGTACTGCAACACCCTCTCATAGCAAATAATAGAGGCAGGCACTTAAAATACATTCTTAAAATCTTTAACTGAAGGAATTTATTTGCAATAGCTAAAAACATAAATAAGTATAATTTAATGTTTAAAAAGTCTAAAAATAAAACATTTATTATTTAATTATAAAATATTTTAACAAACATTTATTAATTTATAAAGATATGTAACATTAATTTTAATTAAATTAAATATAATCAAATTTCTTTAAATTAATTTTACACAATAACTTTTAATAACTATTAATGCATATATATTTTTTATTTTAGGTGAAATATATTTTTTAATTTAAGCTGCTGAAAAATACTTTTATTTAATCTACTATATTTAAATTAATTAAAGATTTATTTCAGAAGCGTTAAAATAGTGTTACAAGTAATAGTGCTGTAGCATTTGCTATATTTTTTTCTACATTTGAAATAAGTATATAAAACTAATTCACATTAACATTTAACATAATAATATTCTTACTCATTTTTTGAATTACATACATTTTTTTTTACTTTTATCTATACCTTACTATTGGGAAACTTAAAGTCCAATGTCAGGGTGGAGATCTCTGTGGCAAAGTATAGGAAAATGAAAACAAAAGATTTATTAAGCTTTATAATAAATTATTAAAATATTCTATTTTAAATATTATTGTAAATTGTTAATATTTAATTTAAATGTAAGATAAAAATACTGCAGCACTATTAACTTCATTTTGTTTTAAATCTGTAATTAATCTAAATATATTAAATTAAATAAGAATATTTTCGGAAGTTTAACTTAAAAAATAAATTCCAGTCTTAAGTAAAACAAATAATATTTTTTTGCTGTACATTAATAATTATTAAAGGCAATGTATATATTTAAATAAAAGTAGTTTACTTATTATTTTTTCAAACTAATGTTATATCAATTTATAAAGTCAAAAAAGCTTGTAAAACTATTTTAAGCCGTAAATCTCAAGAAGAAGTTAATAGCATTATAAACTTATAGCTTGGACAGGAAAGACAAATGTTTTTTTAGCCACCCAGAAATTGTGATTTTGATGGCTTAGGGGTCATTTAGGGTTTGGAGAAAACAGAACATCACCTACAAAATGGCTAATAACGCTCTGTGCCAAAATCGTGGTTTTCCCATCTCATGTAGATGTAGGGGAACTGACCGGTTTCTGATGGCAGAGCCTCAGCTGACTCCCCCATTTGAAACTTTTAGCCTATTGTCCAACATCCATAGGTCAACTGATTTCTGTTTGTCGGGAGACCCATCATATTTAAGGAGAGACTTCTGGCACTGATTTTTCATGCCTGGATCCCCTCTGTGAGGCATGCCAGACCCAGACAGACAAAAAGCACGGATGGCCCCAGTCACAGTGAGAAAACGCTATGTGTGTCTGGGACATTGCTTTTTTGTATTTTATAAGTACCCTTTATCTTAGTTTCTGCAATCCAAAAAAATGCCAACCTGGCCACACATGGCAGCCAGATGTTTCCAGCAGGTAGACATTGAAGGTGTACACTGCAGGGCCTGAGCCTGTGTGCAAGACCATACTCAGATCCTGGCCACTTTCCATAGGTCTTGATATTTGATATTTATTCATTTATAAAGCGCCTGAATCACCCCCTAAGGGGTATCTCCGCGCTATAGAGTTGCTACAGCCAGCCACAGAAGAGTAACGGATTAGAACAATGAGGTTTTAAGGAGCCTTCTGAACTGTAAATGATCTGGGCATTGTCGCAAGTGGATAGGGAGTTGGTTCCAATAAATCTTCAGGGCTGATGCTTGCTTCCTCTGATAAACATTTTCCTCCAAGCTCTGAAGCCTCTCTCAATGTGCTATAAGATTAGGCACCAACTTTTATTGCGGATGCAAAAACGATCAAATCACACTACACGGTGTATGTGCTTCAAAATCACCCGAGGCTTCAGCTCCAATTGTATATCACGTCCTTCACTGTTTTTTCGTCCTGATGATGGTCTTATAAAGCAATGCATGAGGTTGTTCACATTGCAATTTTCAGACTAGGTTACACCCATTTATGATCATACCTGAACGAAATGACAGTGCAGCATTAAAAATCAAGGCTGTTATTTAGAATATGATTGGCATTGGGTAGCCCTTGGGATAGTGGAAGTCCCACCTTCACCACCCAGGCAGCAACTCACCTGTCACATTCTAGCTGTGAATTGCTATACTTAATTAACTTAGCCTTAATTATTTGACTACCGTTTTTTGCTAACTCGTTGTACATAGACACATCTATTCACAGTCTAACTGTATTTCTTACTGTGATCTCTTGGGACACCGTGCAATTCTGGATTGGTTCCTTGAGTAGTTCGGTTGCGTTTCTTTATGGTGATGGTGCATTGCTTTTGATAATTAGATAGTATTCTGCACAAAAAGTGCCTACTTTATACTTCTACATTTACCAATAACTGTCTGTAATAATTGAATTGTTACTTAACTTTTGAATTATTGTTGAATGACTCGTTGGTGAACCCCTGTCTTTCTAATTTATGGCAGCTGTCAGGAATTAATTTTTACTAAACATGTTTCAAAATGCAATTTTCTCAAAAATGCTCTGTCAAAGTGGAATGGGGCTTAGAATGTGGTGGTGAAGGTGGGACTTCCACTATCCCAAGGGCTACCCAATGCCAATCATATTCTAAATAACAGCCTTGATTTTTAATGCTGCCACTGTCATTTCGTTCAGGTATGATCCTAAAATTTCTAATGATTACTAGTCTTTAAGTGTAAATTAAAAGACTTTTATGCAACTATTTGTTGGCGATGCTAAAAGTAATCAATCATCAGTACTGCGAAAAGGTATCAGCATTTTCATACTGCATTTCCTTTATTTGTTTGACCTTGAAGCCCTTTTGACAGTCTGGGGGCACTTTCCAGGTTGTTCTGGGCTTTAACACTGTATTAAAACATTGGAATGTTGAGGGCTCCATCGAAGGCAATGGAGCCATAGCATCCTTTATGAACTGGCATAGGCCTGCTGCTATCAACATTTTAATGTCCTAATGTCCTCTACCATTCTCTTTACTCAGCCTTTCCAAAATACATGGAGTGGGCAGGGGAAAGCGGAAGGCAGAGGCTGTGCTGCAGGACACACCAGAGTCCTCCCTCCTCCCTCCTCCCTAGCTCAGAGTCACTTGAGCATCGGAGAAGGGAGGGGGGATGCTGCTCAGCTCCTGGGCCTCCCTGATTTGGCTGAACTACAAAAAGAAGTTCAGGCAAGCCGGGGAGAACCCGGGGCTGACCATTGCCCCTTTCCACAGCTCTTGCTATGAATGTTCAAAAGCTAACAGCTGTGGCCCTGCATGCTGCTGTTAGCTGTAGAACATTCACAGCAACAGCTTTGAACAAAGGCCTCATGGAACCCGAGGGGATTTTAACCCCCTCGGGCTCTGTGAGGCCTTTGTTTTACTAATTAGAACATTCTCCCTGATGGGGCAGAATGTTCTAATAGCTTTTTAGCCTGCCAAAGCTGGGATATGATGGCCATTAAAGGCCATTAAAGGCCTGCTCCCTTGTTTAAGGCCCTCACCTTCGGCTGGCTATAAAGCTATATTAGTATAGATGTATATTTATGGGTTTGTTTAATGTACAGAAAGTGTAAAAACACGAGAGTGACCCCTCAATACCAAGAGTCAGGGTACTGTAATCAGTTTAAAAAGATAACTACTCTTGGTGAGCAAATATCCAACTTTTACATACACTTATACCAAATCATTCACAACGTACCACTCCATCAGTCTAGAAAGGTAAAAGAGGGACCACCTCTATATTGATACAAACCTCGAGGTGACGAATTTGGCTGCCTCTCATATGTTTGTCCCATATGAGACAATTCCGATACTAATGAATTCATACGATTGTGATATATAGTATGAGGAATATCCATATGGATAGGATTGGAGATAAATTAAAAAATATATATATATATAATACCAGGTGGCCATTAGAGAACTGATATTGATGTCATATTTTCCTACTTAGACTACATCAGAGATCCATAGCTGTGGTGAGAACAACCATATGGACAACTGTTAAGGGAATACTCTTAAAGAAACCGTCACATAGAAGGTGGGTGTATTCACTTAGAAATGTCCCTAAAAATATTTTTAATATAGGACACATAAAAAGTCGGGCTCAGTGGAGACCCCTTAGTGGGATTTGAAGGAATAAAATAAAACTTTGTCATAAAAAAAAACCCTTTTTCTTTTAAAATAATTAAATTCAAGTTTATATTTGTTCACAGGACCGACTGAACAGCGGTACCTCTTTGATTATAATATTTCCACACCTGGTTAGGTGGGATATGGAGTGACTTAACCCTTATGGGCTCAAAAATTGGTAGGTTAATTCTATTTGGGTTATTGCTTAAATCTAAGGGGAGACTAACATTGATGAGATTAGACGTCCGCCTAATTGGAACTTTGGGGCATATTATCAAGGAATAGCGATATTTATCGCTAACCGCGCTTAGCGCGAATTTTTTTAACGCCGCCTATCGCTGGAAAATATCGCTGAGATAACACCCTATTAACAAGGTTTATCTCCATAGCGATAAAATTTCCAGTGATAGCGGCAAAATGTGAGAATATCGCTGGAAAAGCAGCGATATTCTCGCATTAACGCAAGGATGGATTCAGCCTGACAATCCACCTACTATACTTTAAACAGGTAAGTCATCCTCAGTAGCAGGTGTTAAAATCTAGCGATAAACGCGCTTAGCGCGATTTATTTTATCGCTTCGCCTGCCTTGTTAATAGGGGTTAGTTGTGTTAGCGAGTGGGGAACGCCTACCTTGCATGTCATTAGCGATAATTATCGCTGACATGCAAGGCGATGTAAAACCCGGCCGCTAACACCTGAAAGCTGTCGCTAACGCCTGTTAGCGACAGCTTGCAAATAGGGCATTAAAAATATCGCCGCTTTAGCGGCAAAAAGTGCAGCTAAAGCGGCGATAAAGCCCTTGATAATATGCCCCTTTATGTTTTTAGTTTCCAACTAGGAATGTAATGCTGATTCGCCTGCGGGATCCCTTTGATTTTAAGAATTCCATACCTAAGGAGGTGGGATAATGAGTGATTAAACATGTATGGACTCACATGATTGGTAGTTTAAGTCCATTTGGGTTAAGGGGAGACCAACATTGATGAGATTAGATGGTTCCATAACCTGAAATTTATGTCTTTAGTTTTTAATTAAGAATACATTGCTGATTCGTCGGTATTAAATTGAGAACAGCTTGTATAATCGACCTCACCTTGATATTAGAGGTGAGTTCAATAATATTGTAGGGATGTAGTATGGAGGGTTGATTGATTGAATGGATGATCGGTGGTATACTTCCCAGTCCAGAGTGGGTAACATGGGGCAAATGAACATGTAAATCGAGTTAATATTTATGTACTAAGTTTATTGAGGGATAAAATTCTCCTGGATGTTTGTGAAATTATCTGACAAGTAGGAATGATGTATAAATTGTATGTAGAATAAAAAATCTGTGACTAGAATGAAGGAGGTTCTTGTTGACATTTGGTTTATGTTTCCAAACAGGTTGTTTGTAAAAGAGGGGTAGATAACTCATTGTCCTGAAGAAGGTGGTTTCATTCTGCTTTTGTACCTCAGAAACGCGTCAATGCTTGTTACTATTGGGTTACATTCGAGGAACAAAGTGTTGTTTGTATAAGATCAAATGATGTCAATACTGTTATTGATTCTTTCGAATTAACCACTGTAAATGACAGATATATATGTCTTAAATTATATCTCTCTTTGATGATTTTTAATACTGTGTAAAACTATTGGATGATCTGGTTTTATTGTGTTTAATGTGATTTGATGTATATACCTATGGAATTGTTTTTAATTTAAAATTAAATTTGAAATCTACATGCGTTTGCTTTGGTTTTCCCTTTCTAGACTAGTGGAGTGGTACGTTGTGAATGATTTGGTATAAGTGTATGTAAAAGTTGGATACTTGCTTGCCAAGCGTAGTTATCTTTTTAAACTGATTTGTTTAATGTACTACTTACTGGTGTGTTTTTATTTAGCACAGAGCGCAGTGTGCTCTATGTATCAGTGAATGTAGCACAGGACTTTGTGTTTTCCTTGCTTGTTTATTTCCCGGCATGCTCTGCTGGCATTTACTATTAGTTGATCTCTCATTGCCACCTAGGGCCCTAGTGCTGTGCGTGGATGTAAAAGAACTGTCTGTTATAAGCTTTGTAAGCTATGGTATGTGTGCAAAATGCGTTGCTCTCTTGGGGGTCACCCATATGACAACCTTATGGTGTGTTGTGTGTGTGAGGGTGCTGGAAGGTCTGTTTCATTTCTTGTTGTTTCTGTAAACAATGATCATGTAAAAAGTGGATTATACTTCAGAAAACCCTTAGCAGACATTAATATAGCTTTGGCATGGATCTATTTTACTTTAGAGAAAATACAACATACTGAACTAAGAAACTCCATTTTTATGAGATTCCAAAATGAGGAAAGGTGCTTTCCTTGAATAATTTAAGGGAAAAAAGAAAAAGGACTGGAAATTAGCACACAACAACAAGTGGAAAAAGAAGCAGGAGCATTGGAGATGGTGTGAAGAAAATATACTAGGACTTAGTTAGAGTTGCCAGGACCTAGGTATGGATAGAGGTAAAAGAGCTATGGTACAGGTATCGGTTGAAGTAGTAGTGTACAGATTGGGATACAGGTAATAAGTAAAGATAGGGGTAGAAGTATCCGAAGGTACAAATATACTAGGCATGATAGATGTATTAGGGTAAATATAGTAGTAGAGGGGCTAGGGAATAAGCATGGGTATATGTACAAGTGTATAACAAAGGGTAGAAGATAGAGAAATGGTTACATGAAGACTGTAGGAAGAGGGAATGAGAGAGAATTAGGGAAAAAAATGATTAGTTCGGAATAGGGATCCCAAAGAGAGGGTCGACAGGGAGGAGGAAGAAGGGGGCTTTGGGACATAAAATAGCAAAGGTTCTATGCGATGGTAGTGCATTCCAAATCACTGTATGGCACTGCACAAACACAATTCCTATCCTCACCACTGATCAGCAATATTAGAAATTGGGTTACTGGTTATCTGGGATGTGAGCCAGGGCCAAGCTCTAACCACAATTCTAGCCACAGTAAGGTACAAGCAAACCTCAAATAAACCTGTGCTCAACCGACTGGTAGCTTGTCACAAAGCAGTCCGGCTTAATTTAGGGGCAATGTGTATAGTATTTGTGAAACACTTCAAACAGTAAAATAGTGAAAACACCACACAAAAAGATCCCACACCAGTTTAGGAAAATAGATCTTAATTTAATAAATGAACCAAGACCAAAATAACAAAAAAACAATTAGTAGAACTGGAAATATTGAATTTTAGAGTTTGTAGTGATAATAGCACAAAGTGCAAACTGGGTATATTTGGTCACGCTGGACTGGGACAGCTTCACAAGTTAAGGCCAACCGCGATGGAGCGTGGGCCAGTTACAGGGATCCTGTTAGGCCCATTGAACAAAGTACCTTACATTCTGGTTGTAGAGGATTACGTGTATCTACGTTAAAGATGCGCCTCGCTGCTGAAGCAATGCAACATTTCCGAGATACGGCGAGGCTGCAGTGGGAGGCCCTGTTGAGTCATCATCGAGGCTCTCGTTCACAGTCCTGCAATGTGAAGTCGGGAGTTAGGGATGCAGCTCGCAATGCGTTGGTAACGAGGAGTTACACGGCTGCAATGTGGAGTCCGTCGTCGAGGCTGCCGTCAATGAGAGATTCGATGATATGGGCAGTGGACGTGCCGCATCATTTGGGCGATGCGCCGGTTATACGGACTGTGGGGGTCATGTGGGATTTTGGGACGGGTTCAATTCACACAGCAGTGGTGACGCATCAGTTCTGCTTGGGGGTGCACTGCTCAGCTGAGGAGATGTGTCAATTCCACTGACAAACCCCTTGTCCCACTTCCAAGGGTCCAGGACTGGGGTGGCACCACTTGGGGTAGACTGGGTTAGACTCAGAGATGGCAGAGTCCAGGTGAAGATGGAAGGTTGTTGGAAGCCTGGTATGTCCCTGAGGCTTCACCTCAGGAGGCCAGCCAACTAGTCCTTTTCACCCAGGCAAGGGGGCAGCAGGCAGCAGGACAACACATCAAATCAGGAGTCCAGCAGAGTGTAGCCCAGTAAAGTGGCAGTCCTTCAGCAGCACAGCAGTCCTTCCTGGCAGAGTATCCACAGGCCCAGAAGTGTGCTGAGGAGGTGGTGTCTGAGAGGGGGCAATATCCCGAGGTGTCTGGCACCCTTTTTCCCCTTTACCTCCCACCAGTTCAGGGTGGTATCCTGAGACTGGTCACTCAGCCCAGGGTCTGAGACAGGGGTGAGTCTTCCTTCACCATGCCCTTCAATTTGGACTCCAGTACCGTCTGCTTGGGAGTGGCACCACTAGAAAACTGAACTGTGAAGACGCTCTAAGCAGCCACCCATCCCGGTTCTCCTAACACAGAGGGCAGCTCATTCCCCAGAATGCAGTCTATGGACATCTGGAGGCTAACTATGACCTTTGGGTAACCTTCATACCCCACTTCAGGGATGCCAGGGCCATAGGGCAGAAGAAGTGCTGGCTATGGCATGAGTTACCATACACACTTGGCCAGTGTGCTGCTCTGGGAAAACTAGCCTTTCCACTACCATGGTCAACTAGCCCCTGTGTCCCTGATAGCAGTGACAGGGACCCCATTCACTTTGATCTGGTAAAAGTGATGACTCCCACCCTCAAGAATCACCAGCTCACCGTTTGAGTCTATCCCCCAACTGTGAGAAGTTGGCCTGGTATATGCTGTCCACTAATTATAGTGGGCACCTTGCACCAGTCCAAACAACCCCTTATTGGAGATAGGTGAAAGACAACCTTTATTGAAAGCTATCCTAGTGGTAGCTATGGAGAGCAGCCTTCAGGCTAAGTCTTGAAGGAATGTAAAGCAGCTTGTTTTACCAGTCTATAATCTCTTGAGTGACCAAATGAAAGAGCACCACACCAGGTATATATTCAAAATATATGTATTTATTGCTAAACACACCCCTCTAGTCTCTTTATGAGGCTAGAGTTCGAAGTACATAAGTTATAAGATATTAATTCACAGTAATAGCACAAATACACGTTTGGGCCCTAGGGGCGTTCCAAACCATATACCAATAAAGTGGTATGCGAACCACGACTGAACTAGACACTAGGCCTAGAGCCTCTAGAAGTGCTTGGACCACAAGGAACCACCCAAGGTAGTGACACAGGGGACCCACGGGAGACAGCGTGCAGTGTAAATACACAACCGCGATACGCCGTTAACTTCTATGGAGAAAGTCGGGATCGGGAAAATAGAGGAAAGGGACACTTAATAGAGGACTAGGACAAAACCCTTTGAGATCTAGGACTTTGAAGAGTCTCTACCCACGGGAGCACCGGAGTACTCGTGTTACCTCACCCAGGGAAGCCGGGTGCATAGGTGCCTTTCGGGGTCGGGTTTCGTCGTCGATTCGAATGGCGATCTGCTGCCAAATGCTGCTGGCGGCCAAGAGAAAAGTGTCCGGGTGGATCCAAGAGTGGATCGGAGTTCTGGTGAACCTGAAAGCAGAGGGGACAGAGTCTGGGTCACTAGCCAGTGACCAGGAAGGCGATGCACAGATGCCCACCGATGTCGAGTGCTTCAGGTGCGTTGACGGTCGTCTTGACTCTTCAGCCACGAGGTCCCGGAGGCGTTGTCGGCAACCAGGAGCAGGATTCGGGCTGGTACACGATGTCTGTCGAGTGCTGAGGTGTCGGCGACCGGATTGGACCCAACAAGCCTTGGCAACGGCAAGTCTCGGTGAAGATGTAGATCGTCGATGGTGCAGACCAGCTAGGTCTGTGGAACTCACCCAGCGAGAGTAAGTGAGGGCAGGCCTGGAGCAACCAGGATGCCAAGTAAGAAAAGGATTGGCCTTTGTTAAGGGCTACTAGCCAACGGGCTAGCAACCGCGAAGGAGCCTCGTGACGCCGCACGTGGAGCTGGCTTACAGAACACTCGTAGAGTGGGGGCCAGTGATCTTCGGTGCAGGTGGTGCTGGAGGCTAGGGCTACTCGGAGCCCAAAGCACGACTTCTTGGGAGACCCAGAAGATGATGCACTTGCAAATGTGCTCGGTGTCCAGGGGTCACGGTCTCAAGTCACCCACGATAGCCACGGGCCTCAGCTTTGCTGGGGACTCAGGGTAGCCTCGGGAAGTCTGAGAATCCACCTCTGGTGATGCGATGACTTCGGCGTCCGACGGGAGCTTCAGAAATGCGAACCGGACAGATGCTTCTTTGGTGCCTGCCAAGCAGGGAGTCACTCCTTGACCCCAAGGGAGATTCTTCAGTCCTCTAATCTTGTCGTAGAGCGTCGAAGGTCCAGGATTCAGTTTCAGAGTTTCGTCCAGGTATAATCTAAAGTCCTAAGGACTGGGTTCCTACCTTTATTCTAAAAATAGGGGTTGGACTACTCTGTGGCCCCACCTATGGGTGGGTCAGGGCAGAGGGGTGGCTACACCCCTTTCCCTTTGTCCAGTTCGCGCCAAAGCAGGGGCTGCAAGCCCCTGATCCGGTTTGAACTGGGGTATGCACTAGAGACACCAAATGTGCCCCCAGTGCAGGACTTCAAAGCACCCGAAAGTGCTCCCGCCCAGCCCCAATACACATTATCCTGTCTGGGGAGGTGGTCACACCTCCCTGGGACAGGAAACCTATTGTCCAGGCCTCCCCTGCCGGAGTTTCGTCCAGCAGCAGGAGGACAGACTCGTGTCTGTGGCAGCAGCATCCATTTTGTGATGCCAGGGCTCTGGAAAGAAGTTACCGGACTAGTCAGAGTTAACATGTCTTTCCCTCTAGAAGGGTGGAATGCTACCCCCGCCGCCAGGATTGGCGGGGGGGTAGTATTCCAAGATGTTTGACACCAAACACGACATGTTTAGGTGCAGCCATTCCAAAGTTAGCATTTTACCGCGAGGATGTAATGCGCTTAAGAGTATATGGTCAGGCTGCACTACAAACAGCATCAGAGAAGGGTCTCCGACCGCTGCAGAGGGGCCCTGCTCATGCAGGGGCACCCTCTCACATAGGAACCACGCACTCTGCCTTCAGGATTGATAAGGCCTGCCATAGGAGTGACTTATAGGTTTATATGTGTGTATGTATATAGTGATATAGGTAACCTATATCACAGTAAGGAGTGCATGCACCACCTTACCCAGGCTGCAGTAGCAGACCTGTGGTGTCAGTTTGGATGGCCTTCCAGGGGTGGCATAATATATGCTGCAGCCCCTGGCAGGCCTCTGAGGTACCTATGCCCTTGGTACATAGTATACCATATACTAGGGACTTATAAGGGCACTCCAGATCCCAATCAGTGATGTGCCTAGGGCACATGGAAACCATTTTACAGAGAAAGCAGATAGACTGGGGCCCTGAATAGCAGGATCCCAGTCCAACTAAGTCATAAACCAGCAAAACACCATAAAAAAAGTGGGGGCAACCATATAGTCAGATTCCACCTTCCTACATAACCCCCCCCCCAAACGAAAGGAGATAAGGCTAACCTTGGCCAGTTGAGCCTTTATTGACTAAGTGGTCATATAAGGAAGCACCTGCACTAGCATGGTTGCCCCCTGTCTTATGGTCCACTAAGCAATCCCTCACCCTAAGGGTATGAGAGGGTCTCCACCATGGGGAATCACTACCTGTGGTGTGCTTAGGTAAAGTACAAGGCTGGTGAGGTGTCTGAGTAGAGAAGTGAGGCCCTAGGAATGTTGGCCTCAGCTTCCTCAGATCACTGGTCACCATGTATGCCTGTCTTTCCATGACTGAGTTGCACTTTGCTCTAAGGGTCAACCTTTGGCTGCCTACAGCTGGGGGTTGGGTCCCTTTGGATGGACTACTGGAGGGACATGGCAGGTTTGGAACCTTCTGGTCCCATGTTTGCCCTTGCCTACCAGAGTCCTTCTGGGGAGGTCCCTACATAAAGGTATGGGGGATCCCTCAGTGTGTAGAGGAATTTTCACCTGGCTAGGGCTACTAGACTGGGTGCCCCTAATCGGCTGATGGGGGCTTCCTCTGGACAGGGGGCCCTGGGGGTCCACTGACCTCCCTGACCTCTGCAGCCCTGGGCTGACTGAGGCAGGGTAGAGAGGGGCAGGTTACCTGCTCCAGACTGGAGTACCACCTTGGAAGGGTCCTCTGCCATCAGGGGGTGGCCAGGCCAGGCCTGACTACCTCTGTGGTAGTTCCTTCACTAGGGGTAGGGTCAGATCCCTGAGGAGGCTGACCCTTACCTACTGTCTGGGGGAAGAAGACTTTTCTTCAACCCTTGTGCTCTCTTTTGGGGGAGAGTGGGCCATTCTTTCAGGCTCCATCTCTCCAAATTCTTGGGCTGGGGCTGTGTAGGGGACTTATCCTTAGATTTATCCCCACCTTTCTCTTGAGACTTAGTAGAATCTTTCAGGGTCACCACCCTGATTTCTAGTTTTTACTCTGGTTCTGACCCATTTGTCTGCCTTCTTTCCCAATTCTTGGGGAGAGGTCAGATCAGAGTCCACCAGATACTGGTGCAAAAGCTGGTTTTGACAATTATTAAGGATCTGCTCCCTCATAATCAAATTGTACAATCCTAAAAAGTCATGCACTTTGTTGCCATGTATCCAACCTTCCAGAGTCTTTGTAGCACAATCTACAAAATCAACCCAGTCTTGAGTCTGAGCTTTTTGGGTGTCTCTGAACTTCAACCTATACTGTTCAGTGGTTAGGCCAAACCCATCTATCAGAGCACTCTTCAAGGCTGTGTAATTGTCAGCATCCTCTTCTCTTACAGTGAGGAGCTTGTCTCTACCTTTGTCTGCAAAGGAGAGCCACAAGATTGCTGCCCACTGCCTCTGGGGGACCTTCTGAACTTTACAGGCCCTCTCCAGTGCAGTTATCCATTTGTGGATGTCATCCCCACTCTGGTAGGGAGGGACAATCTTGTTTAGGTTTCTATGGTCATAAGACCTGTCCCTATCTCTAGGGATATTGCTGCCACCATGGGACTCTAGTCCCAACTTTCTTCTCTCTCTAAGGAGATCTAGGGATTCCCTATCTAAAGCCAATTGCTTTTTTCTGATTTCCAGCTGAGTTTCCTCATAGTGGACCAGTCTGGCTCTCCTCTCATGAGAGGATTCCCTCCTGTGAGAGGAGACAGAGCTCCCTATAGAGGTGCCAGAGTGGTTAGACTCCTGAGAAGGAGATCTAGACTTCCTGGGCACACTCTTAATCCTTCCTGGGGGGACAAAGAGGGTGTCATCTTGATCATCCTCATCATCATCCACAGGAGGGATTGGGTTTTCCAGGTCAGGGTCATTGTCACCCTCCTGGCCAGTTTCAGAGGGGGGGCTGGGGGTACTGGTACCCCTGGCCTCGTCCTCTTCGTCTGCCCACCCTCAGCTCCTACCCCTTCAGTCCCTACAGGCTTACTAAGGTCATAAGCCACCAACAACTCCTTGAGGTGTTGGGTGGTGGGGCTTTGGCCTGTCCTTATTTTTCTCAAGTTACATAAAGCTCTCAATTCCAAGAATGGGAGGGTATCATACTTGGAGGGTGGAAGCTCAATGGCTTCCTGCAAGGATTCTTTGGATCCTGCCCTTAAAGACATTACTAGTGTGGTGTGGTGTATGCACTACCTACTCTAGTGTGGCCTACTAAACTCTCTTGAGTTGTAGAAAGGGTTGTGCTATCCCTTAACACACAACTCAAAGTTCAGTAGAACTTACTGTATTCTAAGCTTAAATTATATGTACCTTAGGTACCTTTAGTGGTTTTCAGTTGATCAATTCAATTGAGATTATCTGGTAAAACAATAGCAAGCTGGAATCCCACACGCTGCACACCAATGTGAGAAGTTGGCCTGGTATATGCTGTCCACTAATTATAGTGGGCACCTTGCACCAGTCCAAACAACCCCTTATTGGAGATAGGTGAAAGACAACCTTTATTGAAAGCTATCCTAGTGGTAGCTATGGAGAACAGCCTTCAGGCTAAGTCTTGAAGGAATGTAAAGCAGCTTGTTTTACCAGTCTATAATCTCTTGAGTGACCAAATGAAAGAGCACCACACCAGGTATATATTCAAAATATATGTATTTATTGCTAAACACACCCCTCTAGTCTCTTTATGAGGCTAGAGTTCGAAGTACATAAGTTATAAGATATTAATTCACAGTAATAGCACAAATACACGTTTGGGCCCTAGGGGCGTACCAAACCATATACCAATAAAGTGGTATGCGAACCACGACTGAACTAGACACTAGGCCTAGAGCCTCTAGAAGTGCTTGGACCACAAGGAACCACCCAAGGTAGTGACACAGGGGACCCACGGGAGACTCGTGCAGTGTAAATACACAACCGCGATACGCCGTTAACTTCTATGGAGAAAGTAGGGATCGGGAAAATAGAGGAAAGGGACACTTAAAAGAGGACTAGGACAAAACCCTTTGAGATCTAGGACTTTGAAGAGTCTCTACCCACGGGAGCACCGGAGTACTCGTGTTACCTCACCCAGGGAAGCTGGGTGCATAGGTGCCTTTCGGGGTTGGGTTTCGTCGTCGATTCGAATGGCGATCTGCTGCCAAATGCTGCTGGCGGCCAAGAGAAAAGTGTCCGGGTGGATCCAAGAGTGGATCGGAGTTCTGGTGAACCTGAAAGCAGAGGGGACAGAGTCTGGGTCACTAGCCAGTGACCAGGAAGGCGATGGACAGATGCCCACCGATGTCGAGTGCTTCAGGTGCGTTGACGGTCGTCTTGACTCTTCAGCCACGAGGTCCCGGAGGCGTTTGTCGGCGACCAGGAGCAGGATTCGGGCTGGTACACGATGTCTGTCGAGTGCTGAGGTGTCGGCGACCGGATTGGACCCAACAAGCCTTGGCAACGGCAAGTCTCGGTGAAGATGTAGATCGTCGATGGTGCAGACCAGCAAGGTCTGTGGAATTCACCCAGCGAGGGTAAGTGAGGGCAGGCCTGGAGCAATCAGGATGCCAAGTAAGAAAAGGATTGGCCTTCGTTAAGGGCTACTAGCCAACGGGCTAGCGACCGCGAAGGAGCCTTGTGACGCTGCACGTGGAGCTGGCTTACAGGACACTCGTGGAGTGGGGGCCAGTGATCTTCGGTGCAGGTGGTGCTGGAGGCTAGGGCTACTCGGAGCCCAAAGCACGACTTCTTGGGAGACCCAGAAGATGATGCACTTGCAAATGTGCTCGGTGTCCAGGGGTCACGGTCTCAAGTCACCCACGATAGCCACGGGCCTCAGCTTTGCTAGGGACTCAGGGTAGCCTCGGAGAAGTCTGATAATCCACCTCTGGTGATGCGATGACTTCGGCGTCCGACGGGAGCTTCAGAAATGCGAACCGGACAGATGCTTCTTTGGTGCCTGCCAAGCAGGGGAGTCACTCCTTGACCCCAAGGGAGATTCTTCAGTCCTCTAATCTTGTCGTAGAGCGTCGAAGGTCCAGGATTCAGTTTCAGAGTTTCGTCCAGGTATAATCTAAAGTCCTAAGGACTGGGTTCCTACCTTTATTCTAAAAATAGGGGTTGGACTACTCTGTGGCCCCACCTATGTGTGGGTCAGGGCAGAGGGTGGCTACACCCCTTTCCCTTTGTCCAGTTCACGCCAAAGCAGGGGCTGCAAGCCCCTGATCCGGTTTGAACTGGGGTATGCACTAGGGACACCAAATGTGCCCCCAGTGCAGGACTTCAAAGCACCCGAAAGTGCTCCCGCCCAGCCCCAATACACATTATCCTGTCTGGGGAGGTGGTCACACCTCCCTGGGACAGGAAACCTATTGTCCAGGCCTCCCCTGCCGGAGTTTCGTCCAGCAGCAGGAGGCCAGACTCGTGTCTGTGGCAGCAGCATCCATTTTGTGATGCCAGGGCTCTGGAAAGAAGTTACCGGACTAGTCAGAGTTAACATGTCTTTCCCTCTAGAAGGGTGGAATGCTACCCCCGCCGCCAGGATTGGCGGGGGGTAGTATTCCAAGATGTTTGACACCAAACACGACATGTTTAGGTGCAGCCATTCCAAAGTTAGCATTTTACTGCGAGGATATAATGCGCTTAAGAGTATATGGTCAGGCTGCACTACAAACAGCATCAGAGAAGGGTCTCCGACCGCTGCAGAGGGGCCCTGCTCATGCAGGGGCACCCTCTCACATAGGAACCACGCACTCTGCCTTCAGGATTGATAAGGCCTGCCATAGGAGTGACTTATAGGTTTATATGTGTGTATGTATATAGTGATATAGGTAACCTATATCACAGTAAGGGGTGCATGCACCACCTTACCCAGGCTGCAGTAGCAGACCTGTGGTGTCAGTTTGGATGGCCTTCCAGGGGTGGCATAATATATGCTGCAGCCCCTGGCAGGCCTCTGAGGTACCTATGCCCTTGGTACATAGTATACCATATACTAGGGACTTATAAGGGCACTCCAGATCCCAATCAGTGAGGTGCCTAGGGCACATGGAAACCATTTTACAGAGAAAGCAGATAGACTGGGGCCCTGAATAGCAGGATCACAGTCCAACTAAGTCATAAACCAGCAAAACACCATAAAAAAAGTGGGGGCAACCATATAGTCAGATTCCACCTTCCTACACCAACTAAGGAAGATCATGGCATGGTCCATGACCTGCTTCTGGGGACTACTTACCCCTAAGGCCATATTGACCACCCCTGTGGAGGTCCAACCAGTGGGCTGTTTTTTATGACAGACAGAGTCCCTCTGTTTGTGCCTTAGCTGGGAACAATCAAAGCAGCGGGCTGGAAATGATGTGCCCTGGGCCACCGCCCCCAAGAACCTCCTCCCTGTGTCTCAGAAGGGGCATGGGAACCCCTCCCTCCACCTTACTCTGTGACCTGTCTGTGTCTTCTTTGACTTTCCCATCCATCTGCTGGGGGGAACCTGAACCACCCTTATTGGTGTCACTCCCAGGCATCCTCTTTTGAACCCTGGTGCTGATCCAGCGGTTCGCCTCCTTAGCAAGCTACCTTGGGTTAATGAGCTTACTATCAATCAGGTGTTAGAGCAGATCTTGAAAACAAAGACAGAACATGTGCTCCCTTGCAACTAAATTGTACAGCCCCTGATAATCCTTTACTTCACTGCCCTTCACCCAACCATCCAGTGCCTTGCAAAAGGGATCCACACAATCTACCCATGTCTGTTGGGCCAGTTTCTGACTGTCCCTGAACTTCTGTCTGTATTGTTCTGGGGTCAGACCAATATTTCTGAGAAGGGCTTCCTTCATGATGGATACCTCATTCGTTCCTCCTTCTCTAGGGCCAGTAGGGCATCCCTCCCCTCGCTAGGGATATGCCTCCACAGACTAGTTCCCCTATCTTCTTCAGAGATTTTATGCATCTGCAAGGCAATCTCATAAGCCTCAAACCACCTGTCAATATCGTCTCCCACAACTAGGTTTGGCACAGACCTTTGGGAATATAGACCCTCTTGTTTCCAGTGGGCACTGAAGAAATGCTGCCACCAACACTGGTGGACTCTGCCTGTTTGGTCTTGATGTCCATCTCCTTAAAACTCCTCTCATGAGTCAAAAACTCCAAGGTAATTCTCTCCTCCATGGCCAGTTTCCTTTGCTTTCCCTCCATGGACATCCTCTTTTCCTCTATTTTGAGCTTAGCCATCTCCCACCCTCGCCACTCTCCTTTCCTCCAGCTACTCTGGGGACAGAATGCGAGAGGACACACTGCTCCCTGCACATGAAGGCAATTGATGGGCCTCTGCCCAAGCTCTCAGGGCTTTTTGGAGCTCCACCTTCAAAATACTCACGATGTCCACCTCAGTGGGTCCCTCCTTGATGCTCTATCTTGCCTGGACTATAATAATTGATCTTCATCCTGATCCCGCTCAGCCTTCACCCAAGCCTGTTCCTCCCCCCCACCAAAACATTTGCTCTGGGAACCTTCCCTCGACTATTGAGACTAGCCATTCTGACTGATACCCGGTGGAGCTACTCCGATAGCTGTAGGGGAGATGGGCTGTGGATTCCCTCCTCAGCAGTCTCCTACCCAGCCGGTCTTTGGGCAGACTCTCCTTCGTCTCTCCTAGCCTTATCTCCCCCCTCCCCCCCTCTTACTACCCCCTACCCCTATCCACTCTACTTATTTCCTTTCCAGCTCTTGACCTTTACCCTAACCCACTTGGTTCTTAGCTCCCATCCTGCTTCACATCTGGACATTCTTCTGTGAATTTTTCCCTCATCTGTTGAGACCTAGCTATCTGACCGATTCCCGATGGAGCTTCCTTGAGAGCTATAGGGGAGACTGGCTGTGGATTCCCTCCTCGGCCGTCACCTACCCAGTCGGTTATTGGGCAGACGTCCCATTTGTCTCTCATACCTTCTACCCCCTCATCCTCCCCCCTCTCACTCCCCCTCTCCCCCATCCGCCCTATTTGTCCCTCTTTCCCGCTCTTTAAATGTGACGCATATACTTGATGTAACGTGTAACTGTTTCATTGTTGTAACATTGTTGATCCTTATGTAAAGCGCTCTGATACCCACGGGTCTAGCCAGTGCTATATAAAACTCTTTAAATAAATAAATAAAGATACTGCTTTTAGCAGGCAACACCCTTTCCTGGCAAAACTCCTTGAGCTGAGCCAAACTGTAGCCATCCAGTTTGACAAGTGCAAACTCCATTTTTGCACGTGCGGTCACATACACAAACAGTCAGGTAGAGTAAGAATAAATATGGAAAAAGTTAAAAGGCCAATCAGGGAGAATGTAATCTCAAATTGGTCTTAGATATGGGATGGTAGTGTGCACCAAATCACTGTATGGGACTGCACAAACACAATTCCTATTCTCACCACTGATCACCAATGTTAGAAATTGTGTTACTTGTTGAATGGGGTGTGAGCCCTGGTCAAGCAGCAACCGCAATCCTAGTCAGGATAAAGCACAAGCAAACCACAGATTAACCTGTGCTCATCCGCTGGGTAGTTTGGCACAGAGCAGGCAGGCTTAACTTAGAGGCAATGTGTAAAGCATTTGTGATCACTTTGAACAGTAAAACAGTGAACACACCACACAAAAAGATCCCACTCCAGGTTACAAAAAAAAGAGCTTAATTTAATAAATACAACATGACCAAAACAACAAAAACACAAAATGTAGAACTTGAGATATTGAATTTTAGAGTTTTTTGTGAAAATAGCGCCAGAAAGTTCAAAGCTCCAACTTTAACCAGTGAACAAAGTCACAAGGTCAGGCCGATCGCGATGGAGCATGGGCCGGCTACAGGGACCCAGTTAGGCCCGCTGAACAAATACTTTAAATCCTGGTAGCAGAGTATTGCATGGATCCACGTTGAAGATGTGGCACGCAGCCATAGCAATGCATCAGTTCCGAGATGCGGCGAGGCTGGGATGCGAGGTCCTGTTGCGTCGTCATCCAGTATCCCGTAGAAGGGACTTGCGATGCAAAGTCCAGCATCGGGATGCAGTGTGCAGCTAGCGATGTGTCGGTTTCCCGGAACTCTGAGGCTGCAATGCGGAAACTGGCATCGTCGTCGAGGCTGCAATTGACAAGAGGTGAGAGAATCTGGGCTGCGGATGCGCCGCACCGTCAGGCCATGCATTGGTTCCAAAAATTACAGGGGCGACGCAGGTTTTTGCGATGAGTCCAATCCATGCATCAACAGCGATGCGTCAGTTCTGTTTGGGGGTGTGCTGCTCATCAGAGGTGACGCATCAGTTCAGCTTGGGAATGCACACCTCACCTGAGAAGATGCACTGGTTCCGCTGAGAAGCACCTTAGGCCCACTTCGAAGGGTCCAGGACTAGGGTGGCGCCACTTGGTAGGGTAGACTCACAGATGGCAGAGTCCAGGTGCAGGTGCAAGGTTGTTTAAAGCCTATGTCCTTGAGGCTTCAGATCAGGAGGCCATCCAACTAGCTCTTGGAGTCACTTTGGGTCCTGGGGCCAAGAGATGCAGGTCCAGTCCTCACCCAGGCAAGGGGTAGCAGGCAGAAGATCAGAACAGTAAGCAGGAATCCAGCAGAGTGCAGTCCAGCAGAGTGGCAGTCCTTCATCAGCACAGCAGTCATTCTTCCTGGCAGAATATTCACAGTTCCATAAGTGTACTCACGTGGTGGTTTCCGAAGTCTTTCTTTTATACACAGTTGTGCCTTTGAAGTTGGGAGAAGCTTCTAGAGGCATGTCTTTGAAATAAACAGATGCCCTGGCTTTACGCAAACTACAGGGGGTATGAGCCTTTTATGTGGAGACAGGACACAGCCTATTCAGGTGTAAATGAGGTTGGGCCCAGCTCCTCCCTCCCATCCTGCCAATGATGACCCACTTACACCTAAGCTCGCATCATCGCATGCCTGTCTAGGAGGAATGCACAAATCCCAACTGCCAACTACACCCAGTCATGTGACCAGAGACAGGCTGCGGGCACCAAACTGTTATGGCAAGAAAATGCTAACATTTTAAAAGTTGCATTTTCAGAATTGCAATTTAAAATCTGAGTTCACCCTAAGTTAGGATTTTAAATTATGATTTGAGAGACACCAATCTTGAAGGGGCTTTCTCCTCCCATTTGGAAATTACACTTACAAAATGTAATAAGGCAACTCCAATATTATCTTATGAGTGAGATAGGCCTTGCAGTACTGAAAAACACATTTAAGTGTTTTTCACTACCAGGACATGTAAAAGTTAAAACTACATGTCAAACTTTTTAAATACACTGCACCCTGCCTTTAGGGCTGTCTAGCGCCTACCTTAGGAGTGAGATATGTATTAAAATGGAAGGCTAGGGTCTAGCAAAAGGTTTATTTTGCCTCGTCTAAATGGTAGTTTAAACTGCACACACAGGCTCTGGAAGGCCTGAGACATGTTTAAAGGGCTTCTTAAGTGGGTGACACAGTCAGTGCTGCAGACCAACTAGTAGCATTTAATTTACACGCCCTGGGTATTTATAGAACCACTTTACAGGGGACGTATTATTAAATTAAATATGCCAGTAAGCCAATATTACAATTATAAGAGGAGGGAGCCCAAGCACTTTAGCACTGGTTAGCAGTGTTACGGTGCACAGAGTTCTAAGCCAACAAAAAGTAAGTCAGCAGAAAGGGGAGGAGGAAGGCAAAAAGTCTGGGGATGACCCTGCAGAAATGATCATTCCAACAACATTCTTTTGACATGAGCAACATTCAGCAGAATGGGTTGGACATCGTTGGGAATGTCATTCATTCACTCCAAAGCCAGACAGTCAATCCACAAACCAGCAGAGACACCCAGGATGGCTAAGCAAGAAAATACCCACTTTCTAACAGTGGTATTTTCAAACACACAATATAAAAATCATCTTTACTAAAAGATGCATTTTTATATTCTGAGTTCAGGCATATTAAACTCCATCTTGGCCCAATGGGAAGTTATACTTATAAGATGTTATAAATAAACTCCCATTCTTTCCTATGGGACAGATAGACTTTCAATAGTGAAAAAAACGAAATACACTGTATTTCACTATCAGGACATGTCACACACATCATTACATGTCCTACCTTTCACATACACTGCACCCTGCCAACAGGGGTACCGTGGGCCTAGCTTAGGGGTGTCTTACATGTAAGAAAAGGGAAGGTTAGGGCCTGACAAGTGGGTGCACTTGCCAGGTTGACATGGCAGTAGAAACTGCGCGCAGACACTGCAGTGGCAGGTCTGAGAACCTTTTGCAAGGCTGCTTGTGTGGGTGGACGAATCAGTGCTGCAGGCTCACTAGCAGCGTTTGATTTATAGGCCCTGGGCACACACAGTGCACGGTACTAGGGACTTAGTAGTAAATCAAATAAGCCAATTTGGAAACACCAATTCATAATAACAATTTACACAGAGAGTATATGCACTTCAGCACTGATTAGCAGTGATAAAGTGCCCAGAGTCCTAAAACCAACAAAAACAGGGTCAAAAATAGGAGGCCAAAAAACAAAATGTCTGGGGATAAACCCACTGAAAAAGCCAGATCTAACAACAGGGAAGGAGAAAGGTGAGCAAGAGGAATGGGGAAAATAGCGGGGAGAGGTATTGCGGGTATGAATCATTGTTGAGGAACTAGGGTTTACATAGTGTAGGAGGTACGAGGAGATACATGAGGTAGATCTACTGGTGGTGTAGAGATACTAGGTTTTAGGCAGTAAAAGGCATATTCGGATTTAGGCATATTAGGGTATAGCTAGAGGTAGTGGTACAAGGGTCTAGGCAGGAGTAGAGGTTCATTGATATATGTAGGATAAAGGGACTAGGTCTAATTGTTCTCTGTGTTCCATTGTTTAAGGTGTGGTAAGAACAGTTTGGCCAATAATGAGTATCATGCCTTCTCTATTCCCGAACATCCTTATTTAATGAACAGCCTCATTATATCGAACGAAGAAGGCAGTGCCGTGGGATAGAGTTACTTTAGTACAGTAACTGGGGTATATGTTTAGAGACTCTTGCATTTTGACAGCAATCATGTATTATGGTATATGTAGGAGTAGATGCAATCTAGAATATGCAGGGTTAGAGGTACTAGGATTCGCTAGAGGACTGGACATAAGAAGAGTATAAGAGAATAGCAATTGGGGTGAAGAGACGATGCAAGAGAAAAAAGGTGCGAGTGAAGTACTTGCACCACAAACAGATAAGAAAGGGTATACAGGGAATAGGAAGATGTTGAGTACATGGGATATGGGTTATGTCTGTAAAAGAGAAACAAAAGATCTATGTAATTATGAAGGGCATTCACCACTATTGATTCACCATTCTAGGATTGCCATTGATTTAGAAAATGTTTTCAAAACAGGTTTCCTTGAGAATGCTTTCCTCCAGAATTAGATACAACTACAACCAAATGGTGCATGTTTAACAACTACAGGTGGGTATCTCTCAACATGATTAACAATCACAGACTTTGCTGTGAAGCATTCTCTATATAGGTACTGCAATCTATTTTCTTATCTCTCAATTTTCTCAATATACCTATCATATTTGCTGGAACTTGTCATGAAGCAGACATCTCTAGCAGCACTGACAGAGGAAAGTGTTGCCACCACAGTGTTGATTTTTGATATTTATGTAAATAGTAGATGTTACTGTCCTCGAACCTAATCACATAGTTTATCGAGGATGAAATTCTATTTTAGCCCTACTGGGGTTCAATCTGGTATCTGTAGGAGACGCAGAAATGCGGAAATAATTAAAAAGCTGAGCTGTCTACTGATAGGGCTTTCTCAAAAGCTCAGGCACAGTTTCCAAAATGTTAGGTAATGTTTCTAAGATTTGGTGTGAATGATGTTCAGTTGTCTATATAGTGGCATTTATGGCACGGATCAAAGTTCTGTAGTAACATGGACCTGGGTTGATAAGTTTGACCCATGAAGCAATGGGCTGCTACGTAGCCGAGTGTGACAAGTGGATGGATGCGTGATGTTTGGGTGCATCATTACATCTGGGGACGCAAGGGTAAACACAGGCTACACATAGGTTATATTATCAATAAATGCCCCCTAATGATTTTAAGTTACAGAAATGCTATGTTTCCACGGTTGTCTCTCCATTATGGGCCAAAGTGAGCACCACTATTGAAATCCGCAATGGGGTGGGATGCTTTTTAGGTCGAGCCTAGCGGCAGCGCGCATGCGCTGCTCGCTCTGCATGACTGCTGTAGTAGAGTATAGGAGAGAAGCCAGCGCCCACTCTCCGCCCATATTTTTCATTGTCTTTGGTAAATGCTGCCTTCGGATTCGTTAATAGGCTTGTTAGTAGTCCCTCTTTGTACGACCTTGTCTTTATTTGTAACCTCCCATGGCTACTGGTCCCTTTACTTTGGTTGTTGCACGGTACCTGTTATTTAGTCTGTAAGTACTATTTACTTTATTGAGTTTCTCTTAATGCAGGCCGGACATGCGCTGCTTCAGCTGAAACCGCTTGTGTTTTTTTAAGCAGCACGGCGCACGTTTTCAATCACTTTAACCCGGCATTATCTTGTGTCTGTTTCAAAACCCCCCCCCAGTAAAATGGATTTAGAAATGATTAGCTAATTAAGTTATGTGAATTCCAGGTAGCACATAATCGTGTGCTAATGGCTGAAGCTGACAACAGCACATCTGTTTTACATGTCATCTGCACTAAGCCACCTGACAGGGTTGTTTTTAAAAGCCTGTTTTATTAACAACAACAACAACACCACCACCACCAACAATACCACCACCAATGCCACCATCACCACCAATACCACCACCACCACCAATACCACCAATACCACCACCTCCAACTCCACCTCCACCACCACCAATACCACCACCACCACCAATACCATCACCACCAATACCACCACCACCAATACCACCAATACCACCATACCACCACCACCAATACCACCACCAAAACCACCACCACCAATACCAACACCACCACCAATACCACCACCAATATCACCACCACCAATACCACTGCCACCACCAATACCACCAACACCAATACCACCACAATCACCAATACCACCAATACCAATACCACCACCACCAATACCACCACTAATACCTACACCACCAATACCAATACCACCACCAATACCAATACCACCACCAATACTACCACCACCAATACCATCACCAATACCACCACCTCCACCACCACCAATACCACCACCTCCACCACCACCACCAATACCACCACCACCAATACCATCACCACCAATACCACCACCACCACCACCAATACCACCAATACCAATACCACCAATACCAATACCACCAATACCACCACCACCGATACCACCACCACCACCAATACCAATACCACACCAATACCACCACCACCAATACCACCAATACCACCACCACCAATACCACCACCACCACCTCCAATATGAGCACCACCACCAATACCACAAGCACCAACAATACCACCACCAATACCACCACCACAACCAATACCACCAATACCACCACCAATATCACCACCACCACCAATACAACCACCACCAATACCAACACCACCACCAATACCACCACCACCAATACCACCACCACCACCACCAATACCTCCACCACCAATACCAATACCACCAATACCAATACCACCACCAATACCACCACCAATACCATCACCACCAATACCATCACCAATACCACCAATTCCACCACCAATATCACCACCAATAAAAAGAATACCATCACCACCAATACCATCACCAATACCACCAATACCACCAATACCACCACCAATACCACTACCAATACCACTACCAATACCACCACCAATATCACCACCAATACCACCATCACCAATACCACCAAAACCAATACTACTACCACCAATACCACCATCACCAATACCAATACCACCATCACCAATACCAATAACCACCACCACCAATACCACCACCAATACCAATACCACCACCACCAATAACCACCACCACCAACACCACCACCAATACCACCACCACCACCAATACCACCACTACCACCACTACCACCAACATCAATACCACCACTACCAGTACCAATACCACCATCACCAATACCACTACCACCAATACCGCCACCACCACAAATACCACTGCCACCAATACCACCACCAATACCACCACCACCACCAATAACACCACCACCACCAATACCACCACCAATACCACCACCACCAATACCGCCACCACCACAAATACCACCACCACCAATACCACCACCAATACCACCACCACCACCAATAACACCACCACCACCAATACCACCACCAATACCACCACCACCAATACCACCACCACCACCAAGGCTACCACCAATACCACCACCACCACCAATGCCACCACCACCAATACTACCACCAATACCACCACAAATACCACCACCACCAATACCACCACCACCAATACCAATACCATCACCACCATCAATACCACCTCCACCACCAATACCACCACCACCAATACCCCCACCACCAATAACACCACCACCAATACAACCACCACCAATACCACCACCACCAATACCACCACCACCAATGCCACCACCAATACCACCACCAATACCACCACCACCAATACCAATACCACCACCACCAATACCACCAATACCACCACCACCAATACCAATACCACCACCACCACCAATACCACCACCTCAGTGCCTCTCGCTATAGTAGTAGCAGGGGCACTGTACGAGGCCGGAGCTGCAGCCGAGACCATCCCTCCCTCCCTCCATGCCTGCCATAAAGCACAGCCCGCCCTGCACCAGGAGGTGAAGCCAGGCCTGAATAGGACAATTTTCTCTGCACGCATTTACAACGCGTGCCATTACCCCCCGATTTTTACTCCGCAAAAACTTTTACAAAGCAGGGCTTTACAACGCAATCCATTCCAATGCATTGTCCATTACGACGCAATTCACTATTCTAACACCACCGAGGCGTTGTAATGGGGAATGTGTTGTAATGGTTTGCGGTGTAAAGCCCTGCGTTGTAAACGTTTTTGTGTTGTAAAAAATGCGGGGTAATGATATGCGTTGTAATGCATGCGGAGTGAAGGATGTTTCCCGCCAGGGCCCTACTACAGCTGGACTGTTTTTTATTAGGCCACAGATAGCAATGACATCACTCAATGCCACACTGCACACTTAAATCACAGAGAGGGCAGGAATTAGCTCCCCCCCCGCTCTTCCTCCTGAGCCACGACAGTGTAATCATAGAGCGAAAGGTGTTGGAGCAGTTTGTAAGTGTTTATAGCTCGGATCATATGTAACTCTCACTTCACACTTTGTGTCTGTGTAATTTACAACACTTACACATCTTCTTCACTGCACTATTTATCACTACTTTGAAGACGTCACAGGCCGGTCTCTTCCTCTGATATATATAATCTAACAAGCGGTCGAGAAGGCCCTTTATTTCAATGTAATAGGTCTCGCATTTGCGAGAGTTTAAGCTATTAGTATTGTAAATGACAATGCCTTTTATTTATGTTTTAAAACCCAAAACATAAATAAAAGGCATTGTCATTTACAATGCCAATAGCTCAAACTCGCGTGAATGTGAGACCTATTGCATTGCAAATGCTTGTTGGTTACAGTGGCGACCCAGCTACGCTGCTATTTTGTCTCATTGCGGCTTTAATTTCTCCTTTCCTCTTGTCTGCTTTACTCTGGCAGTTACAAGTGAAATCCAAGGTTTAAAAAAGGCTTCAGCTGCCACTCAGTCACTACTTGAAGTAGTCTGTCCTTCTTCTGTTCAGTATGTGTCACACTCTAAATATTTATAGCTTTTTTTCCATCCAAAGAATGGAACGTGTTTTTCTGGTTTGACCCTCGGGGTTTAGAGCAGGCTGTTGTGAATAAACAGCATTGGCAGACTTTTCTCAACTTAGTTTTGAAAGCGAAGGTGAAGCAAAATAATAAGTCATAGAGTATCTGAGGAAAGCAAGTTGTTTTTCATCACTCTAAATCCACTTATCTGAGCGTGGACAATGCGGTATGCATCACAGAGCGTAACCCTCAGAAGAGCTGCCAGGCATATTTTGCACAATGTTTGCAGCCCTAAAAATGGGATTTTGCAAGTAGCAGAAACATAACTATTGTCACCAAAGAAATGTAAACGTAAATACTGTATTCAGAGCATTAATATTTGCAACAGCTAAACAACAGCCACCTCATTCAATATGTATTACTTTTTGTGCAAAATGATTTGCAAGAAGAAAGCAATTCCTAACTTTATTTTGAGCTAGAAATTTCCTTCTTCTCGGTTTTGTTACTTTTTTAAGAGATGGGTCTCATTCTCGCAGTGTCTTATGGCTCAGGCTGCAGCCCACGGATGAAGCCCAACAAGGGAAGGCTGATGCTAGTCTGGGGCTGCTTGTCTTCCTGTTCAAAGGGCGTGGTCTGGCACTTCAGGTTAATCTCCCATTATGAGATCAGGCCCGAGGCTGACTGCATAAGGGTGCTCTCTGTCTGGAGTGGCTGGCTCAGGGGCACAAAGATAATGGAAGGGACAGCGCCCGAGTTACTGCCAGTGGTTGAAGCTTTTGCAGACATTTCACTAATCACCAAAAGGTTTTTTATTGTTTTTTTTAAATAAGCAATAAAAAAAGCTTAGCAGAACAATCATTTCAAAGTATGTTCCATTATATTGTCACATATAATATTGATATGAATAGTGTATGCATTTTGTTGTGGTCTGTGAAGGTAGACACCAGGAGACAGGATGTATTTTCAAGTCTTTTTTATTTAATCTTAAGTCCAAGTTACATTAGTCTTGAGTCCAGCCAGCACTGGTGTGGTACCAGCCCCACCAGGAGCAGCCTGCCTAGCTGCTCAGCCCATCTCTAACTGACAACACTCATCCACTCAGACACCCAAGCATTCCACGCATCACAGGCACACCAACATTCCATAACCAACTCACACTCTGGCTGAGCAGCTAGGGGCAGCAGGGCTGGAGTACATGCAAATACAACTTAGTAGGGTATAACATTATCCCTTTTTCTTCAGAAGAAAACGAAAAATGAAAATATGTAACAACAGGCAAGAACTATAAACAGGAAAAATGAATAATGGTACGAAACTCTAGGATGCAGCAATAAAGACAGAACATCACAAGAGAGAGAACCATTAAGACAAGAAAGGATGGTTAAGATACGACTACAAAAAGCAAGAGCAACAATACCCCCATCCTCCCCCATAAAAATTAGCATTTTGAAGCATAAGTAAATTGTAAAATCTGTAGAAATACAAATTGTAACATTTGTAGCAAAACATGTATACTATGTACTGTGACGCAAAAGGGAACACACCCCGCAACACCAATCCCAAAAATAAGGGAACAAACATGTATATGGGTCGTCACCCATAGAAACGCCCGTGTAGGGATGTACCTTGGTACTGCGCGCAACTGTAAACGGAGACTAAGTCCATATCCCAACCCAGTGTAAGGGTTAACCTAGATCCATTATGGGAACTAACCCATGCCCAACCCCCTTGTAGTGGTTACATACCCCCATGTAGGAGTAACAAACAGTGAAATGTAATGGGAAAGTTAGCCCACAACCATCCCTCGTGTATGGGAACAATGTGATGACCACCCACAAGAAATCAAGGAAGACCCATCCTCAGAAAAGCGTAAAACTTGTGGCATCACGACATCAAATGTGCTGTAGAAGAAACACTTATTAACTTAAACTCTAAGTAATGTGAACTATATTTCTTTTGAATACCACACTCTAGGCAAAACATCTAAATATGCCCCTCAAACAAACAAAGATGCCCCAATACAACACACCGGTGAGCGACTCCTCACCCGAATTTTGCCTGAAAAGAACTACCCTTGCGTAAGGGTACAAAGGTTACAACACACTTACACCCAAGTTGCGTAAACGATTACAAAGGTAAGCAATACCAACCCTTTGTCATAAGTTATAGACCACACTGTAGGTGAAGATTAAAGGAGGACGTTCTGGTGTGAAAAAAAAACAAAAAAAACCTCACATATTTGGTAAGAGGTTCTTCGTTAGAGAACACATCTGTGCACCAAGCAAAACCAAAAAGATCCTGGGAGCGCAAACACCCTCTTTACATGTGAAGATGAAATTTCAAAAATTGAATGACAGAAGAGAAAAGTAGACCGGCTAGAAGAAAAACTCAAAAGCCACCTTGGCTCACCTCGACATGCTGGACATAGCAAGAAGCATGCTGAAAGTACATTACCCCCGACATACTTGAAACGGAGGATCTCCAGGAAGATTCCCAAGTCGACAATACTCTATCATGTTCAGGTATCGCAAGCACCGCGTTGACCTCGGACCTAATGTTGTTTAACTTTAATGAGACACGCACTGAGCAACGTGGTTGGCACAAGGAAGGAAGATCAGCTTGAAATACAATGTGCCACCACCAACCCTAAGATGGCGGCACGCTTTTGGCGTCGCACCGGGTGGCTCCCGGTGCGTAGGTGCTCCAAAGGCGTCTTGTGTAAAGAACAACCGTCATAGAGGTTCCCTCGATGATGAGCGCGTCATGCAGGATCCCACGAGGAAACATCAGGTAAGATCCGCGTGCTGTTGGAGACACGTGCCCCAGTATTTTGAAATCCGCACGGCGGTTGACTAACGCCCGCAGACTAGATGTCTCAGCGGACTCCACCAATAAAAGACAAAAAGTGTCTAACATCTCTTGACCTGTAAAGCAGAAAAGTCGTCTCCGAGCTCATTTCAGGCAGACTCTGCCAAATCCAACTGCTAACACAGCTACTGTAACAGGACAGGAAGAGAGCATTGGGCTGGAAAAACGCTAGGCTCATCAACAAACAGCAGAAAATTGACGGGCACAGCAACATGTTGGTTTGGTTGCCAAAAACGAAAACTTGCACAGAGCTCAGTGGATCCTGTGTGGCCCTTAGTATATCCTCTCATTCATTATGTGCACACACTAGTGGTGGAGAACGGAACACCTCGATACAGTGCACAGGCCAAGCCACGCAAGACTTGCAGAGAGTTCAACTGCCACAATGCAACGTAAAACTCCAAAACTTTATTCTTCTGTGCAGACACAAATCGCAGTGCCCCAAACTTCTTGATCCACGTGCCAAACAACTGAATGTACACCTCTGTAGAAAGCATGAAGACTGCTTTAATGAGCTGTGGTTACTAGTCATCCATTCCTAGTTAATCTCATTGCGCGATGTGGCAGGATAACACACATGTAGCATTTGTGTGCTGACCAACACTTACACACAAACATAAAGTACCTTAATTTAGTACATGCAAATACAACTTAGTAGGGTATAACACATTTTATATATAATAATATTAAATTACTTGCTCCAGAGATATGCCTTGACAGGCCCACATTTTATATGACTGTGTGTACAGCTAAGTAAACTGTTAAAACGAGCCTGATATCGCACAGATGGGAAAAAAGGAGAAATTAAAAAAGGAGAGAGAAGAGGTAGAAGAACATAATATATCCATATTGTAAATGATCACTTAATGAGCTGGGTTAAAATATACAAGAAACATAGAGCGATGAAGTGGAGGCAGGGTTGTTGTTGTTTCAATGTGATGCCTACATGTAGCGGGTATGTTTAGACATGGGTCCACTACACACTGCCATACAGGCAACAATCTGCAACTCACTGATGAGGCACAAAAATGCTGAAACATCTCTGGGGTATCTTGTATTCTCATTCAGAGCACTTTTACTTTTAAGAATCGACTTATGTTATTCACACTTAAAAAACTCACTACTCACTTTTGAAAAAATAAAATATGAGAGGGCAGAGTGAACATTTGAAAGCATTAACTCATTTGCCAATGCTGATAAAGGCTATCCCAGAGCCCCTTTCTGTATGTAGCATGACGAAGAGCTGGTTTTTCGCACAGGCACTTTTTTGAGAATTGCTGTCCGAGCACGTCAGATGATGTCCAATCTTTGAGTTTTACATTATTTATTCATGAATTCTTGCACAAATCTGAAAGATTATTGTATATTGTTGTTGCTAATGGATTTTACTATGACTCTCTTACTTGTATATTTTTAACCTGCTTTGTTGCTGTGCTTTTATGGATACGACGTTATCCGAATAAAGTGTCTTTGAACCTTGAACCTGTATGTAGCATTTCTAGAATATGATCTATAAATGTTTGATGTTACATGAGGGTAGCAAAAGTGCAAATATCAGTGACTGACTCATGCCTTTTTATTGCTGCGTTATTAATTTTCTCAATATTACTTGGATATTTATATTGCTTATTCCACCACCAAGGCAATATTAGAAATACACTCTGAGCAGTTAGACGCTACCTACTGAGGCTGCTGATTATTATGAATGTAGCCTCTCTTTTTCAGCCATAGATGGTGTGAACTGTGGCATTTTATGTAACCCACAGACAGTGTCAAAATTGTACTGCATGTTCAGCATTGATGACATAATTATGGTACAATCTATATCCTCTATCAAGTTAATAACAATAGAGAGATTGGATAAAGTAAAACTAAGCTAACCCTATATGAACAGTAGCAATGAATTTACTTGACGACAACTCAAGGATCTTTTTCAACATACATGATTGAAAAACACAGTTTTTAGCCACAAAGCCTGCTGCACCCACATAGGTGGTGTTGTCCATTTGTCCATTCATGGTGAAAGGGAGACATTTCATAGAGGGGAAGGGGTATGGATTCCATCTAGATTACTTCTGTCTTGCAGATAAAAAAAAGCTTTGGGTTTTTCAGCATTCAGTTAGTTGATTTGCATCTAAAATACAAAAGTACTGAAACAATACGTCAGCAATCAAAAAGACTGGCTTTTCATAAACATGCATCTTTAAATCTGTATTTCATCAAATTAGTAATGTAATATTATGCTATGTTAGTATATAAGCGGCTTGCCTGAAAGATTCCAGATTTACATAGCAAACCAGCACCTGATTCAGGTAGTGCTGATGTGTTATCTGTATTGAGTTCGCTTTTAGGAGACTGTGCTGTTGATTGAGCTCTGCATGTATGATTTTAACATCATGAAGATGATACCGCTTCTAGACCGTAGGACCTGGCCGGCAGATGTATGTGTTGTGTTTCTTGGTGGCAAGCGCTTCTGGGGAAAATGATAGTGGACTCTATGGCATGTAGAACTCAGTTGGAAAATTGTGAAGTGAAGTGAAGGCAGTACTTAATTAGAGCCAGTGGTTGCAAGTTGGGCCCACCGGCACTCCTTTTGACCAGAGTGATAGAGAAAAAACAAAAGGGGAAAGAAGAAGGAAGAGAAAGATGGAAAAACACTGACAGTAGGAGAAAGGTGGGATGAAAAAGAACCTGCAAGAACGAGATAAAGAGGCAGGGAGCAGTTGGTGGTGGATTAAAGAGGCATAAGGTGGTACCTCGAACATGCAGCTTTGGTATTCAGCAACCCAACCTTTGCCAGTTACGGCCACAGGCTTCTGAGCAAAACCTTTAGCTCTGGCTCTTATTCTTTTACAAATTATGCACTGAGAAAAGGCTCAGGTAGTGCTGGGCATGCAGATGTTAAAAAACATGCAGAATGTGGGAGTTCACGTCACAGTTGTCTGTATGGACAGAAAAGGTTCAATTTTAATACTAAGGAAGTTAGAAGGGGTCAGGATACATTAGGCTGTTCTGCGATTTAGTGTTTAAAATGTTCAGCATTTCCAATTGGACATGATGTTTTCTAGGATCAAATATTAGAGGAAGGACTAGAAGGACCAGCTACACCTTAGTTACCAATCTGTCTCATATCGTCCAGAGAGCACCATTAGTGCCGTGCTTTGGATGAAATCCAAAATACATTTAAAGTCTTAACTATTGGTCAATACATTACCAGAGTTGGAGCACTGCAATGGTTTCTGTGATTTTAGTTCCCATAAAGAAGCTGGTGATAGGTTGGAATGTGGCAGCATCGCAGAAGCGGCCAGTGCAGGTAAGAGCGGGATGTCGACAGACGACGATGAGGGGAAATTAATTAATTTCCCCTCGTCGTTGTCTGTCGACTCCCCCCCCCCACCCCACCCCACCGCTCATACCTGCACGGGCCGCTCCTGCAGCATTGATCTCCTATGTGCGCCTACTAGAGATCATTCAGTAAGCCCTCGCTGAGGCAGCTGGATAGGAGAGCTACATTCAGAGCTTTGCAATAAAAATGCAAATCACAGGATTGAAGAGTCAGCTATAAAATGATGAGGGGAAATTATTTCTACAAGTATAATCAAGAAAAAGAATAACCATAAATGGCACCTAGTCTCCTGGAATGTTTGAATCCAGATGATTTATGCAGATTGGAATGACTTTGAGCCAGGAAGTGATATGCTTCTCCTGCTAGAGACTGAGATACTGGAAACAATAGAATGGGACGGTCTCAGTCCAATGTTTAAATATTGATTTTAAAGGCATAAGTTTTTGGAATGTGGGGATCTCCATCAGGTGTGGATATGGACTTACATTGAATTTTCATTGGAGGAAGTCCCTGTGTGCAGTACCTATACTCAATGTTTTTTAAATACAATGCCGCACCAATGACGTTTCCTACATTTGTGAGATTTTATTTTATTATTCGCAGTGCACAGTATATACCATTATTGGCTTCTTGGTTCTGAACACACAAACAACTATTTAGTGTGTTCATCAAGAGCAAGGGAAACAAAAACTAAGAATTCTGCAGACTGTTAGCAAAATTTAAGGGTCTTTCTGAATGTCAAGTGATTCTTTCATTCCAACTTAATCTCTTGGAGAAGTAGAAATAGAAGGTTCTTTAAACAAAGAGACTTGTAGTGACCCAGGATGCAGGATGACTATAAGAGGACTTGTGTACCAGGAAAAGACCACTTCACTGTATCCTTTGCTCCTCTGCAAGCCAGTGCAGGCTTCTCAAACATTTGAACATATTTCTGCAATCTCAGAATATTCTGGACAGCAAAGTGTTGGGTTTGTTGCAATGCACAGGCCGGAGGCCTCAGTTGTGCCCATCATAGTGAATCCATCCTTGATAATATGCAGAAGACAAGCACAGTCACATGGGACTCCTTTGGGAGGAACTGTAAGATTTTACTACCCATGGAGCAAGAGATGGATTTTCCATTGATTGTCATGTTAGAAAATCTTCATCTAAAATGATTTCCAAACACCTAGGTTTGGAGGAAGGTGCCAATGAATCTCCCAAGACATGCCAGAATGCACAATCCCATGATGAATTTGGTCTTAGGGATACACAGAATTCAATTTTGTTGGCTTATGGCCCTTCCATTGATGGTTAATGGTGGAGTAGGGGACATGACAGTCCAGCACAATGATCAATTGTGTTTTTTCATTATATGATTGTGCATAACAACCTTAAGATCATAACATACCTGTTAAAGATTGCATATATCTGTCAAACAAAGTGGGGAAAAATAGAGAAGAACTCTGTTTACCCCAGACTGAATTGCACATTTCTAACCCCTTTATCGAAAGAGGGTTAAAGGCAGGGAAGAGCGACATTCTAAGAGGGATTTAAAGCGTGTCAAGATAGTGCACCCAGTTCCCTTGTTTGCTAATCCCCTAATCAGAATGCATTGGTCCATGATATCAAGTGTGACAGAGAAGTCCTACAAACTAATTTCCCACCATGTTTCCATCATCCATTATTGCTCTGATACTGTCTGCTGCATTAGACAGAGTGGCTTCAGTCGCTCTTCCAGGGCAAACCAATAACTATAATAGGTTCAGAGTATTGGACTCCTCAAGATGGCTGGAGACATTTTTGGCCACCCATTATTCCTAGGTTTCGCCCAGAGCGGGGACATTGGTAACATCATATGGATCGATTGCATCTTCCTTAAAAAGTGAATGTTTGTGTGTGTTGTAAATGCAGTTTATTGATACTTGCAAAACGAGTCAATATTCGTTTTTTAAAGAAGTTAAGTTGTGGGCTACATGGGAGTTTTTGTTGAATAATCACTACTTCATTGCAGCAGTACCAATATTTAAAAACCTTCTAAATATTTTTCTAAATAGTTTTACTATATGAAAAGAGTATCATGCCTTATAACATCTCCTGGTAATTTAAAACACTTTAATTTGGCTGAAATCTTTACTGCTAATGATATTTTTTGGATAACAGGTTACATGTGTTTCCGATGAAGAATTCTGATTTTTAAGCAGCTCCCTGAGTTTTCATTTATATAGAATTTTACTTGCCTAAAAAATGATTGTGGTCGAGGTCATTGCATGAATAAATCCAATCTATTTTCTTATGCCAATGCCTCTGTCATCACAAAAAGAAATCGGATTTATCCAACTTCGCAGGTGGAAGAAGCGCACTCTGAAACAAGATTCTGGATTTAGTTTAAAATAGCTTCAAACAAAGGGATGTTGAGAGAAAATTGCTTCCTTTGTGTTATCTCGGTGACAAACAATTGCACATCAAAGAATGAGACTGTGCAAAGTAAGCCAAGAATGGATTAGGAAGGAAGACACTAATCTCTGTTGAGCAATTTGAGATACTTCGGGTTTGACAACAAATTGGCTTTGAAATCGTTTGTCGTGATTTGCCGATTCTTACCTAACCAGCCTTGTTGATGGATTGCCACAGCTTTGACTTGTAATCTTGTTTTAAAGTGTATAGACGCACACACAACGTGGGCGTGCACCCATTGCGCGCACACACACACGCACACACTCACGCACGCACGCACGCACGCACACACACACACACATCTCCATAGAAATGTACTTTGCAACAAGCTCAATTTAACATATGTTGCAAATATAATACCATGCAGTTTTTTGCTGAAAATACACAAACATAGTTTTCACAGTCTGTGGCACAGAATACCTACTTATCTCAGAGACCAGCCTTCCCAGGACATTCTAAACAGGCTGCAGGCACAGCAGGCTGAAGAGAACGAATGATGATGATTGTCTGAAAGATAAACATCAACGCCCCTGACAACGGAAGGGTGAATGCCCATAGAGATAAGAAAGTAGGAGATGGATGACAGACATCACCTTGGGCCAGTGTGAGGATGCTACATACTTATATCTGTGTGTTACATCTTTGCAAAATGTGCTCCCACAGCAAAATGCGGGGAATATAGCCCGGAGCATAAATCCCAGCCTACGACTCTGTTCTTGTTGAATTTAGAGCAGCAGGGAAAGCTCCCTTTGTAGACAAGGCTACAACAGGTAGTTCTGGGAGAGCCATCATCATGTCTGTTTGCACGAGGGAGAACACGAAGGGCCTAAATACAATGGGGCAGATTTACAAGCCCCTTGAGACACATTTGCGCCGCCGTTGCGTCACTTCTGTGACGCAGCGGCGGCGTAAACCATGCGCCACGTTGCGACTTATTTACAACGTGACACATCTAGGCAGATGCGTCACGTTGTAAAGCACTGTGCCACATGAAACCTGCGTCAGGTTTCATGTGGGCGTTCCGTCGCAGGGTGGGCGTTCTGTCGCAGGAAAGCCTCGTAAAACTGACTCAGTGAAATCTACAAGATTCCACTGAGTCAGTTTTACGACGCCGCTGCGTCAAACCCTTACGCCTGCTTGAAGTAGGCGTAAGGAGTGACGCACCACGTTAAGTATGGGCGGCCCCTGTGCATTGCTGGAGTTGCATCGCGCTTGCGACATGACTCCAGCAATGCGCCGCCCTTTTGCCACAAGATGCGACACGCATCTGCCTATCCTTGCGCCACGGTGCGCCGCATTGTAAATGCGTCACATCCGTGGTGGCGCAAGGGGAGAATTGCGTGTCGCATCTATTCTGGCGCATCCCTGCTGATTTGCAGAGATGCGCCAGACCTTGTAAATATGCCCCAATGTCGGGTCTGACCTATGGTTGGAGGCTTTCAGACCGACATTGTAGATTTAAAGTCCAACCGCCGTATTATGATGATGGTGGTTGGAGTTTAAACCGGCCAGGGAATCCGACGTGGTTCCGACGGTCTCAAGGAGTCCATCGGCCAGTTGGAAAGGCTTCATAATCCCTTAAGAACAGCACTTCCGCCGTTGGGATTATGATGTCGGTTTTCGACAGCCAATCTATGTTGGCCTTTCCGACATGGATTGGCTGTCAGAAACTGACTTTGGGTGCTCCTAGCAGGGCCCATCTCCTCCAGGCTCTCCGCATTTGGCCCTTGAGGGCACCTATGGTTCCCCCTAAACATTCATTTTTCTATGAGAGCTTATGCTGCGGGTGTCTTCCGCCCGGCGCACAAGCTCCCATAGAAAAATTGATGTTTCAGACCTCACTGTGTATGGTCGCATTCAAATGATGCGGTCGGAACCGCTGAGCTCAGGTCGGTCGGTTCCCATTCTGCAACGATGTCTTTGCCCCCGACATAGTGAAAGTAATTAAAACCCCAGCTGTATATATAGTGATTCAAAAAAGGTAACATAAAGCTAAAAGGCAAAAATAATGCATACAATAATGCTCATATATATATGCCCAAAGCTGATGTATTACAATATCTTTCTTGAGGAAATATGAAAAAGAAATTCAATAGTAGCTCAGGAAACTAAATATTATAAACAGGGCAACTGTAATGAGTCTTGGTTGAAGTGAAGAGACGCTTTAAGATGTGAAGGAAAAAGTATCTCCAAGCATTAACCTTGGTCAAAAATCCCTTTAAGAGGGAAGTCCATAAGCTGTAAGAAGGGAGGCGACCACTGGTGAAAAGCCCACCTCAACACCACTCCCCAAGCAAAGCAGGGTGTAAGCCGGAGCTGAGAGGAAGGAGAAAGTGCGGAAGTGTGTCACTGAATAAAAGAAGTAAAAAACCTCACCATCAGATGCAGTAGATGTTGGGATGCCATTTTCCACAAAGAAAGAACATCAAAATATCCTCTTATCAGCAGAAATATCATCGTTTTGGCAAATGACGTGGCTGTTATAGCGCCGTGGCGATCTTACATCATGCACGCTACCCTTCTCAAAAGCTAGTCAGTTTCTAATTTTATCTTGAGATGCGTTCCTGCTTGCTATTAGTAAAAACAAACTACACAACTGAAGATAACACCATGCTTTAGATACTGAAATATAGCTTGAACAACATTAGTATCTGAAATGAATCTTGTGATTTGAAGCAATTTATTGTTTCAGTAATTCAGAGGTAAACAACATAATCATAAAAATAAAGTCTGGACTCCAATTCAAAAATCAAGTAATCATAAAATATATATGCAAAAAAGTCAATGAGATCCCTGTTGATAACAGCATTACATCGTGACATCGCTTTACAAATAGGTCTATGAATTATCTTCATCAGAAGCAATATCAAAATGAGACGAAACCAAATGACTCCAAATAACAAGAATTGGTAACAGAAAGGCTCAGCACAGATGTTTTAATTTGGAAATAGAAATATGCAAGCAGTCCTTGTAAATATCAATGAAAGCAAGTTGTGATACCATTACTAAGCAAAGCTTGAAAAAGTGTCAAAAATGTCAAGAATGTGGCACCGTTATGAGCACTGCATTATTTGTGTGAGCGGTTGATAGAACTGTGGCAGACTGAGTGCAGACTAAAATTTATATGATTTAATTAGAGACCAAATGGAATTGTGCCATCCCATTTTGGATATAGTGCAACGTGTGAATTGCTTAACTACGCAAGATTGTGTTTTAGTGCAATTTCATATTGGAATATGATACAAAGGCCAGCATTGCAAGACTTGTATAAAATATTTGAGTCTGTAAACCAAGTACAAGGTCTGTTTGGACATCTTTGTATTCCTCCGGTGTTTTCATATTCTCTAAGCCAACCTTAATGAGACTCACCTGTTGATCAGCCTACTTGGAAGAGTTAATAGTTCTGCTACACCAGATGTAGTATCTTTTTCACCTACAAAAAATTAACAGATTATACAAATCGGCTATCAAAAAAGCTAAGAAAAGGTACTATTCAGACAGAATTCAAAACGCTAAATGTGCAAATAAAGAATTCTATAAAATACTCAATGAATTTGGCAAACCAAATTGCCTAGAAGGAACTCATCCTGTTACTCAAGATTTCACAGACAAACTGGCAAATCATTACACGGACAAAGCAGACACGTTGGACTCATACTTAAAACAGAAACAAAGCACCAGCACTAACCCTTGTACAAAACAACAATCCAAGAATACTCTAACCAAGCCTCTCCGTTCCTTCCAACACATCTCACACGATGAATTTATGGACCTGGTCAAAGCAAGCAGGCCTGCCGGCAGCCCTTCTGACCCCTGTCCACCACAAACTTTCAAGACAATTCTTTTAACAACCTCTGCTGCCACTCCAGTAAGAAGAATCATCAACGATTCCTTAACTACCGGAATATTTCCAGAAGAACTCAAAAATCACACATACACCCTTTACTGAAGAAAACAAACTCGGACCCGCTGAACCCTGACAACTACAGACCCATTACAAATGGACCTTTCCTGGGCAAACTGATAGAAAGAGCAGCGTTCGCTCAGATGTCACAATTCATTGAAGAGAATGACGTACTCTCAGACTTCCAAACAGGATTCCGTCCGGGAAGAGGCAGTTAATCTGCCCTCCTTGCCATCTGGGATGACCTGAAAAATACAGTTGACCGCAACGGAGTTGCTGCGCTACTCCTCTTGGACCTCTCGGCTGCCTTTGACACGGTTGACCATGACAGTCTGAAACAAAGACTCTATGAAGCCGACATCGAGGGAACTGCTCTAGACTGGATCGCGTCCTACCTTCGAAACAGAACTAATGTCATCCATACCCCACCTTTCTCGTCCAAACCGTACTCCACAAAAGCAGGGGTCCCTCAAGGTTCTATCATCTCGCCCATGCTTTTCAACATTTACATGAAGTCATTACCAGTACTGATCAATCAATTTCACCTCATGTGCTATAACTATGCAGATGACACGCAAATACTCCTTCAACTGGAATGCCCCAAAGACATTGGAAAATCACCAATTTTCAGCTGTCGCAGAGCCATGGATCAGTGGATGACTTGGAGCCATCTCAAATTGAATAGTTCAAAAATGGAAATACTCACGTGTGGCGATTGGAAACATTACAACCCGCTTGCCGCATGGCCTAATGAACTGGGATCACCACCTAAAGTATCGAAGGAAGTAAGAAACCTCAGAATGACCATGGACTCCAAGCTGTCGATAAATGCCCAAGTGGACAAACTAGCAAGATCAAGCTTTGTCACTATAAAAACGCTGCAACGAATTTTCCCTCATTTGGGATTTCCGCACAAGGTCCATCTCCCTTGTTCTGTCCAAACTCGATTACGCCAATAGCCTCTACCACGGATCACCTTTAACAACCATGAAAAGACTACAACGGATTCAGAACTCGGCTGCCAGACTAGTCTTGCATATCAAACCGCGAGACCACATCTCCCCTGCCTTGAAAGCCCTGCATTGGTTACCGGTTGCCAGAAGATCCACGTTCAAGCTGCTTTGTATCACCCACAAAGCAATACATGGAATGGGACCGCTCTTCATAAGGAATAAAATCACCAAACACATTCAACAGAGGAACCTCCGCTCTAAAGGAGCATCTCGCCTCAAAATCCCAAGATACAAGAAAAAAACCATGGGTGGCACATCCTTCTCTGTTCAAGCAGCCAAACTATGGAACTCTTTACCCCCCAACATAAGATCCACCGACAACCACCTTATCTTCAGAAAACTACTCAAGAATTGGCTCTTTCCCACATAAGCACCATAAGCAAACAGAAATTTACAGCATATCCCTCTGTATATAAGCATTTGTTCTCACTATAGACATGTACCTATCTTTGTGTATTGCTTTGTATAAACATGTAGAATAATTATGTTGTTGAGAGGGGGAAAAAATAATAATACATAAATAAATAATAAATAAATAAATAAAAATCATCCTTGGTCTACATGTACTTACTTCCATTGTGCATCTATGTACCTTCCATGTACTTGGATCTGTGTCTCTGTTACTTTTCTCCTGAAAAAGCATATCCAATGCACTACCCTATTTCTCATCCTGTGCCTCTATCAATATCTTTAATCTACATATACTTACCTCCTTTATGAATCTATATACTTTCAATGTACTTATGGATCTATATATTTATCACTTTCTTCTAATTTAGCATTTCCAAGGCACTACCCTATTTCTCAGCCTATATTTCTCTCAATATATCTTCTAGCCCAACCGTCTGACTCATCTCAAACTTCTCTCTACTACTCTACTCTACTCTCTCTACTACACTAATACTTATGGGTTCCAGAGTAGCGTGCTACTTGCGCTTCAAAACCCCATCAGGGGTAGCAAGCGCTATATAAATGCAAACCTCTTTCCCTCTTCTATCCCGCCACCTACCCTTCTCTACCCAAATAACTGAATAACATATCCACTACTCAAATTACTTCATATTTTACTATACTAATTTTCAACACTAATCCTAATGGGTTCCGGAGTGGCGTGCTACTCGCCAGAAAAGCGCTTCAACACCCATCAGGGGTAACAAGTGCTATATGAATGCAAACCTTTCTTCCCTTTTTATCCCTCCGCTATCCTTCTCACTCCAAATAACTGACTAATATCCACCACTGAAATTACTTTCATATTTCACCATATTAATTCACCACTAATCCTTTATGGGCTTCCGGAGTAGCGTGCTTCAACACCCCATCAGGGGTAACAAGCGCTATATAAATACAAACCTTTTTTCCTCCTCTATCCTTCTGCTATCATTCCAAATCCAAATAACTGACTAACCTATCCACCACTTAAAATGTACTTGCATGTTTCACTATACTAATTCAACACTAATCCTCTATGGGTCCCGGAGTAGCGTGCTACTCGCCGAAAAAGCACTTTGACGCCTCGTCAGGGGTAGTAAGCGCTATATAAATGCAATTACAATACAATACAATACAATTAGGCCCGTTCCAGGCACAATAGAATTAGGGGTGGGTGAAATATTCTGTTCCGCCAACAGAATTGGCAGAATTTTGGTGACCTGGCCAAATTCCGCCAATCACCACATTGCAGAATTTTTTTCTCTTGCGCGGCTCTAGGACAGTATGCTGGTGAGCGAGATTTGGGGTCCCTAGCATGATTTCCAGTCACTAGGGAGACATCTGGTGAGTTTTTTCTAATGCGGGGGTCGCCGGTGGTAGTGACCGTTTGCAGTCAGAAGGCTGCGCTCAAGTAGAAAGTCTACTCAAGAGGCAGCAAAATCAACTCGAGTAGCTGCACCCTCTGGCGTGCTGTGTGGTGCCATTCGCATTGATTTTTCAGTGCGGAATGTGTTCCTGGCGCAAAATCACGGCACAAGCAGCACAACATGCCTATTTCCCCCCATTGGCAGAACTCTGCAGAAACTCATGGGGTTTTTATGGAACTCTACAGAATTCCAGGAAGTCAAATTCCTCGAGTTCTGCTCACCCCTAAATAGAATCTCCACAGCCATCATCCTACTTTTTCCAAGTTTTCTTTCCAGATCACTGGTGGGGTACTCCCAAAGAAAAGCTCATAAACGGGAAGGCCAAAGTTCTGTTTCTGCTTCTCTGTAGTATCTTTGAAGTTCTTGTGAAAGAAAAGACAGGCCAAAGTGTGGAATGCTTGGACCATAACCAGTTGTGTTACCATTTTTTATCTTCTGAGAGTGTAACACAGTAGGTGGGCAGGCAGTGAGCTGATATGTGTTAGCAAATTCAGGTTGGGTGGCTGCCCTGCTTGTTGAAAGCAACTCTTCACCTTCCTTTTTACACCCTGCACAAACTCAGAAAGCTGAGATGCAGCTTGTAAGACTAGCAGTAGATCTTGCATGGGCTGATGCATTCCTGCTAGGAATCTGGAGTCTCCTTGCTTGCACATTGGACTTTGCGGACTATCTTGATGGCTAGTTACACCATTTAATTAAATCTACCTCACACACAGAAGAGGGTATACTTGTTGAGGCCCTTGAAGGTGGGGGTTCCAAATAGCCCAGGGTCAAAATTAAACTACACAGGTGTAACTGATATAATTATAGGAATTTCACAGCGTTCAGATTGGATGGGGAAAGAAAGAGCAAGATTTTCCCCAAAATCTTTAATTGAAAACTATCTGAACTAGTTATAGTATGGAACAGATAAGTAAGGGTCAATACAGTTTATTCCCCACAGTTGGCATGTCAGTGAAATAAATTCCAGACCCCTGTGCTTTAGTCTAGATAATATATTCAATTTTTTATGCATGTGAAACTGTTATGTGCCCAGGTTAGGCCCATGTAGCAAAGCTGCTCATTTGTTACATTGTCCTCTTTTGCACAATAACATTACTGTTGTGACCTTTTGCACATATTTGTGTGCGTGACAATGTTGGATTAGTTTCTCTGAAACTAATTCTGTTTACACATCTGGCTTTGGGTAACATTTATCATGATGCCTCCAACACCAAGTACAAGGCCTTTACACACAAATGCACAAATGTTGTTCGCTCTTCATCCATGGGGCGACAGGGCTATCTACATATCCATAACATTGCCAATCTATAAGTACATCACAAGGATGCTTTTTATTATAAATAATCAGCATCTCACAGGATTAGCAGAGGAGGCACTCCAGCTGACACCGAGGGTCCCTGAGTGCTGAGACTTCACCAAGCAGCGATCTGACATCTCCGTGAGGGGTGTCCAGTTAGTGACCAAGACGGGGTCCTACATTCTCTCCCATCGGATAATAGGGTTGGATCGTCCCTTGGGGGGATTCTTGGCTTTACACCTACACAAACTCTAGGTACACACACATAGGGTTCGCATAGTAGGAGTACGCATAATTACTATCTTGTTCTATATGCCTGCATATATACACGGTTTTAGCACCATGGTAGAACTGTATATACTATTTACTCTTTTGGTGCTTATTATCACTTTCATCTGCTTCTGTGTGCTGATTATCGCAGCACATGTATTTTACACAAGAATAACGTTGGTTCAATAAATATATTGAAAACATCCCAGTGTGTATTCTCTGTATATTTCTCTAAGAACAAAAGAGCCCGAGTGACTGAGCGAGAGGTTCTGATCTGTTACCACGATCCCTGAGGGGTCAGGGTTGTCATGTTCAGTGGTTGCCAGAAACCATTTACTCCCTGGTAGGGTTAGGGGGGCTTATGGTGGCATTGTGAGCTAGCTGGTCTAGAGGCCAACATATTCTGCGGGGGTGCTTGAAATCAGTCTAGGCACCTCACCCAAAGTTTATGTTGTCCAACAAACACGCAGATCCTATGGATTAGTGGGAACTACATGACAAAACCCTAGTCAAGATGACCCCATCCACTGGTAGATGCCCACTCTTTGAAGATTTTCTTCAGATCTTTCGGCCCTACTTCCACCAGAGCAGGGTTTAATTGGCATCAGTATTTGGGTAGAGGTTTAGGCTGTACAATTGGGTGAGCTAAACCAGAGACGGCAGTGAGGAGACCTGTGGAAGACCACATGAAAGTGGAACTGAAGCAGAGGAGAAAGGCAGAATTGTAACCAATTGTCAGCCAGGAAGGATTTTAGCCTTCCAGGGCCATAACTTTCATTTCCATTTCTGTCAATTAAAACAGTAAAAATGTATGATGATGGTGTTGAATGCCATTGATAAGTATAAGAGTATCAGTGTGGTGATACCACCATTATGAACTGCGTGGCACAGGCCATCCACTAAAGACACTAGCTGCTATTTGGTCCTTCAGGCCAGATGGAAACCTGTCTTCTGATTGTCCAAATATTTGTAATATTAAATGAAACTCCTCAGTTCTTCAGTAAACGTTTTCCATCATCACTGACAAATGTGAGTTTGGTCTAAATTCACATGGACGAAGGTGGCCTAAATTGGGTTTTTCAAAAGGGGTCTAGCCTTTGAATATTCAATTGCCATTGGCTCTATGCTTGTGAGAAAAAAGGTAGCAAGCAAATGCAGAGACAACCTGGTATGCAGCCTGGTGACTGTACATGCCCAGTGCCAGCTGGTGCCACTCAGCCTCTACTGAGTATTGGCTGGATAGTGACAAATCTAAATGTGACCTTTTCTGCTCCTTGCGGTCAGCAGAGACTGGGGCTTTGCAATTATGTTCATGTTTTCTCTGTCTGTCCCAGATTGCATAACAGTGTATTCACAGAGACTGCTGGTGGTTAGTGGAGTCATGACCAAGGGTAGAATTCCTTATAACTGCAGCTCAGTGCGCGGCTGTAGTGCCCCTCTGACTGCAGGCCTGTCTTCTTCAGTTTCTGGGTCTCTACTTGCCCCTTTCATGACTTTTTCCAAATTCCATAAATCTCTTCTCCTGCACCTCCCCCCTTCTCTACTGCTACTTTCCTGTTGCTCTTTCGTTTCTCTTAGGCCCCGATCACAACTATTTGGTAGAGGGGTGGCACGGCGGTGCAAACCGCTGCACCACCACTTCACTGAAGGTCACTGCTGCCCTCCCACCAGATTACGACTTTTTAGTAGTCTGGCAAGCGGGCGGCATGGTGGTCCCATGGTGGTGTCTCTTTTAAAGGCAGCTACAAGGTTCCTGCACGGCATGGACATGAAAGTCCATGCCGTGCAGGAACCTATGTGCATGCACACAGGGGTGGTACATGTTATGCCCCCTGTGTGCATCCACATGCGGTTGAGGCATAGGGGGGCCTGTAGGGCCTTTGTTTCCTCCCCTCCAAGGTTTACTTGGAGGAGGAACCGCCATGTAAACCCTGGAGGAGAGGAAACTTGTAATATACTTGGTCGGACCACAGCAGTCCCCCAAACATATTGCGGCCTCGGACCGCCGCTCCAACACCACGGAACAGTGGTTCCCTGGCAGAGCCGTCATAGTCCCAGAGCAGTCCGACTGGCCAAATCTTAATGGGGCGCTTGGACCACCGGTGCAGCGGTGCTTTGATCCGCCACAGCCAGGCCACCACAAATCTGGCGGTCCTTGGATCGCCAGACTCGTAATGAGGCCCTTAATGTTTTTGCACGATTGCAGCCTCTGTTTCCATAACACTTCTGTCATGCATCTCCCTTGTGCACCTCCCTTTTCCTCTCCTCTACTCCACCTGACTTTTCACCTTTTCGGCGTTATCCAATCTTACTCCCCCTGCTTGCATCATGCTTCTCTCCTGCCTGCACCAAGGTTAAAGGAATATGGGAAAATCTTTAAACTTTAGGGAGGTTCTAGCAATTCATAAACGAAAGAAAGCCGATGGGCATTTAGACCACACATCACCATGTTACCAAGATGTGATTGCCATGTGCATTATAAAACACTGCAAAACATCCATTGGCAATTCAACATGGACATGGTGCACAGGTTACTGCAAGTTAATTCAATTGCATGTTATCCTGGGTTCATGGAGTTGTATGGAGCCCTGGTGCAAAGAATCACACGAAAAAGCATTGATGTAACTTACCAATAAACTGCAAAATTGTAATTATCTAAGCGCGATGCATTACATTTATAGAAGAATTTATGGACTAGGTACTGTAACTAATGAATCCCTCTGCACCATAACACATTACCACAAGCAGGCAAAATATTCACATGTACTTTAATGGTTAGGCTGTACTATCGGTTGTCATTTTGGTTAGCTATGCATCCATGTCCCCATGTACAGCTTATGACCTCTTAATTAAACTGGTCGATGACATAACCAGCGGAGGTCCTGCTCTATGCTTCTGAAATTAGTGCATGCAGGAAATTGCCTTTGTACATATCAGCGGAGAAAGCAGAAAACCTATTAAGTAGCACTCTCCAGGAGCTGTATTGTAGAAAGTGCACCGGGGTGCAAAGGGCATTGACGCCCAGTTCTTGACCACCCAGGCACTTTGGTATTATCAGAAAGGCCACAGATTCTTCTGCAGCCCTTTCTATAATACAGATCATGTGAACATAAATTTTGCACCAATACCCTCACACTGCGCTTTCCTTCATCTGCATGGGGTGTGGCCATGTTAACGAGTGAACATTTGGCCTTTGCGCATTCACTGTTTAATAGAGGCAAAGAAGCTGTTGGGAGCTGCACTGACTGAGCGCACACAGAGGTGGCACACAATTAGTGTGTCCCCTGATGGCATGGGGTCAGAGGAACACGCAGGCATCCCCCTGCAAGTGGGTGCAGTACATACGACAAATCCTAGAAAATGAAACAAAGAAAAAGTCATGAATTTGGGGAGAGAAACATTGTTGGAGATCTAAGCCCAAGGATAGAAAAGGTATGTTTGTATCCAAATACTCCACTGAAAGCAACAAAATAAAAGGAGCCATATTGCAGCAGTTTGCAGTTGGAAACAGACTCCATTAATATTTATGCTGACAAACCATTGTTTGCACACAATAGACACAAAAAGAGGCACTGTGGAAGAACAAATGTTCTGCATCAAAAAAGATTGAGACTTGGGACGGCAAAAATATGGCTGAAATCATTCCTTGTCACACCTCGGCACATTTCCGTGCAGTAATAAAAGGGACTGAGATCCAACACCCTCACACAGGCAAGAAACTCAAAATCAAAGGTGACACTATAAATTGTATTTATCTACTTAAATGACCCTTTCATTTCTATATCTGTATTGTTTTTATATTCGCATTACGTGTGCAGTATCTTAAAAAAAAGGTGTATTAAGTTGAGTTAGGTGGTGTTATCATTGTCAATTAAGTTCTACTGTATTGTATGCTACACAATGGGTGGGGGGGCATGTGTATGGAAAGACAGTGTTACAGTTACATACATTTAACCTAGATTTAACCAACAGGATGCTTCTGTGCTTGAAAAGGTGAGTATCTATCGAAGTGTCCACTCTCCCTCACAAGAGGTCAGGACCCACCATATCTGTATGTCAACAATTTTTGGTTAAAAGGACAACTGTTCATTTGCAGGAAATTAGATGTTGTGAGCGCACAGGACACGTAAACATGAGCTAACTCATCTCACTTTGATCAAATGCTGGAAATTGGGTGGGGCGAACGCAAACCACACGTAGGCACCTCAATACGAGTAGTGTGCATTAAGACTGATAGGAGCAAATTGATGGAATTTACAAATGGAAAATAGCAGATATGCGTCTGTATGCCAAAAAAATCTCACCGTTTTAGGAGGTGAACTTCCATGTGGTGCACCTAGGGAACTTTACAGGTTATATGATTAATGCTGATATGTCTCTTTGGGCTGCTTTCCGTATTCTGATATTCTTCACACTAAAGTAGATTTTAAAAACAAGATTGCTATTATTGCACATGATTAAATGTTATAATGTTATTATCATGACTTGGAACGGTCACAGACTAATAGATTATTTAATCGAGTAAGACTGAGATGCAATTATTGATTGAACACAGCAAGAATTTATAGTTCAATTTGAACAGCCCGGGCAGAGGAGACATCCTTCAATTTGAGGTTCTGCATCTTGGACATCACATGGGGTGTCCTTCTCAGAGCCACATGTGGCTCCATGTCTGCTTGAATGCAGGGGTTCATAACACTGATTGGCCATCTCAAGGTATGCTTCTCGCAGGAACACAGTCTGACCTCAACATTGTCTTGAGTCTCCGTCAGACTAAGTAGTCAGACTAAGCAGGCTAAGCATCACTAGACACATCACACAAGCATGGGCACAAGGCATCTTAACAGTGCCACGCTGGTCATTAGTATCATACGGTTCCTACTAATTCAGTAAGACTGTGCATTTGGGCAACATAAGCATCAAACTATGGGGACCGCGTCCACTCACACCATCAGAATATGTTGACCTAGTTCCTGGCTAGCTGACAGTGCGCCATCTGGACCCCTTCACAGCAAGGTTCAGCAGGACAGATCTTGTCTGCGGTCCTAGAGATTTGATCCTAACTCTTGAAAAGAAGACATCCAAGGATCTGTCCATGGTTTGGTCATTTACTTACGTGGATGTGCAGAGCTTCAGTGAGACACTGGATGAAGATTTATATCAAGTCCGGAGGGCAATTGCCATTTTTAAGTATCCAATTGAATTCAATGTTCGCCCAAACCTTTGGGGGAAACTGTTTCTCTTTCAACAAGCCACATATCCATGGCAACCACTTGTGGGTGGTACTACTACAATGCCATTGCTGTATTCCAGGTGCGCATTCTCTATGCTCTGCACAAAGTCGAGGAAATGGGGTGGGACATTAGCCCAGATTTTTCTATGAAATGCGCACCATTTGGCCACACCATGGGGTCATAGGTTTTGTCTCAGTCCTGCTCGTTCTCAGTGTTATTCACTCTCAGGTCACAACTTGTCTTGCTAGAACCAGTCTGCAGTTTCAGCCACAGCATGAAAGGTCCTTTCTGGAACACATATTGCAAGGTAGACAATGCACTTGGTTTTACAGTGGATTCCAGAGGGAGGGGGGCATCTAATACAGCAGCATCAGGGAACATGCAGGAAAAGGTGAAGCTATATCTGAATACCTCATACTGCATGGTGCACTGTATAACTTTAAGGTCTTCTCACATGCAGGTGCATCACTCTAACCTTGGGATCTCACCTCTTTTATACCCACATACTCACATGCACATGCTGCACACACTTAGTGGGAATGTGGGGCCCAGTTGTGATATATCATATACATTTACCTGACAGAATTAGTAGGGTTTTAGGTAAAAAGGCATGCATCTCAATACTGGAATCAGCTGTCACCAACCACTAGCCAGTCATAGCCTGGACAGGGGGATGGTAATCGACACTTTCGGTGGTCCCCAGTTACCCTAGATGCGTAGCACTCCGCCGTTGAGAAACATGTTATACCGTAGCCATTTACCAAACGAGATGTACTTATTATTCTGCTTGTTAGTTACTCCACTAATTCAAACACACATACTTTAAAGATGTTCATTTATTATATCACTGCAGAAATGGCACCTATTTACAGGTATGAAAAATTCAGCCCACTTCTGCTTGATCGAAAAGATAGGTGCATATTAAGTACAGTAAATTAAGAGATAATTGTGCAAATTAAGCTGTCAGATTGGTGATCATTTGAAAAAGAACACAGATGGTGAGTTAAATTGCTGACAATAAATTGCTAAATGTAAGCTTAAGGCAGATAATGTGCCGTTGGGGAGGAGATGTAGTCTAGTGGCAAAATGTCTTGCTTTGAAATTTAAAGATCTGATTTCTAAACCCACCTTTGAAGTAAAAAAAATCTTCAAAAAGATTCAGTATTTTATGTTCCTGTGCCTCAGATGATTAATGTAAATATATGAACCTCAGGTGCTCCGAGTGCTACCTAGTACTGTCTCAAATCCACATTGTGCACATGACAACCTGACTTTTTAAATTCATCTTAGCTGGACCCCACACTCTATACTATTCTTTGTGGGTCCTTCTATGTGATGTTCCTGCACCAATAAAACTGTTCCCTGCAAAATGCTCTCATGCTACTTATTGCTGCATCTGGGCTACATCTCATGAATCATAAGGAGCTCTGCTCTTAGCAGAGCCTTGAAAGACAGCAGGCTTCTGTGTTGCTTCCATTAGGCACCATCCCTTTTTAAGATTCAAATTGTGAAAGGCAAGATGAAGAAAGATTATTTAAGCCAGAAATGAACTCAGCACACTGCAGCTGAATTTCTATCAACCTCAATACTAAATATATGCCTATCAAAGCCACCAAATGTATTTTTAAACATCAAAGCTCCCTGGTTTAGTCGGACTCTACAACTGTGGTCATGATTTGATAATTTCTAGCATGCCTGGAATATTTTCTGTACTGACAGCCATATCGTGAGTCCCTTGCCTGGTGCTCAAAGAGATTTTGGCATATTTATGAAATTAGTGGCACTGGGCAGCGCAGCAAGTTACTGTGCTGTGTTGTCCTGCGTCACAGAGAAAGTGCAGGAATGCACCATATTTATCCAATATGCCACATTCCTGTTCTTCCCCCTGCGCTGTCGCCGTTTTGGCAGCCTAGCGCCAATGCAGCCACCCTTGCACATTTGTGCAAGTGTGCATGTATTGTAGGCAGGATTGTTTTTGTGCAGGAAGGGGAGCCTTCCTGAGAGGATTTTTTCTCTTTCTATGTATGCTGCACAATGCAGCACACCTAGAAAGAGGACAAAACAAGGAGAAATAAAGATATTTCTCCTCATTAACCCTTTCTATGCTCATGACGGAATGGTTCCGTCATGAGCACAAGTTCTAGTGTGCTCATGACGGAACCATTCCGTCATGAGCATATGCTCATGAAATCCCTCTGCTGCAGACAGCAGAGGGATTTCCCTATTTTTTTTTTTGCCTGGGGAGGTGGGGAAGAGCTTCCCCAACCTCCCCAGGCATATTTTTAATTTTCATTGCAATGACGATCGGGCGCATGGCGCGCTATCGTCATTGCAACGAAAACGAAACTGAAACTTAGTTTCAGTTTCTCCGTTTCGGTGCTTGTGGGGCTATCTCAGCCCCCCGAACACCGAAAAGATGGGAGAGGTATCGTTGGAAAGGGGAGAATCTCCCTTTCCAGTAGTACCCTTCCCTAGTGGATCCCTGCTTGGGGATCACCCCAGGAGGAGATCCCCAAGCAGGGATCCACCCACTAGCCACCAGGGAGGAGGAGCGGCCCCTTGGGCAAGGGCCTTTGCTCCCCCCATATTTGTTTGTTGGCAACAGTCTTTTTGCCCCACCTGGGGGGCAGATGGGGGCAGTAGCCACCAATCTGCCCCCCGGGGGGGCAGAAAGCCCACTAGAAACCAGGGATTATTTATTTTTGTGACATTGGGGTGTGGGCTGCCCAAAAAGGGCATGGCAATGCCCCCACCCTCCCTCAGAGAAATGTAAGTCTTTCTGCCCCCCCTGGGGGGAAGATGGGGGCAGTAGCCCCCAATCTGCCCCCCCGGGAGGTGGAAAGCCCACTAGAAACCAGGGATTATTTTTTTTTATTGACGTTGGGGTGGGGGCTGCCCAAAAAGGGCATGGCAATGCCCCCCCCAGAGAAATGTAAGTCTTTCTGCCCCCCCAGAGGGGCAGAAAGCCCACTAGGAACCAGGGATTTTTTTTTTATTGACGTTGGGGTGGGGGCTGCCCAAAAAGGGCATGGCAATGCCCCCCCAGAGAAATGTCAGTCTTTCTGCCCTCCCGGGGGGGGCGGAAAGCCCACTAGAAACTAGGGATTTTTTTTGTATTCATGTAGGGGTGGGGGCTACCCAAAATGGGCATGACAATACCCCCACCCCCCCAGAAAAATTCCAGTCTTTCTGCCCCGCCGGGGGGGCAGATGGGGGCAGTGGCGACATCAAAATTACCTATCACAAACCAACCTGGTTTTCAAGGGGGGTCCCATGAGTTTTTGGCCCCGGGCTCGGCGGCCATCTAGGGAAACCTACCAAACCCACACATTTCTGAAAACTAGACACCCGGGGGATTCCAGGAAGGTATGGATTGCGTGGATCCCCCAACGTTTTCTTACCCAGAATCCCCTGCAAACCTCAAATTTAGCTGAAAAAATCACTGGGGGAATGCTGGGTGGTAGGACATTTGTGTCAGCCCGGTGATGCCACAACTTTCCCACACAAAAATGTGTGGAAAAAGTGATTTTTTCAGCTAAATTTGAGGTTTGCAGGGGATTCTGGGTAAGAAAAAGTTAGGGGATCCGTGCAAGCCATACCTCCCTATAATCCCCCGGGTGTCTAGTTTTCAGAAATGTGTGGGTTTGGTAGGTTTCCCTGGCTGGCCGCCGAGCACGGGGCCAAAAACTCAGGCGACCCCCCTTGCAAAACCAGGTCGTTTTGTGATAGGCAACTTTGATGTTACCTCAATAGGTTTTGGGCCCTTGCCTGTCGCGCGTACTTGGGCCTCCCACACGAGTGAGGCACCATTTTTATCGGGAGACCTGGGGGAACGCTGGGTGGTAGGAAATTTGTGTCAGCCCGGTGATGCCACAACTTTCCCACACAAAAATGTGTGGAAAAAGCGATTTTTTTCAGCTAAATTTGAGGTTTGCAGGGGATTTTGGGTAAGAAAACGTTGGGGATCCACGCAAGCCATACCTCACTGGAATCCCCCGGGTGTCTAGTTTTCAGAAATGTGTGGGTTTGGTAGGTTTCCCTAGCTGGCCGCCGAGCACGGGGCCAAAAACCCAGGTGACCCCCCTTGCAAAACCAGGTCGTTTTGTGATAGGCAATTTTGATGTCGCCTCAATACGTTTTGGGCCCTTGCCTGTCGCGGGTACCTGGGCCTCCCACACGAGTGAGGCACCATTTTTATCGGGACACCTGGGGGAACACTGGGTGGTAGGAAATTTGTGTCAGCCACAACTTTCCCACACAAAAATGTGTGGAAAAAGTGATTTATTTTCAGCTAAATTTGAGGTTTGCAGGGGATTCTGGGTAAGAAAACGTTGGGGGATCCACGCAAGCCATGCCTCCCTGGAATCCCCTGGGTGTTAAGTTGTCAAAAATGTATAGGTTTTCTAGGTTTCCCTAGGTGCCAGCAGAGCTAGGGTTCAAAATCTACAGCTAGGTACTTTGCAAAAAAATTGGTCAGTTTTCACTGTGAAAATGTGGTGTGTCCATGTTGCGTTTTGGGCCGTTTCCTGTCGCGGGCACTAGGCCTACCCACACAAGTGAGGTACCATTTTTCTCGGAAGACTTTGGGGAACGTGGGGTGAGTGAAATTTTGTGGATCCACACAGATTCCAGAACTTTCCACCACAGAAATGTGAGGAAAATATGGTTTTTTTGGACAGATTTTGAGGTTTGCAAGGGATTTTGGGTAACAGAACCTGGTGAGAGCCAGTCAAGTCACCCAATCCTGGATTCCCCTGGGTGTCTAGTTTTCAAAAATGTATAGGTTTGCTAGGTTTCCCTAGGTGCCGGCAGAGCTAGGGTTCAAAATCTACAGCTAGGCACTGCAAAAAAAGGGTCAGTTTTCACCATGAAAATGTGTTGTGTCGACGTTGCGTTTTGGGCCGTTTCCTGTCGCGGGCCCTAGGCCTACCCACACAAGTGAGGTACCATTTTTCTTGGAAGACTTTAGGGAAAGCGGGGTGGGTGGAATTTTGTGGATCCACGCAGATTCCAGAACTTTCCACCACAGAAATGTGAGGAAAATGTGTTTTTTTGGACAACATTTTAGGTTTGCATGGGATTCTGGGTAACAGAAGCTGGTGAGAGTCAGTCAAGTCACCCCATCCTGGATTCCCCTGGGTGTCTAGTTTTCAAAAATGTATAGGTTCGCTAGGTCTCCCTAGGTGCCGGCAGAGCTAGGGTTCAAAATCTACAGCTAGGCACTTTGCAAAAAAAGGATCCGTTTTCACTGTGAAAATGTGGTGTGTCCATGTTGCGTTTTGGGCCGTTTCCTGTTGCGGGCACTAGGCCTACCCACACAAGTGAGGTACCATTTTTCTTGGAAGACTTTGGGGAACGCGGGGTGGGGGGAATTTTGTGGATCCACGCAGATTCCAGAACTTTCCACCACAGAAATGTGAGGAAAATGTGTTTTTTTTACAACATTTTAGGTTTTCAAGGGATTCTGGGTAATAGAACCTGGTGCGAGCCAGTCAAGTCACCCCATCCTGGATTTCCCTGGGTGTCTAGTTTTCAAAAATGTATAGGTTTTCTAGGTTTCCCTAGGTGCCGGCAGAGCTAGGGTTCAAAATCTACAGCTAGGCACTTTGCAAAAAAAGGGTCCGTTCTCACTGTGAAAATGTGGTGTGTCCACGTTGCGTTTTGGGCCGTTTCCTGTCGGGAGCACTAGGCCTACCCACACAAGTGAGGTACCATTTTTCTCGGAAGACTTTGGAGAACGCGGGGTCGGGGGAATTATGTGGATCCACGCAGATTCCAGAACTTTCCACCACAGAAATGGGAGGAAAATGTGTTTTTGTTTTACAAATATTTAGGTTTTCAAGGGATTCTGGGTAATAGAACCTGGTGAGAGCCAGTCAAGTCACCCCATCCTGGATTCCCCTGGGTGTCTAGTTTTCAAAAATGTATAGGTTTGCTAGGTTTCCCTAGGTGCCGGCAGAGCTAGGGTTCAAAATCTACAGCTAGGCACTCTACAAAAAAAGGGTCCGTTTTCACTGTGAAAATGTGGTGTGTCCACGTTGCGTTTTGAGCCGTTTCCTGTCGCGGGCACTAGGCCTATCCACACAAGTGAGGTACCATTTTTATCAGGAGACTTAGAGTAACACATAATTGTAGAGCAACTGTTATTGCCTATTGACTTTCGATGCATTTCTGCCTTCCAAATGAAAGACAATGTGTAAAAAAGAAGTCATTTTGAAAAATGACCTATAATTCTCATGCTAGTATGGGTACTCACAATTTCGGAAATGTGCAAATATCTACTGTTTCTAAACTCTATATTTTGGTCCAATTTCAGAAATACATAGGTGTCTTTCATACCGATTTTTCCATGTATATATTTTCCCAAATTAATTGCTATATACCCGGTACATAATAAAAAACCAATGCAAGACGCTGCTCAGTTATTGGCTCTGGGTTCGTCGGGTTCTTGGTGAACCTACAAGTCCTATATATCCCCACAACCAGAAAGGTCCAGCAGATGTAACGGTATATTGCTTTCAAACAGCTGTCATAATTAGAAGAAGTTACAGGTGAAAACGTTGACACAAATGGCTGTTTTTTTCAACTAATTTTCAATTTTTCCTATATTCAACGGTTAGTTTCTATAAAGAAACCTTGAAGGATCTACACAAATGACCCCTTGCTGAATTCAGAATTCTGTCTACTTTTCTAAAATGTATAGCTTTCCAGGATCCATTATTGCTTTTATACCCATTTCTACCATTAACTGGAAAGAGGTTGAAAGCACAAAAAATAGCAAAAATAGGCTATGTCCAGAAAAATGCCAAAACTGTGTAAAACATTTTGGTTTTCTGACAAAAGTCTGCTTGTCCCTGAAAGCTGGGAAGATGGTGATTTCAGCACCACAACACCTTTTTTGATATCATTTGCAGGTAAAAACCAGACGCTTTCATCTGTAGCCCTTTTTTCCCATTTAAAAAAAAAAAAAAAATTTAGCTGTATTTTGGCTAATTTCTGGGTCCCTTCCAGGGGAATCCACAAACCCTGGGTACCTTTAAAATCCGCATGATGTTGGAAAAAAAGGACGCAAATTTGGCGTGGATAGCTTATGTGGTCAAAAAGTTATAGGGGCCTAAGCGCGAACTACCCCAAATAGCCAAAAAAAGGCTTAGCACAGGGGGGGAAGAGGCCTAGCAGCGAAGGGGTTAAGCTTCTCCTGGGTAGGGCGTATCTTTTTGGCGCCTTCCCAGGTTAATCTGGGAATGAACACACTGCAACGCCCATGGAATGCCTCAAAGCCACGCAAAGTGACTTTGCATAGCTTCATAAATCTAACTTAGAGTTTTGCAGTACGCATGTACCACGTTGCGTGGTGCAAGCATCGCGCAAAAATCTCATAAATATGCCCCTCTGTTACCAAGTTACCCACCTGAAGATTACTCGGTTATGCTAGAGATGGGGTACTTCTTTTAAAATTGAGTGGCTACTATCATGACGGTTGGTGGCAGCTAATGATAAAGTTGTGGGGAACTTAAGGCCTTCTTAGTCGCATCCTGTGTTGGGGTAAGATGCCTATTGGCCTTCCCTGGTCCATCTGTGTATTTTGCCAAGACTGGAACCTGTCTATTCCTCAGACTGTGAGATGTCTGTATGCGTAGAGGATAGGGTACCCAAGACTGGGGTTCCCCCATTGTATCTGCAGCCATGATGGCAAGTAATGGTATTGAAGTAGCTGTCCTTCTGTCCCCTCTGAATCTTCCTGCACTGCTAACCCTTTCCTGCCTGATTGCACAGCAATTGTTATGTGCCTAATTCCCAATAAAAATCTCTATAGAAGCAGGAGAAATCCTTTGTGCTTATACCATTGGTTCTCACCAATTTTTTTTTCAATCCATTGAGTTGCATGGGAGGAAGCGTTACTTTATGAAACACTGTCACCTAGCTTCGTAAATGGCTACTGCAATGCCTGAACATAGGAGTTGTGCTGAATCCTCATCTACGCCACCTGTAGGCTTCTCTGGAGGAAGAGCGCTCAAGCCCAACAATAAATACCTGAACTGTTGTAGGAAAGTCTGAGCTGAATCTACTAACCACAGTGATATCATGGGTTGTCATCCATCACTACTATAGAACAAGGACTTTGGGATAAGAGACCAAATCCAAGTTTAAGATGCACTTGAATGCAGTTGTATCCACCCAGAAAATCTGGCGGCTGGTTCTGTCCAGCCAAATGCCACTCACAGGGGTTATAGGTTTGCCCTGTGATCAAACAAGCTTTGACTAGGGATGTGCAAAGCTTTTTATACACAAGTGTAGTCTTGCGAGATGCCAATTACTGGCCTATTATTCATTATAGCCAAATACAGCATAAAAAGTCAGCTGAAGAAAAGTTACATAGTCAGAATTAAATCCAGAATGACCTTGGGCTAGAAAAAACATTAGAGACCAGATACAATATCATTTCGTCATTGAAAAGATAATAACTAAACTGCCCATAACACATTAAAATGTAAGTCCGGGTAAAGCTTGAAAGTGTAGCCAAAAATAAGGCTGCTAATGGTGTTTTGGCATAATAAAGATCAGATACGACGTCGCCTGCCTGTTTTAAAACGAGCTAAGGTGTCTATAGTGCATTAGGTACATCTAACTATGCAAAAATATCAACATATGTGCCATAAATAATGTTTCATCATGTTAAAACGACTTCGACTACTTATAAAAAAAGAAGCTAAGGTGTCTATGGTGCAATAAAGTGCTGTAAAATAGGTGCCTATAGTGCAATAAAGTGAAAGAAAATGTACAAATATGACAACACATGAAACATCAGGTAAAATTTCCGCATATTAGGAGTACCTTTAAAATGTAAGCTCTTATTTAAAATTTAATCGAAATGGGCTGCCCAGACTTTTTCAAACTTCTTAATCCCCCCAGTTCGCAATGCATACAAGCGCTCACTATTTCTAACCTCCTTCATTTTCCGAACCCACTCGCATTTTGTTGGTACAAGGTCTGATCGCCATCTCTGAAGCAGGAGCGACCTGGCAACCGCCATTGCAATATATAGTAGATTAACCAACTTATCGGAAAGATATAGAGTAGGTTCATAGCCAAGGACTTTCAACCAATTGTTGGAGTCTATTGTGATTAAACATTCAGCCTCCAAATGATGAAAAATATCGTTCCAGAACCCCTGAATTGAAGGGCACTGTGATATAATATGCGTCCAATTGACTATCGGATGATTTAAGCAGCGAAATCACTGACCGGATTGGCTGGGGTAAACCTTAGATAAAAAATGTGGGGTTCTATATAGAAGCCATTTGCTAAAGAATAGCATCCGGCGCCAGTTAGCCCCCCTTAACGTACTAAAATTAAGTCTATTTAATTCAGACCACATACTCGCTGTAACCTCCAAACCTTCGTGTTTTTCCCATTTTGTTATTGCTTTCTCAGCGAGATCCAGACCCTTGATAGGGGCTAAAGTTTTTCCACTCTCCGGGTTTCCTAACTGTGATTTCTTCAAATAGTACCTATGCTAGATTTTTACGTTCATTAATCTGTATCAGATCCAAATTACTAAGGAACTTGATAAGAATATTACATGACCCGAGAAGAAGGAAATCATTCGGGATTAAATCATAAATTTCGGAAATGTTTAGCCACCTATCGATCCTTATAAAATCGAGATTTTCCGAAAGCCGGCCTTTGCCCATTTTTGAATAATTTCAGTCGATTCTCTAATCACAAATACTGAAGTGAATTCGGATAACGGGGTTGAGGAATTGATTACTGGGATTGTATATCTTCTATAAAAGTCCTGACGTTTATGAAAGACCCACTGCATACAATTTGGGGGATTTCGAAATTTTTAATGGACAGCGTATCTGGTGCTCTTTGCAAATTAAATTCATAAAATAATTTACGAATAATCCTGTATGCGATTCCAACTTAAACCTAGACATATATTGTGCAAAGTATGCAAAATCATAATTCCTGAGATTAGGGAGAGCTAACCCACCATTCTCCAACTCCTCATATACTGTGCTTAGTGCAATTCGGGGGGTTTTCTTTCCCCAAAGAAAGGATGTAAACATAGACTTTAATTTGGCAAAGAAAAGTGCAGTTAAAACACAGGAATTGCCGAAAATAAAAAATTAAATAGCAGGAGAACAGACGTCTTGGTCAGTGAGACCCTCCCCGTAATAGTTAATGGGAGCGAGTTCCACCGATGCAGTAATTCCTGTACTTTCCGCAGAAGCGGGACAAAATTTAAATACAAGTCAGAGATTCGTGACGAAAAATAAACCCCCAGATATCTTTTTGGTTTAGAATTTAGACAGGACAAAATATCAGAGTGTAAATTTTATACCCGTCGAGCAATTCAAACTGCTCAAAAACCTCAAAGACTTTTGCTTGGACCCCCTTATCACCTTTGATTATAAGCATGATGTCGTCTCCATATAATTTTAGTTTCCCCATAGTAGTTAAAGGGGGACGAGTATCTGCATTATCTCGAATAGCGATAGCCAAAGGTTCAATAAAAAAACCGAATAAAACAAGGGACAGTGGACAGCCTTGTCTGGTCCCTTGTTTGACACTAAAATGTCCTGCCTCAGAGTCATTAACGATAATATTGGCTTCTGCATTATGGTACATTCTCTGAATCAACCCCGTGATCTTGGGGGGTTATACCAAAACTAGAGAGGATATGGAATAAAGTCTCCCAGACCACGAGGTCGAACGCCTTCTCGGCGTCTAACAGAAGGACCAAGGCTGGTATTTTCTTGGTCTCGAAATAATCCAGTGCTTCTACTAAATAATGCGTGATGGTCCCAAGCTGTCTCCCTGCAATAAAACCATTTTGATCGGAATGGATCAGGTTCGAGGCTATTACATTGAATCTGTTGGCTAAAAGTTTAGTGATGATCTTATAGTCAGAGTTTAAAAGTGTGTTTGAGCTATATGAATTGAGGTCTTCGCAGTCTGTTCCCTTTATTTAAAAATAAACTACATTCCCTTTTTGGAATGAAGGTGGTATTGAATTATAGATCAGCAAAAAATATTTTAAAACGGCTCCTGAAAATGTTTTAAAAAACTCAGCCGGGAGACCGTCCATTCCACAGGCTTTACCATTTGAGAGTTTTTTTTATAATATCCCCCAGGCTCAAAGATCTTGACACTTCTCCTTTAGTCCACCTACATCATTGAAAGGATCCTGAGGTTTGCGAGGCCTACTCAGGTCGGTTCCTTCTGACATGCTCCTTTACCTCATTGGTGAACGTGTGAGCCAACTCTCTCATTGGATGAGTCACTTTGAGCTTCTGACTGCACAATAATTGTTCCTGCAGTTTCTTCTATGTATAGCATCTCCTGGAGGATTCAGGGTGTATGCGACATTCTTTTCAGCCCGTGGTTGCATTTCACCATGACATTTTGAGGATTTTCTGTGCAAATAAGACCTTGCTTTGTGTTTCTGTGCATAAATGTACTGATATTTAAATTTTTACTCTGTGTAACTCCAACTAAACTGCTTGTACCCTTCACTGGGATTGGAATACCAAAGCAGATCATTTGCAGAATTAAACAGTGTCTACACGGTACTGTGAGCTGAAGTTACAGATCCTTGGGAATCAACCGGCATTCGATATGCTTCAGTAATGTACACTAATGCGATTTTCACGCTTTAATATTTTTCTAGTGAGTCCTTTGTGATCCGCACATATTTGCCACTATAGTCATTGTTTTTCTATTGACTTATTTTTGGCATCTGTATAGAATGTTTCACTCTCATATTAACACACAATCTGTTACACCTTCACTCCCTCTATTTTTGAAAGACCCTGGGGAGCCAACAATGAAGTGGCGTTCTTTTTATTAGATCCTTCCATAAGTAGTTAGGCTCTACGGACAGACACAGGCATAGGCCTGACAGGAAAAGATAGCTTGCATTATTTAGGAGCCGAAGATACAAAATGTGCTTGAACATTTACCTGATTGCACACCCACTGAAGGAGAAATTTCATAAAAATATTAAATTGCTCTAACACTACTCAAGCTATATTTTGTCGGCTGGGAGAAATTTTAATTGTGCTGGGAAGATTTGCATAATTCCAGAATTTTGTGTGATCCACAGTTCCCTAAATTACTTGAAATGTAGCATTATTAAACTTTGCACACATTTTGCACTTGCAAAACCTGTTTTTCCAGAAAATATCTTGTTGAGCACATTTTTGCCTAAACCAATCTTCTGCAGGTATCCTGTGAAACTTTTTACCTAAAGTGAGCTTCCTCCTGAAAAGAGTCACGTGTCATACCGGCAAACTACTTTTTGCTCAAAAAGTGTAATTTTACAAAACGTTTAGGAAATTTCACAAAATGTACTTGATTTTGACCACCCGTAGTACTTTTAAGGGAAAACTAACCTAGATGTGTATCACCACAAATTTTTCACCAGAGTACACATTCCTAATTAGCCTATTGATACATATGTTACAGCTTTGAAAACTCTGCACTTTTTCTATGTTTTACAAGGCTTTACATCACAACTTACATGCAATCATAGCCAGGTATAATTCCAAAAAGTTTGAAGAGAGTCTACTGATATGTAAAAACAAAATGCAGATATTGACTTGAGCATAGAGAATTCACAAGAAGAAGCCAAACGATTGGAAGCTGCTATGCCTACCATTGCTGTGGCCAAAGTGTCATCTTCTCAAAAGACCAAATCTCAGCTGGGTAAAGTCAAACAATCTAACTGTAATTTCCGAAGTTTATGTGCTATGGGTGTGGCTCACCTTAATGCGCCAGTGCAAAAGAAAATTTCAAGCAAACTATAGTTCAAATTCAAACAATCTCTTAAGATTAGTCTGTTAAAATCCAGTTCTTTTTTAGTCCATATAGAGCACCATAAAAGTATAGGGCGCAAGCGTATATAGTCAGCTATATAAACTGCCCCTAGCTCTTCATGTGCTATTTCTGCAGGGACATTCTGTGGGATTCGTAACAATTTCCTTAGATATTTATTTTCTGCTGTTTGTATTGAAATGGCTGATTTATATCCCCAGATTTCTGCCCCATAAGTAACAGTTGGGACACACTTAGCATTATAGAGGCATAAAATAGACTTTATGTGGCTGTAATGCCTAGAAAAGGCATTGATGCTAAAAGTAATCCTATTATATGATTGTATATGTGATTTGAGTAATGGCTCCCAGGATGATCTATCATCCAACAGTATATATAAGTAGCTGAATCTACCCACCTTGCCTATAGTATTATCTTTTATTACATATTTTCTATTCTTAGTGCCTCTGGGTCCTAATGTCATAGTATGTGATTTACAGTAATTAATTTTTAACCCCAAATTTTCCATAAAATCATGAAAATGGATCAGCAGAAGTTGCAGGCCATTTGCTGTCCGGAAAATAAGAACGGAATCATCTGCATACAACAAAGCGGGAACCATTCTATGTCCTATCCTCAAGGCATCTATGCAATGATCCCTTAAAAACATATCTAATTGATTTATATATAAAATAAAATGGAAAGGAGCTAAAATACATCCTTGGCGGACCCCTCTCCCTATATAAAAGTGCTTGGTGCATTCTCCAGATGGGCCAAATCTTACCGTCCCTTCAAGCCCTGTATGTAAGTTGTGCAAGAGCGCCACTACGGCTTCGTCCATCCCCATGTCCCTCTTACCACTGTATCAAAGGCTGTGCTGAGGTCCATAAAGGCTAAATGTATGCTTTCTTTTTTAGCCACCATATACTTGTTAACTAAAATATATAAATTCAAATTCTGTTCTATCGTGCCGTGTCCTGACCTAAACCCATATTGAATGTCTGATAGAATGTTATTATCTTTGGCCAAATCTGTTAGTCGCTTCAACAAGACTCTACCCAGCACTTTTACTTCTGCATCTATCAAAGAGATCGGAATGTAGCACACTGGGTCAGCGTGATTCCCTTTTTTTAAAACGGGAACTATAATCAATTGCTTCCACGAAAAGGAAATATGAGCACGAGCTGCTGCATTCAGATGTTGAGTGTTCAAAGCGGCCCATAGATCTATGCATGATTTAAAAAGGTCGCCTGGGACCCCATTTGGGCCCGGGACCTTCCCCGCTGACAATTCTTTTATGCTATCCCTCACTTTTTCCAGTTTAAAATGGACAGTATTTCCAGCTGCAGGGCAGGTAATTTGAATGTAATCGCTATCTCCTGCATATATGCGTCCAAGGTGCTCTTTCCATTTTTGCGCAGGTATGACCACAATTAGGTCTAATACTGTGCCCTCATTAAAAAGTGGCTGGTTAACTACTCTCCAGAAGTCTGTGTTATTCTTTGTATTGCAGGCCTCTTTAAGTTTATCCCAGGCTTCCCTCTTCAGGGCACTTAGTCTGTCCCTGCGAGCTTACGCGTATGCCCGTCTGGCTGCTTTAACTGCGCTTGTCTGCCTCGGTTTAGATTTTAGTGCTAGCTTTAGATCTTTATGGGCCTTTGAACAATTCTTGTCGAACCAATTTGGTCCTGGTCTAATATTCTTGGCGTTATGCCTAATCAAGACTCGCTGGGTCTCATTGCAGGTAATAGAAAAGGTTTCTAAAATAGCCTGATCAAGCGACTCAACATTCAAACAGTTCTCAAAATCACAGCAGCACTTCTTCCCCTCCCTAGTAATTTGATTGGAAGGAGGTTCTCCCCAAATCCAGCCCGCTGGGGCAGAAACCCCAATAGACACCAGGGTAAACTGTAAGAAAAAGAAGGGTTGATGTTGACCCTCCCACATTGGTCATAACCCCACCCCAGAACAGGCCTACGCCAGAAATGAAGAAAAACATTGACTATAGGAAGCCAATGTGGTCTTCATGTAGTCCCTGTTTTGGTCAGTTCTTAATGCTTACATTAGGCCCAGCTGCACAAGTGAGGTGCCATTTTGTATTGGTAGAAGTGTGGGACTGCTGGGTGGTAGGAATTTTCTGGATCACTATACATTCTGTAAGTTTCCTCTACAGATATGTGAGGGAATATGTGATTTTTGCAATGTATATTGTTTGCAAGGCATTCTGGGTAAGAAAAGGCAGTGGGATTCACATAAGTCACACCACCTGGACTTTCATTGGTGTCTAGTTTTCAGAAATTTCTGTGGCTGCTGAGCTAGGGCTCTAATTCCACGGCTACATGCGGCTCTAAAATTGGTCATCCTTCATGCTGAAAATTTGCTGTGTCTATTTTGCATTTTGGGACCTTTCCTGTTGAGGGTGATAGGCGCACCCACACAAGTGAGGTATCACTTTTATCGGTAAAGGAGTGAGAATGTTAGTTGGTAGAAATTTTGTGGGTCTCCAAAGATCGTAGAATATTGCCTCATAGAAATTTGCTAAAAATATACAATTTTAGCCAAAGCATGAGTTTGCAGTGGATTCTGGGTAAGAAAAGGTAGTGGAACCCACACAAGACAAACCATCCTAGACTCCCCTACGAATCTTTTTTTCGGAAATGTCTGTGTTTCATAGATTTCTCTGGGTGGCAGTCAAACCCAGTTTCAAAACTTTAAGCTAATCACACCTCCAAAATGGGTCATTTATCATTGAGAAAACGTAAGTTTTGGGCCATTCCTGTTGCAGATGATAGGCTCCACCACAAAAGTGAGGTACCTCTTTTATCAGAAGAAGTATGGGAACTTATGATAGTATAACATTTGGCATTATCTGTAGGAAGTGGATTATTAGTCGGGGTGGATGGTACTCCACCACAGGTAAAAACGTCACTGTCTTTGTTAGGTCCAGTAAAGGTTTCACTAATGTAAACCTGAGCTCGACCCTCAGAAGATATGGGACAGAGCAGGCAGACTTAACTAAAGGAAATATGTAAAGCAGTTAAAAAGTTGAAAACACTACACAATAAAATATAAAAAAGAGAATATTTTATTGAACAAAATGACAAAAATCAAAAAAGGGGAACCAAAGATATGAATTTTTAAATTTGTAAATGAAAAGATCGCATAAAAGCACATAACCCCAACTGAATGACACTAGTCATGCAAGACTGTGTCAAAGTCAAAAGTTAAGGTCAACCGCGATCGATCGCTGGTGAGATACGGGACCAATCTTCATCCTTGTGAAAAGTTTACCTTCTGATATAGAAACTTATACAGCAAAAAAGTGGTCGTCGATGAGTCATCGGCGAGGCAAGCTGCTGGATCTGAAGCAGGGCTTAATGACAGCAGGTTGCTGACGCGAGGGATCCTGGTATGGTCACTGACGAAGGTGGGAAAGCTCTTAGCATGCGAAGTCCGACGTCTGTGCTCAAGAAGGACACAACATCAATCGGATGCTGCTCGGTGTTGGTCCCAGCAAAGCACTTTATGTTCAGACTTAGAAACATTTCTGGAAGTTGGATTTCCTTCAGCGGGACAAATCAGAAAATTGAGATCAACTGACAAATCGATGTCAATGACGTGGCTTCGATCTCGAACATGGTATCCTTTGGTTCTCCAGGCTAAAAGTTGGCAACAATTTTTCAAATGCCAGCTTTTGCAGTTTAGGGAGGCGGAGTACACTCTAACACCAGTTAAAAGTTCCAGGACCTCAGGAACAGCTATTAGGGGTCAATATTCACTCCATTAGATACCATCAGCAGGGTCTAGGGTAGGTCCTGTTGAAAATGGTCAGCTGGACTCTGATGAAAGATGGCTTCTTGCACAGTTTGTGTCCCAGTAGCTTGACAGGAGGTCAGCCATCTGACCTCTAGAGTCCAACTTTGTATTCCTGGGTATAAGTGTGAGCAGGTACAGCCTCTCAGGTCTCTTCACAGGTGACAACAGCAGGCACAGTCCTTCTTTCGTCTTTCACCGGTCCAATAGTGTTCTGGGAAGGTACCCCGGGGGTACTACATTTTTGTCTGGCACTGGTCTGTGGGTGGAGGTGGCTCTTGGTCGCTCCCTGACCAATAGGGAACAACCCTACTCACTTTTTCAGAAATTCCTGTGTCCTAGTGCAAATTATCCCAGAGTACCCCTCTTTGCCTAAAACCAAGATGTCAGAGCTGTTCCTCCCTTGTGCAGAGCTCCTGTGCCCTCCCCTAAGGGTGTGACCAGAGTAAGGCAAAAACTCTCATCTGAGGTCACTCAAAACCATTTCTGGGGGCTGCCCTTCTCCTACTGGGAGTGGTGCCTGGCTGGCTAGCCTGATAATAGATGGGCCAGACCCATGTGTGAGCTTCATCCCCCAGTGATAAGGTAGGCATCCTTTGAAGATAATTAGGTTCCTGGGCACAGCCCAGATGGTCATCCTGCCAGGGGAAGGTCAACCTTTATCCCTTTGTCTCAGCTCTGGGAGCCACTTCACACCTAATAAAGAAGCTGTTTAGCTCATGGGTGACAGTTGGAAGCTCAGGCAAATGGGCTTCTAGAGGCTTAGACAGGCTACAAATAACTTTTTAAAATCACCTTTTGTGGAACATTTGTTACAAATTCGACCTTACCAAAAGAATTAGATTTGTAGTAAATATTTTTAAAAGTCTAATAAATAACTTTTTATCTGGTTCCTAGGCAGAGAAAACTATTTAATTTTAACATTTACTCCCAATGTTTTCTTATGGAACAGCTAACCCTGTTTCAGTGAATTTTGCGTTTTATGCATTTTTATTGTAGGGACATGTTTTACTTTAAAGCGTAACATGTCCTACTCTTACATACCATGCATCCTGCCTTAAGGGTACTTAACGCTAACTTAGGAGTAACTTATTAATGATTATAAGGATAGTTTAGGCCTGTTAAAAGGGGTCATTTTGAATGGCGGAATTTACTGTTTAATTCTGCACAGTCAGGCTGCTGGTGGCAAGCCTGCAGTCATGTTTTGCATAGTCACTATAGTGGTGGGACTATATGTGCTGCAGTACACTAGTGACATTTGACTTACAGGCCCTGGGGACTCTTAACACCATATACTAGAGACTTACTGGTAAGTTAAATATGCCCATTAGGAGTATAGTCAAATTAAACATGCTTTAGGGGCAGAGAAGATCCACTGGGCAATGGACAGCAGTGTCCCAGTGTGCAGAGTCCAAAACCAGCAATAAAATCTTGCAAAATAAATAGAGGTGACCATGCAAAAATTGACATTTTCCTACATTACACATTAAATGTATCTCTTTTTTTGCTTCCAGATGTAAGCCAGTGTGCAAGAAGGAACATATTTTGCAAAAGCATTTTGATTCATATGAACATGATAGTAAGAGTAACCCAAATTCAAAGTACAAATAACCACTATTCCTGAACTCAGTATTTTGGGCACATTTTGACAATGTGTAGCTTTCCTTCATACCATTTTTCATCCATTAAATGTTATCATATACATTGAAGCATAGTCTAGACACAATGAAAAATCATTATAAGCTGAAGGTCAGTTGTTGGCACTTAGGGGGTCATTATGATGGCGTAACGATCGCCACTGCCGGGCCGGCGGCAGCGACCGTTACGCCATCATAACGTGAATTACTCACCGCCATATTACGATGGCGGTGGGTATCGCTGCGGACGCAAAGTGCGTCCGCCGCTTTTCCGCCGGTCAGCAATCGTTACCATTGCCGGCCGGGCGGAGCTGGGGCACATATATGGTGGCGGTGCCTAGCAGGCACCGCCATCCATATTATGATGTTGGGATTTAAAGGCCTTTCCATGGCGGCGTTGCCGCCATGGAAAGGCTGGCGGGGACTTGCTTAGGGGGCCCGTTGCGGGCCCCCGGGGGGTTAGGGGGTACACTTGGGGGGTACCTATGGTACCCCCCTGCATGTCCATGCACAAGGTGGCAGGCACCGCGCGGTGCCTGCCACGTTGTGCATGGAAATGCACAACATGGCATTTCAACATTGCGGTCCCCCAGCAGCACCCGCCGCAATGCTAAAGCGCCAGATGCGACTGCCGCAGTCGCATCATAATTAGGGTGGCGGGACTGCCGCATGGCAGGCGGGCGGTCCCGTTACCACTAGGGTGGCGGGCGGACTAAAGTCCGCCCGCCATCCTAATGACCCCCTTAGTATCTTCTGCCTTTGGAAAACCAACAATCACTATATATTCCTACCACTAGATGAGTGTGACAGACGTAATGATATATTACTTTTGTAAATAGACCATCAGGTAAAATATTACAAATGAAAATGTTGCTACCTATTTCTATTTTTCTTACTTATTTTCAAATTTTTTTATTTCAAAGAATAGTTTGTTCGAGAATCCAATGAGTGAGCCACACAAATTATCTACTTTCCAGAAATGTTTAGCATTCAAGGTTCACCCCAAGGTTTCACACCTGCTTTTACCACAAACAGCAAGTAGGCAAAAGAAAACTGACTACCAATTTGAGAAATGTGGTAAAAGAAAATACATATTTTATTTTTACAAAAAAACCTCTGCTTGTTCCTGAAAGCTGGGAGGACTGTAGTCAACATTGGTGCTGTTTTAAGAAAAAATAAAACTTATGCTTTCTTGCACACCACTTTTTTCTCATTTTTCCAAACTCCTCCCCGAAAAAAAGTTGCTATATTTTGGCTATAGTCACGGTTCCCTCCAGGCAAATTCACAAACAGTTGGTACCTTTGTAATCTGCAACACGAGGGGGAAAAGGACACACATTTGGCCTGATTACTTGTTGTGGGAAAACGTGATGAAGTCTTAAGCATACCAAACATTTAAAAAATGGCTCAGAGTTGTGGTGGAAAACCCTCAGCAGTTAAGGGGTTAAAAAAGTTCCATTTAATTATAGCTAGTGAGACATAGTTAGTGATTGATATTTCATGATGATTTTATAGTTGGTTCTTCTAGCAAGGTCAGATTTGTTGGTTCTGTTCTGGATCTTAGGGGAACAAGCACTCGTTCTGACATGCTTTGTTGTTTCATGCTGTTTATTGATTCCTAGAAAAGCTTTTCTCTGTGCAAAGGGTATAGCGATTGGCTTTTCTACTAATGCTTGCCTCCATTTACAGAGGAGTGGGATGGAGGAGCACTGCTCATGATTGTACTTAACCTTGGCTGCTAATGCAATAACAGCTTTGAGAGTCATCGACTATGAGCCAGTGACGTAACGTAAAATGATTGGGCCCCCTGCAGAATGATGGGGTCCCCTGCAGAATGAGATGAGGGGCCCCCAGTCTCACGTATCTCACAGATATGCATTGGCCTTGGGTTGAATGGGACCCTATTGAAGGGTTGGGGTTCTTGGAGGGTTGAGGGACCCCTGTGCCACATAGGGGGGCCTGTGTTACGCACCTGCTATGAGCCAAACACTGAAAGTACGGCCCTCAAATACCTGTATATGTCTCTTCTTTTATTCAAAGCATTTAACGAGCCCTTAGCTAGTAGATACCCTACGTTCCGGGGGATTATTGTTTAGGCATGGGCCATCTATTCTGATCGAGGATCGCCCTCTGCACAGAAAAGTTGACCACCTTGTCATTACCATACTGAACATCCTGCCTCCATTAGCTGGCATCTCCATGCCAAGGAAAATTGTTTGAATGTAGGATTGGTCTTAAGGTTCAGATCAGAGTGATAGAAGTAGTGGTAAAGAACTACACAACTAATTAAGCCTGACTTCCATTTATCTACAGATATCATTCACTGAGAGAGGCAGTGGAGCAAGGCTCCTGGTTGTACAACTAACAACTGCAGAATGAGTGGAGTGTGGCTGTCTTTAATTTCCTAAGGCGTGGGCTGGAGATGAATGTAGGTGACTTAAAACAAAAAAACCCAGAAGAGGCTTCAGGAAGGCGGTAACTAGTAAATACAGGTCACACAACTGAAAGACACCTGCTAACATTTTGTCACCACTTCAATATTTCAAGATCTTTCCAGCTATTTCTCGGTTTAGATACAAAAACACTGAGGAGGAGACCCAAATAGTTCCAGGTCCCAAAACAAGGACATCAGTGCTTAATTTGAGCCTCTGGTTGCCGGTAGGGTCCACCGGCACTCATTTTTGGGGTCCAGCACTTATTTTAATTCAACAGACTTTGGTCTCGAGTAATAGATAGAAAGAATCGGAAAGGGGAAAGAAGAAGGAAGAGAAGGAAGGAAAACATTGACAAAGGGAGAAAGCAGGGATGAAAAAGAACCAACTAGAGTGGCCTAAAGGGACAGGGAGTGAGTGTCTGGTGGTGGATTAAATAGACACCAAGACAATGCTGCTTTGGTATTTCGTCTGAATGAGACATTTTTGTAACCCGGGAGCCATTAACTGACTTCTAAAAAACTCAACAGTAAATACGTCTGTCATTTTTGTTCAGCAAAGAGAAGCTACTGCAGAATTGACGGTTTTTCCACAATTCAGCAGCGCAATGCCAGGATTCCCTTCGCAGAGGACAGACAATGCACGGTCGCAGCGCTTAAAAACTCTCTGGGGGCATATTAGCAAGGAATAGCGATATTTATCGCTAAACGCGCTTAGCGCGAATCCTGTTAACGCCGCCTATCGCTGGAAAATATCGCTGAGATAACACCCTATTAGTAAGGTTTATCTCCATAGCGATAATATTTCCAGCCATTGCGGCAAAATGCGAGAATATCGCTGGAAAACCAGCGATATTCTTGCATTAACGCTAAGGTGGATTCAGCATTAGAATCCACCTCCTATACCTTAAACAGGTAAGTCATAGTCAGTAGCAGGTGTTAAAATATAGCGATAAACGCGCTTAGCGCGACTTATTTTATCGCTTCGCCTGTCTTGATAATAGGGGTTAGTGGTGTTAGCGACTGTTTACAGTCGCTTTTAGTGGGGAACGCCTACCTTGCATGTCATTAGCGATAAATATCGCTGACATGCAAGGCGATGTAATTCCCGGCCTCTAACGCCTGAAAGCTGTCGCTAACGCCTGTTAGTGACAGCTTGCTAATAGGGCGTTAAAAATATCGCCGCTTTAGCGGCAAAAAGTGCCGCTAAATCGGCGATAAAGCCCTTGATAATATGCCCCTCTCTGGTTATTGAAAAGCTTTAGTTAGCAACGAAATAATAGGGGTTGCTATACATTAAGCGCTCACATCGAGACAAAACGCGCTCGCGTGATAGCGATTGACCCGAAATTTATCGTTTGAATTCCAGCAACCCACATATTTAGAAATGCAGATTGCACTGTAGGAGAAAGACTACGGTGCTGACAGAGCCACCCAACAATAACCCTGCCAACTGTCGGTACCCTTGCTGAAATACTGAAGCTGCTTGAAGAAGAGGACAGCGAAGACGGACTTGTAATAGGACAGCTGTCGAATCAATTATCACTGTGCAGGCAGATGTGGAGCTGTAACAATAACATGTAAAAGAGCGTATACTATCAGATCGTGTCCTCTGTGGTATGCAGAAAGGTCGTCGCTCCAATCTGTTTCCTTCTCTTGTGACACAATAAGAGGAGTCTCATTAAACTGCTGAGCACCTTCAGACAGCCCTTCCACGCGCTGCTGTCCACTATGCAAAACGAAACGCAGACAAAGGGCTTTGGTGCAGGTATTTGTGATAATTTTTTACTGATGCTGTTTTCCTTTTTTTATTTATATTTTTATTTTTTCTCTTCTTCTTTGTATTACTCATTCTTCATATTGTATATTTGACACTTTTTGTTCTTCGTGCAGATTTTGTTTATTGATCGTTGTTTGATTACTATTGCTAAAATCTAATAAAGAATTGAGATACAAAAAGAAATGACCCTTGTCTGTGGCGAGTTCAGTACCAGCTTTGGGAGGGGCCAGCCAGTCACGAGGAGTTAGTCCGCTGTACCACAGGAGGCCGCCAACAGGTCCTCAAACTCAGGCACGTGAAGTGACTTGTGGAGACGCCGCACCTGTGCCCATGCATTATGCAGGAGTCAACCTTCTTGCGCAGGGCAATTTGGGAATTCCTTTCCATTAGTGTGTCATGGAACTGGGTTAAGTGTGTTTTTGTGTCCCACATTTCTAAGACGGAACGAAATCTAAATGCTTTAAAAGAATGTCGAAGTGGTAAAATGTGTTTTTGGGAAGCTTGTGGGCTTTGCTAGCAAAAATAAATATTTTGAAATGTGTAGTAGGATGGATAAGCATGCCGCTCCCTGACTGGATGGTCGCAGGGGGAAGGAATGCTGCTGTTGACGCATGCTAGGGGCAGAATAGATGCTATAGTTCCACTGGAAGCCAGGCCAGCCATCAAAGAATCAACCTTCACCGCTGCCGGAAATGCATCAGAAAAGTGATGCAGAGGATATTTTTTAGCCAGGAATCTAGGAAACCCAGGTTTTTCTATGTCCGTCCATTCTCTCGATAGAAGTACACAAAGGGCCTTTTGGGTTGGCAGACTTTCTGGCTCCTTCCGCCGGTATTGAGTAAAGAAACCCCCCTCCTCTTCTACTGTACTGGTATCGGGGAAGTCTAGATTTTCTCTGATATGGGCCTCCTTTAAGTCTGTGCCCTGAATGCTTGACCATCACAACAGATGCCAGCGGTGTGGCATGGGTGTGACGTTGGGGGACCTATCAGCGGTCCAGAGTCGATGAAATCCTCAAATTGGAAAGAGCTGGCAGCAGTGCTCTAGGGCCTTCTAACCTTTGCTCTCAACATTCGCCACTCTACAGTACAGATCAGAGCAGACAACCAGGTGTTTGGGGGGTATGTCAACCATTTGGAGGGGGATACCCATTCTCCGCAAATGGCTGCTCTGGTGGAGCAGATTGGCTTGCGTGCTGGGGAGAACTTGCTGTCGCTGACAGCGCTTTATCTTCCAGGGACTAGAAATGGGCATGCAGACCTTTTGAGCCACAACTTCCCCCTCCTCTGCCACCCTAAGTCTGTCTCCCCTCAAGGTTCGAGAGATTGCACGGATGCTCAGCACTCCATGGCTCGACCTTTTTGCATCTCCCAAAAATGCCCTTCTTCTCAACTTCTGCTCTCTTTTTCCATCCCAAAAAGCATGGGCAGTGGATGCAATGAGTGTGCAGTGGCCTCTGGGTCTCTTGTATGCCTTTCCCCTTTTTCCCCTGATTGGCAAGGTCCTCATGAAGGTCTTTTGGGAGGGGCTAGAAGTGTTTCTGGTGGTTCCTTATTGGAAGAGGCACCCATGATTGCCTTGGTTAGTCTTGTTAGAAATTGGGTTTCTGGTTGGCAGAGTATGTACCCTGTCCAAGCCGGAACCACAATCCTAGTCAGGGTAAGTGAGATACACACTTTAAATTAACCTGTGCTCACCGTCTGATAGCTTGGCACAGAGCAGTCAGGCATAACTTAAGAGACAATGTGTTAAGTTGTGAAATACAACAACAGTAAAACAGTGAAAACACCACAAAAAGACTCCACACCAGTAAAAAAATTATAGTATGATTTATCAATACAACAAGACCAAAACAACAAAAATCCAACAAGTAGAAGTCAAGATATGAATTTTTAAGATTAAATGCAAAAATAGTGCTTAGAAGCAAATAGCGCCATAAGAGTTAATTGGTCGTGCTGGACTGGGACAAAGTCAAGAATTCAGGCCTTCCACAATGGAGTGGAGGCCGGCTACAGGACCCACGCAGGGCCCACTGAGCAAAAGTAAATTAATCCTTGGTCGCAAACAACAAGATGCGGGGTGCAGCCAAGTGATGTGTCGTGTCAGTCCAGCAGTCGAGGAGATGCAATGATTTTCTCCACACGATGATAGCGATGCACTGGTTTCTGAAGATGAAGCACCAGTTCCATGATGCGTTGATTCTGTAGCCGATGCCCTGGGTTTCTCCATGCTGTTGAAGGGATGCGTTGATCATCCTTCAGCAGTGGCAGCGATTCGGTGGTTTCAGTACGGCGGTTCCAGGGATGCTACTCCGGCCCCAAGTGCATTGCACTGATTCTGTTCCAGTTTCAGCAGAAATTTTGCTTGTAGCAGCAGAGGATGCGTCATTCCACTGGGACAAGCACCTGGAGTCACTTCCAATGACCCAGGCACAGGAGCAGGGTTAAAGACTTCGATGTCCCTGAGTCTTTGGCAACAGGAGGCTAGTAGGTTAGCCCTTGGAGACACTCTGGGACAGTCAGACAGAGCAGGCACACAGCAGAGAGCACAGCAAGGCAGCAGTCTTTCAGAGCAACAGTCCAGCAAGCAGCAATCCTTAGCAAAGCAGTCCTTCTTCTTATCAAGGTGGTTTCAGGTCCAGAAGCGTACTGAGTTGGTAGGGTCAGAGGTCCAGTACTTATACCCAGTTGTGCCTTTGAAGTGGGGTTGACTTCAAAGAAGGGTCTTTGAAGTGCACAGAGGTCCCGTCATCCTGCCCTGGCTCCAGCCTCAATACAGGGGAGTTGCAGCCCTTTGCGTGGGGTCAGAGCTCTGCCTATTCAGGTGTAAGTGTGAGGCTGTTCCCAGGTCGCCTCTCCCTTCTTTCCATGAAGATGCATAAAGGTACACCAAGCATTCCTTTGTGTTGGACTGCCTAGAGGGAATAAACAAAGTGAACTGTCACCCAGCCCAGCCAGTGATCAGAGAGAGGCAGCAGACCCCAAAGAGCTAAGAGCCGAAAATGTTCAACTTTCGAAAAGTGGCATTTTCAGGATGGTAACTACAAATCCAATTTCACCATTAAAGAGAATTTGTCATTACCATTCCAGAGGTACTAAACATAGCATCTCTACCTTTTCTCAATTAGGAATTACAGTTTATTAAGTGTAATAAAGAATTCCCAAAGTTAACCTATGAGATGGGTAGTCCTCTCAGTAGTGAAAAATGAGTTTGGGAGTTTTTCACTACTAGGACATGTAAACCTTAAAAGTACATGTCCTTTCTTTTAGTTATATAGCACCCTGCTCTATGGGCTACTCAGGGCTTACCTTAGGGGTGACTTATATGTAATAAAATGGGAGTTTACGGCTTGACAAGGGGTCTTAAATGCCAAGTCATAGTGGCAGTGTAAACTGCAGACACAGGCTCAGTAGTGGCAGGCCTGAGACATGTTAAAAGTGCTACTTGTGTGGGTGGCACAATCATTGATGCAGGCCCACTAGTAGCTTTTAATTTACAGTCCATGGGCACATGCAGAGCACTGTACTAGGGACTTACAGGAAAATAAAATGTGCCAATTGTGGATACATCAAACAAGCCATGTTTTAGGGGAAAAGCTCATGCAACTGAGGACTGGTTGGCAGTGGTAAAGTGCTCAGAGTCCTAGGGCCAACAAAAAGAATCAGCAAAAAGAGGACGTTAGCAAGCAAAAAGTCAGGGGGGAGACCACCTTAGGATTCCAGGACTAACAGTCCACTTGGTGGTTCAGCCCCCTTGGTTATTTATCCTGGTCCTCTCTTCCATCGACACCCCATTCTTCCAGAGTTGCAGCAGCAGCCGGCGCAGGTAAGTGCGGTAGGGAGAGGTGGGGGTGGGGTGGAGTGTGAGGGGGGTAGTCGACACACCTATTCCGTCATCTGTCGACTTCCCACCCGTCATGCTCCGCTCCACCGCCTCACCACGCTTACCTGCACCGTCCGCGACTGCAGAGTTATCTCTGCAGCACCTATGCCTGGGGGTATGGAGGCTGAAAGGGAGCAGCTTATCTCCTGAGGTACGCTCCCAGGAGATTGCTGTTTCTATTCAGCATTCCCGAAAATTGTACCCTTAGGGTATGAGAAAGGCATTGGAGATTTTTTCCTCCTGGTGTTCAGCCAGGGGTTGTGATCCAGTAACGTGTGAAGGGGGGAATATTCTAGAATTCCTTTGGGATGTTTTTTGGTTGGGACTCTTGGTTTCTACCCTCCATAGCCAATGGGCAGCTATTACAGCCTTTAGAGGTCCCTTTCTGTTGCAGTTGGATCCCTTAGTTTTTGACGTCTTTTACGGAGTTTCCACCTTAAGAGGGCAGTGCCCTCCTTGAAGTGTCCTCCCCTTGATCCTCTCCCTTCTGTCTCTCTAAAATGTCTAACTTTGAAAGTGTTTTTCCTGGTGGCTGTTACAGTGGGAAGAATGCTGGGGAGACCGGGGCTCTCATTTTTCACAAACTGTTCTTGAGATTCTTTCAAGACAAAGTGGTTCTGTTTCCAGATCCTGCCTTCATTCCTAACGTATCCTCTGGTTTTCATGCTTCTCGGGGTTTGGTTCGTCCTGATTCCCCCCACCTCCCTCCCCTCCTTCATTAGAGCAGGAAATGGGATGGCATACTCTGGATTTAGTCAGGGTCTTGACTATTTATTTAGAAAGGACTGCTTCTTTTGGAAAATCAGACTTTTGGTTTGTGTCTTTTGGAATTGGTAACAAGGGTCAGCAGTCTTCAGTGTGTGGAGTGTTGCATTTAACATTGGAGTATGCATCAATTTCCTTGCAACTTGGTTCTGGCTTTGGTATACGCTCATTCTGATAGGACTGTGGTGAGGAAGACAGACGAGGTTGGTAATGGTTACTTACCGGTAATCTTCTGTCCCAATCCCTGTCCCAACCAGCCTGCACATCATGCTGGAACAGTTCAAAATGGCGTCATCCAGGAGTCACTAGTCACATTTCCTCTGGGGGCCTCAGCTCCACCCCTCACTGCTAGTGCCTCACCAAATCTTCAAAGAGGAGCCCCCTTCTGTGTTGGCTCAGGAGGTCTGGGCTCCCTCCTGGGTTCAGTGGGCTTGGTCAGGCCCATCCCTGGTACAGTATGAAACCTGATTGATTGATGCAGGTCCTTCAGCCTCACCCCATTCCTTCTCAGGAGCTGAGTGAAGCACTGTTAATTGCTCTCTTTGTGTGGGAAGGCCTTTGTTTCTGTTGCTGGAGAGAGAATGTAATTAACCTGGCACTGCAGGCTGACAAAAGGCCTGGGCTCTGATCCTGGGCTGAGCTAGAGAAATATTACAATTTTGGATGACTCATAAGTTGTACAGATATCTATGTGGAACTTTCAGATTTGATTTTCTCACACAGGTTTCACCCCATTTCAATACATCACTGGTCTCTGTAGGCCAAAGGGAAGAGAGACTACACTCTAAGGCAGTTTTCCCCATATATGTATAATGAAGTGTTACTACAGACAAAACAGTAAATCACACTGACTATCTTGATTAATGTACACTAAAAATATAAGGCCTAACCCAGGTCAATATCTAAACCTGAAGTGTCCCCTCTGCACCAAGCTACCCATGTACAGTAGTCTCACATGCGCAGCCATCACACATGTGCACACGCATGTGCAAATGTGTTCACATGTAACCATCCAAGTGCCCCTTATCCTTGCTGCATCGCAGCAGCCTTATCCTAAAAGAGGGGCACTGGCGGTAAACTCGTGCAGTCCACTTGCTAAGTGATTACCGTGGGTGAGACACATGTAGTGAGACTCAACCACAGCAAAAAGTTCAAAATCCGGTGATCCAAAAAGCAAAAAATCTGGGCGTACTGAATAGGCAGCACCCAATTGAAGCAACAATGTTGTTGCCCCATAATTATTTTGCTGTTGAGCCAGTGTCAGGGAGGAAGGGATGCTATTGTGCACTTGTCAGTGGAGGAAGGCATGTTGTTGAGCGCATATTTGTGAAGAAAGGCATAAAATTGTTGAGCATGTATCTTTGGAAGAATGGATCTCATGACTGAATATATGCCAGGTGAGGGAAGGATACCGTTGTTGAGCGCATGTCTGGGAAGGAAGGAATGCTTTTATTGGGTGCATGTTTTTTTTTTTATATTTTATTTTTCTCGGTCAGTCAAATAGCTCACAATGTACACATTATAGATACATATAATCGCAAAATCACTGTATACAATAGGGTCTTCACGCTAAAATGTACCATTCTGTCAACCTTAGTGTCATGAAGTTCACAGGTATTACCATTTGCATAGTAAAGAAAAGCAATGCATCTCACATCGACCTGAAACAAGTACTGAGAAAGCACTGGCCTGGCGCTCTGTGCATATATTCCATTCCATCCTCAACCATTAGGACTTAACGGGACATTCACCACCCGCATCGTGCTTTGGCTCTGCGCTTGCTAATACTTATAATCAATCTTCTGTTTGCGTGGAGAGGAGATATTGCACCAGTGGGTCCCAGAAATCTCATGGTCGAGAAGTCTGAGGTATGTCCTCTGCATACGTGTCTAATTGTGTTTTACAATATGTCATGTCATTGATCCAGTCTGTGTGTTTCGGTACCTGTTTACTGCCCCATTTCATTGCTATTTTTCTCTTGGCTAGCAGCAACGCCACCGGCAAGAACTTGCGTCTACGCGCCAGCTTGATCTTATAGATACCCAAAAGGCACACCAGGGGTATCCGCTCCCCTAGCATGTGCGTGAGGATGTTAGTCACATCCAGCCAGTAAGATTGAAGCTTTGCGCAAGCCCATGCCATGTGTAGAAAATCTGCGTTAGGGGCATTGCATCTATGGCATCGGTCATCGGCCCTCAGCCCGTATTTGTGCAGTTGCGCGGGTGTATAGTATACCTGGTGTATGAACTTAAAATGTATAATTTTCAGGTTGCAGTTAGAAGTGAGTAGCTGTAATTGCATACATCCATAGTCCCAGTCGTCTTTGGGAATGGTTATGCCTAATGTCGCCTCCCATCTGACTAGGGGTCTAACCAGTGCACGGAACTGTTCGCGTTGTGACGTAGTATACAGTTTAGTGACCAGGCGTTGCCGTGAGGTGGATGTAAGTAGCGTCTGGAGTGCATTATGGGTCGGTGGTTCAATCGGAAAGGATGGATATAGAGCCTTCACCGCCATGCGCAGTCGCAGGTATGCGAAGACTTTCAAGGGAGTGCGATGTGTGTTTAAGGTAGCGTCATCCTGTGATATATACTCCTTATTCGGAAAAACATCCCCCATAATTCGAAGTCCCATCTCATGTAGTACCTGTACCATTTTGTGTTCCTGCGTCACCGTGAGTTGTGGATGATGTCGTAGCGGTATTGCCGGCACATATGTCGGAAGTTTGTGCGCCCGCTTCGTTAGTGTGTGCCAGGCTCTCAAGGTGCAGATCGCTGGGTGTATCTCCAAATTGGAGGCATATTGTCTGGGAGAGGAGATAAGTGAGAGTAGGGGAGTGGGATGCATGCTTTCGTGTTCCACTGCAATATGTGGCACATGTCCGTGTGGTTGTAGCCAATAGTGTGCATGTTGCGCCTGCGCGCAGTAATAGTAAAGTTGGAGATCGGGGGCACTGAAGCCACCTTGAGTGGAGGGTCTTGTCAGTTCCTTCCAGCCTACTCTTGCGTGTTTCCCTGCCCACGTCAGGCGTAGCTGCGCTGTGCGCAGTCGGGTGCACAGAGCCTGTGGGAGCCAGATCGGTATATTCATAAATAAATACAGAAACCGGGGCAGCACTACCATTTTCTGCAATGCAATTCTATCAGCTAGCGATAGGGGCAGCCGGATCCATCTACTCACTTGGTCTTCCAATTTAGCTACTGCTTTGCCATAGTTTTCGCGTACCACTATTTCTGAGTCACTGTGTATCCAGATACGCAGGTATTTTACTGGATCGGTCTGCCATTGCAATGGGTAATCGAGGGACGATTTAGTTGTCACTGGAGTGAGCGAGATGACCACCGATTTGTCCCAATTAATGCAAAGGCCCGAGAGATATGCGAACCTAATGTATTCTCGAATAAGCGTATTTAGGTTAGTCTCCCGATGCCTAGTGTATAAAACCATATCATCCGCATAAAGCGAAATGCTGACCGGGCGCAGTTGAAACTGCAGCGCCGTTGCGGCTTGTCTCTGGCGTATCCTGCATGCAAGCGGTTCCAGTGCCAGCGTGAAAAGCAAAGGCGATAGAGGGCAGCCCTGTCTCGTCCCTCTATAAATGTTAAATGGATCAGATATGATGCCATTGATTCTGAGCCGTGCACAAGGTGCAGTGTATAGTAATGTTATCCACTTTAAAAATGGCTCTGGAAATCCCATTCGTCATAGGACATAGAACATATAAGGCCATTCCACAGAGTCAAACGCCTTTGCCGCGTCCAGCAAGGCCGCAGCAGCCGGCAGTTCTGGGTTTATATGGTGGAACATGGCGAATATGGTCCGTAAATTTTGTGTCGTAGATCGAGACGGGATAAATCCCGCCTGATCTGGCAGGACCAGCTTCTGCATCAGTGGCTTCAATCTAAGGGCGATGACTTTGGCCAGAATCTTGGCGTCCATGGTGATTAGTGATAACGGGCGATATGACTCACAATGGGCTGGGTCCTTGTCAGGTTTAAGGAGAGTGATCAATAACGCCTCGCGTATTGATGGAGGCAACATGCCATCCTCATATGCCTCCTCGTACATGACCGCCAGATGTGGTATCAGCAGATCTTTGTATTCCTTGTAAAACTCACCAGGCAGCCCATCTATGCCCGGTGCCTTGTTATTGGAAAGTGAGTTGATGGCTTCCCGAAGCTCATCCTCAGTTATGTGATGACTAAAGTATTTACGGTGTGCATCAGACAACCACGCCAGAGCTATGTCATCAAAATACTGATTCAGTTCAGTGGGATCGGGTGTGGTCCCCGCTGTATACAGACGGGCATAATAGTCTAGGAAACATCGCGAGATAGAGGGGGTGTCATAACGGGGTATGGCCTGTGAGTCCACAATCTGGGCTATATATGACGCTGTGGGCATGGGGCGTATCTTACTGGAAAGCATTCGCCCGGGTCTGCCTCCCTCTCCGTAAACCCTTGCCGTGTATTTCTTTGAGATATATTTAAGTTCGCTGTCCGCGAATTCATGATAAGTATCTATCTTCCCTCTAATTTCAGCCAGAATCTTAGGATCAAGGGTGCTGGTGTATGTGGTCTCTAGACGTGTGATGTCAGCTTCAACCATGGATAACTGTCTGCGAATGTCCTTGAGGATACCCGCATGTTTACCGATACAGAATCCACGTATCGTTACCTTGAAGGCCTCCCATAGCACTTTGACACTTTTCACGGAGCCCACATTAAGCTCGAAGTACTCAGTAATAACGTGTCTAAGGTCGGAGTTAAATACTTGATCTTGTAATGCACTTGACTGTAGGCGCCATGTGTACTGCTGTGGTGTGTGTGTGGGGATGACTAATTCCAGTCGGACTGGTGCGTGGTCAGAGAGGGTTTTGGGCATGTGTGTTATATCAGTGGTCCAGGCGCCCACATCTGCAGTGGCTATCCAAAAATCGATCCTGGACCACGTGTTGTGAGTGGAAGATATGCAAGTACCCTCCCTACGGTGTGGGTACCATAATCTCCATATGTCCAGCATGGCATAGTCCTCCATCCCTTCCCTAAGTGACTTAGCAGAGTTCCTCCCATATCTGTCGTTCCCTGTGGACCTATCCACCAGCGGATCTAGCCACGTATTAAAATCTCCTCCCCAAATTGTTGCAGAGGGTGGGAGCGTTCGCAGCTTGTTCCATATATCTGCAAAAAAGGAGGGGTCATCGATTTTCGGTCCATAGGCTGTAACTATAGTCATTATTGTACCTCCGAAGTCACCCTGTACAATAGCAGACCTTCCCTGATCGTCTGAAAGCGAATGGTGCAGTGTGAACGGTATACCGCGCTTGACTAGAAGCATTACCCCCCTGGCATACGTAGAGTAGGAGGACGCTAATCTATATGTGGCCCATTTACCTCAAATTCTACATTCTGTATCGGTAGTGAGGTGAGTTTCTTGAAGGCAGGCCACATCTACATTATGACGGTCCAAATACGCAAAGACTTTCCTAATCTTCTGGGGGTTCTTTAGCCCTCGAATGTTCCAGGTCATGAGCACCAGTTTCCTCGAGTCTCTAGCGCCCTCAGCCATTGTCAATGAGTGTGGGAGCATTTACATGACAGCGTAGTTTGTATGTGTGAGTCCCGGTGTGTGCAGCAGTGTGCATCTTTGAACTGACCATTATACCAAACTTTCCCCCCATACCTCCCCCCTCCCACTTCGCCATCCCAATCATGGCGAAGACAGACCCAAAGAACAATATACAATATCCCCCACCCTTACTCAAACCCATACTAAGAGCCGTAAACTGTGGTATACACAAGGTGGCTAAAGCTGCCAGCCGGTCTGCCCGGTGACCTAGTCACACGGGTGGTCGTCTATCCAATACCATCCAGTTTACAAAATAAAGAATAACGTGTCTCACATGACCTTACAAGGCAGAAAGGGGCAATCGACCCCGATAGTAGGATGTAGTTCCCAACCCTGAAACATAGTCCTGCGCACCGTGATCGCGCACCATCGTCTCTTGTTCATGTAGTAGTGTTAAACCCTAGTGAACCAGACACAATACTTATCTGAGTCCAGTCATAATGACACCTGGGCCTCCACGGAGCTCCATCCCCCATGCAACGCACTTCGCAGAGGAGAAACCATGTCATTCAACATCAGAGGTGCCGCCCTGTTCTTCTTTTGCGCCTCTGGGAGATTTCCGCCGCGGAGGTTGGGTGTTCTTTGATTGGAGGTACTTAGTCACTTCCTTTGGTTCATTGAAGATCTTACTCTTGCCTCCATCCGTCACTCATCCTAGCCGGGTAGAGCATCGCGTAGGGAATGTTACTCTCACGTAGCTTCTTTTTCACTTCCAGTAATTTCTTCCGTGCCTCTTGAACTTGCGAGGTGAAATCCGGATAAATGGAGATGTCCATCCCGTCGTGATTGAGGCGTCCCATCTCCCGGGACTTACGGAGTGCTGCATCACGGTCTCTATAATTCAAGAGCTTCACGATTATAGGGCGTGGTCTTGCCCCCGGCGGAGGCTGGGGCGCCAGAGATCTGTGTGCTCTCTCTACTATGAACACTTCCGAGAAGGTGTCTCTGCCAAGGAATGCAATCAATAAAGTCTCAATGTAGCGCTCCATATTGCCCGTATTTGTCGACTCTGCCACACCCATAAAGCGCAGATTGTTACGGCGTGAGCGCGCCTCTAAATCCTCCGTCTTCGCCAGTATTGCCGTCATGGCCTTGTCGATTTTCACCTGTTTTGTTTCCATTTATCGCTGTGCATCTTCAGAGTCGGATATGCGGCGCTCCGCCATGTCTATTCTCTCCGTGTGTCTATCGAGACGCTCGGACATGCGGTCGACCCGGTAGGTGAGTGCGTCAATTTCCCCATCGATATTGGACAGCGTCGATTGAATCATCGCGAACATAGTATGAAAGTCCACGGACGTGTCGGCACTCGTCGCCGGCGTGGTCATCTGGTTGCTGGACGGGGTGTGCTCCGCGGCCTTCCTCGGCTGCTCAAAATGCAATTTGGGTTGATTTCTGTCCGGCTTTCCCATTTTCGGAGCCGCAAGTTGAGCCAGAAAGCGCCACCCAGTGCCCCCTCCGCTGGGACCAATGAGCACCACCTGTAGGTAGTTAGCAACAGTAAGTAGATAACCAGAGCCTGTGTGTCTTATTTTGCTTCAATTCCGGAGGGCCACTTTCCCTTGCCTGGTGTATGCCGTTAGCCTCTCAACAGGGGCCCGTAACCGTCGATAGTGCCGCTCCCTCGAACGTTAGGGACCGCCGGGTGTGACCACGAAGGCACTCAGAGTCCGCAGCTAGGGGCACAGCGGCACCTCGGGTCAAGCTGCTCCTTCGCTGGATTGTCTAGCCGGTCTTCAGCGAGGCGCTCACACACAATGGCCGCAGACGGGGAGGTAGAGGGTGTCCTTTTCCCAAAAGCCTCAAAGCGGTGACCTCTCACCATCCGCAGCCACTGCGCACAAGCCAATTCTGCATCTATGGGCTTATGACCCCCGGGGGGTAAAGGCCGTGCACTCACCCAGTTCACGATGATGACAGACTCGTGCCTCGGGGAGGTGATCAACGATGGCGGGCCGGCGCGGTGAGGCACTCCGTCCCTTCCCGATTACCTCTGCAGTGGGGGTGGGATCGTCGCAACAGAGGCCGGTCCAGTCAATGGGGTAGTGGCAAGGGAGCACCGCCGCTACTCTGGCTCTCGCGGCCGCGCTGCCCAAGGAGAACAACCGGCAGCCGCCCTCGTCCTTCCCCGCCGAGGGCGGTGTCGTAGACACGGCGGGCACGGGGCTGCAGCAATTGGGGCGACGGTGGGGTGCCGCAGCCGACCTCAACTCCACAGCGGTGCAGCGCGGCGTCAGCCACCACCTTGGTAGTAGGCCTCTTAGCGTGGGTTCCTCTTTCGGGCCCGGCCTCCGCCCACCTCGGCGACGGTTTCTCTGCTCCTCGGGCGCTCCTCCGGAGTTCTCAGCCCGCGAGCAGGCTGCCGGAATCAAATGATCAGCAGAACAGGTGCGCGGAGCGCCAGGCTCGATCAGCGTTGGTCGCTGTGCGGCGAGTCCAGGCCTCCTCAGCGCGCTCCACTTTGTCCCGGCACTTGCATAGCCGGTTCGCCGAGGCCCGCTCACCCTGCAGTTCAGGCCGCACCCCGGCGCAGGAATCGCAGCGGCTTTCCTCCACTCAGCGTAGCCGCAGCTGTCTGGGATCGAGTCTCGCGGGTCGCCGCCGATTCCCGATGCAGTTTTCCGCCAGGGTTGGGAGATTTAATGGGTCATGCGAGCAGGATAGTGTCAGGATTTGGATTCGGCCAGAGGAGCACGCTTACATGGCGGCCATCTCCTGGCGTGGCTAGCTCCGCCCCATTGGGTGCATGTTAGGGGAGGAAAGGATATTTTTTAACATATGTTGGGGAAGATGGTATAATATGGTGTTTAAAGCATCTAATTGTGAGCTAAAGTTGCTATAAACTCGCTATGTACAATTAACTGCAGAGGATACTGAGGCCCAGATTTTAAAATACATTGCTCCGGGTTTGCATTACCTTTTTAATGCAGACTCAATGCAAAGTGTTGATTTGGTATTTGCAGTTCACTGCACTACTTTGCATTACTTTCCATCAACGTGGTGTTCCATTGGTGGTGCATGGGTGCCCCGTGCATCCATCCACGGAGTTTGACGCTAATTCATATCTACAAAGACTTGAAGGCATGGATTTGTGCCACAATGCGGCGCCTCCTTGAGGCTGACATAACAAGAAAAAATACTTTTATTTTTCATTGTGTTTTCCCCTTTGCTTGTGTGCTGCACTATGCACTATGGTGCAAGGGTGCCTGCGTTGGCGCATGGCAGCATAAAGTGAGCTGTAGCAGGGAGAGAACAGAACAGCTCCACATCTTTGTATATATGGCACTGTTCTGCTCTATTCCATTCATGCAACGCAGCGCAGCAACTTCACTTTTTATTAGATTATCTTTGGATTTTGGCTACAGACAGTGTTAGCTGTAATGTAACAGCTTATTGCAGTCTGTAGGTTTCTTAAAAGTGTGATGGTTAAGTGTCCATTATTAATTGTGAGCAGGAGATCTAAGAAGGTAACCTCTTTGTCAGAGACTGTTTTTGTAAATTTTAGGAAGGGATTCAGGGATTTTTCCCACTCAAAGAAAGCTTCACAGGTACTGTGATTGCCATTCCAAAAGACCAGAATGTCGTCTATGTAACGTCACCACGTTTTGATGTTAGCCAAAAAAGGGTTAGTGGTGTTGTTAATGAGGAGACGTACAAATTCAGCCATGTACAGGCATGCTAACCTTGAGGCAAATGTACTGCCTATGGACGTCCCCTGCACCTGATGGAATAGTGCATCTTGAAATTGGAAGAGGTTTTCTCTCATGGCAATTGTTGCACACTCTATTATGAAATTCACTGGGGTGGCTAAGGTCCATGTTTCAGCCAGTAGACAGTCCTCAATCACATTGAGTGTGGCCTCCTGCGGGATGTTTGTATATAAGGCCTCCACATCCAAGGTCATCAGCAAAGTAATATCGTCAATGGTGTCCCTCTCAGAAATCAAATTCAAAACGTCTCTGGTATCCTGTAAGTAGGAGGGGATCTTCTTTACTAGTGGTTGTAAGAAATTATCGCAAAATTTGCTCAGTGGTTCCTGACACAATTGGCCTCCCTGGAGGGGGGAGCACACCCTTATGTATTTTCGGTAGGATGTAGAAGTAGGGTGTTCTGGGGTTGATGTTAACCAGAAATTCTGCTTCATTGTGAGAAATCCATCCTTGTGATACAACCGAACTCACAAGAGATTGAATCCTGGTCAGAAGGGTTGTTGTGGGTCTTTGTTAAGGCAGTTGTAGTATCTTCCATCAGAGAGTTGATGGAGGCATTCTTTATTGTAGTGGGTAGTGTTAAAGAGCACAATAGCTCCACCTTTGTCCTCCGGCTTAATCGTGATTGAATTGTCATTGGACAAGGTCTTCACAGTCTGTGTCTCCTGAAACGTCATATTATGGAAAGGTTTGTTGTTCACCAGATGGTGTATATCTTTTATGGCGGCCTTTTCAAAAGTGAGGATCTCACATGGTGTCATCCCCTCATGGGGAGTGAATCTGGAAGGTGGTCTTAGGCCAGAATCCTCTTTGTCGGGCAATGTCTTGTCCTTAAAGTACGCTCTGAGTTGAAGTTTTCTGAAAAAGATGTGTGGTTCCTTATTCAAGCCGAATGTGTCCTCATGCGGAGTAGATGCAAAGCCTAATCCCATTTTCAATAGTTTCTGTTCCAACGGTGTGATGGTTCTTGATGATAAGTTGACCACTAGTTGCGTTGGTTTGTCTTGCTCCTGAGTTGAATCCATAATGACGTCTGAGGTTCCGGTGGTTCTTGCCACTGTACTCGTTTTTGCCCTCCTCTTCTTTTGCCTCTGCCCCAACCTCTTCCTAAAAAAAGTGGTTGGGCCATGTTTTGTTGGTAAAAAGAGAGGTGTTGTTGTTGGGGCATATGGCACATGGGGGTCCAAACTGGTGGTGGGCCTGGGTAGGGGCCCATCGGATCTCCATACAACGGTGGTTGCTGTCTTGCCCTGCTGTTAGAGTAACTTCCCCAGCTCTCCCCACTTGATGAACTACTAAAGGATCCCTGTTTACGACGGTGGGCCAAGGAACCATCTGACTGAGGCCTGGTAATCTTCTCTAATATAGGGATACGCTATTTCCTTATCAATTTTTTTTATATCTTTCTGTAGTTTGTTAATCTTTTGTCGCATAAGGTAGTCTTTATGTTCTTCCATTTTGGAGTTAATCTCTGCCAAGCGTATCTTGAAGGTGGAGATGTTAATTCCCGTTTTCAAATTATTCTCTGCAACTGTGATATTGATTAGTAAATCATCAGATAGATGTTTGGTTGTATTAATTATTAGGATCAGCCAGTCACATGTGCATTTCCACGCTATTTGTGACCATTCATGTCTGAATCCTATGTCCTCCAGAAATATTTGCGGGGCTGTGGTCACTAATAGTCAGTTTGGTGCAATATTGGCTCGAAGATATTCTGTCATCAGAGCCCTATGTAGAACAAATTTTTCTTTAGTTTCCTCTAACTTTGAGTTTGAGGATACACGAGTTGATGACGTCCCGATAACGAGTATTGGCCTTGTTACTTGAAAGAATGATTTAACGATTGCCAGTGGAAGAACAAGTAGGTCACCCCTCCCCCTATGATCAACAATATAAACCTTGCTGAAGATGACATTCACAAGGGTTCTCAGTCATCTACAGTCCATAGGGCTCACAAACACTGAGTCTCACAAACACTGAGTTACCACTTTGATTAATGATGAATAACACCTCTCCAAGATGGTCGCCGTCTTTTATTTTAGTTTCCTTTTACTTTGGGTTTGAGGACACGCGAGTTGATTACGTGGTGATAACGAGCATTGGGCGCAACTCGTTACTTGAAAGAATTATTTAACAATTGCTCATTGAAAAAACATGTAGCTAACCTATATGCTGATCTGACATTGGCTTTTTTCGCAACATCACCAATGACTAAGATATACACCGCGCAACACTTGCGACGATCGTAGTGAGATTGAAAACAGACCCTCACGATCACATCACGTGATGCTCTCTGACATGCCATATAGTCCCCCGGCTCCCGCCCCCTCTGCACCTACAGGCCGCCAGAGGAGGGTAGGTCGAGGGATGTTCTCCCACGACATTCACATGAGCAGTACTCTATGCTAGAGTAGACGTGGCAGCATCTTGCTTTATTCATTTTTTCTTTGATGTTTTTAACTTGATAGTTCATGATGGTTTGTTTTGTTTGATTTTCATCAGTTTCTCCCGTAGTGATTTGGGAGGACCTCTGCCTTACTGAAGGGGTATTCCTTTTCGGATTGTCGGGTAAGACCTCCTGGTAAAAACACTCACTGTTGCTCATAAATTCTACTTACTGTTATGACGGAATTCCTCCTTAGGGATAAATAGGTCGCCTCCACTGGTTAACTATCTTTGACCACCTGCAATTAAATGTTTCTGTTTGATATGCATCGACTATATGACTCAAAAATGTAAATGTGTTATCTTCCACTTCTGTTCACCTCTGTGTTGCACCCCTGTCTACACTACTGAATATACTTGGCTATTGAGAGATGTTACTTGCGATGTGTGGCATAATGTTTTTATTGATTGCAAACTCCAATTGGGAGAATATGCTCCATCAGACTAGGGGGCACGCTGACACATTGACCACGATTAATAGTGGGTCAACGATTGTTGGAAGGCCTGAGGTAACTTTCTCTCTATAACATTATATGAATTTCCACGCTCATTCTTGTTTTCTTTAGGTGGAATCAAATAAAATATGAACCTATATTATTCAAATGAATATGATTTAATCTATTCTACAATTATCTGCATGTTTTTACGATGCAATAAATAAGTTCTCTTACATTTATTTCTCATGTTTCTTTAACGTGTGGTTAGTGCACGTTCATTCATAGGTTACTCAAAACCTCTCATAATCGGTTTATGTGGCAAGCAAGGATTCTGACAGCTTTTCAGCGGCATCACTAGTGATGTGAGCTATGCACCTCTGCCGTTTGTCAAAGACTCATCTTTGAGTCTCAATGAGAAGAATTTGTATTAACATTTTGTATTAAAGAAAGAGATAGACTCAGCATATGTGAACTGACACTGTGGGCAGTATCACTCATGTAATGGTTAAGTTGTGGATCTACAGTCAGTGGAAAGCCACAGTAATGAAATTGGATGCTGTCCAAATTAGGTGATAATAAACAAAAAACTTTAGGGTTCACCGGCTATCTCCATTACTTGTGGGCTTTTGAAAGAGGAAACATATACAGCAGAAAAAGGGGATTAATTTCCCTATCTCCATAATAGGTTGGATCAATGAGTTATCAATGTAACAACTACATACCTTTTCAGTTATTGTATGAGCTCAACCTTTCCACCATGTTCCCATGTATAGTCTGACTTTTGGACTCTGGAATTTTGATCTCTCGGAAGTTGGAACTGGCTAAACATATTCTAACTGCATATACAATTCCCTAAAGTTAAAAATCATTTTGAAATTACATTGGTGTATCTGACCTTTTAAAAAAAGTCAGCTGCACTCTGTGCATAATTGCCTCCAGGTGAACAAAGGTCAAATTTAATCTACAATCCAGTTGGAGGTATTTTACCCACTTAAAGTTGAAACAGAATGTAGAAGATTACAGCCAGCCTGTGCCGCTGCACACACCTGCCTGTCTTTGAAAAGAAAAGGTGAAACATTTTGGCATATAAAATACCCGATTTCGTGCTGTAAATAAGCTGGCTAGAGTTCTAATCTGAAATGTAAGCTGTAACCTCATTGTGAAAAAGTGCCTCTTTTCTCTGTGGACAACCCCATTTTTTCTGAACTGATGCATCTGTTTTTTAACTGTGCACAGTGGGAGATGCTGTCCAGTCCCCAGTCACTGGCGTAACGAAACTTGAGGGGGCCCCCCGGCAAGGTATGTGGAGGGCCCCCCTCCGGATTCAATTAGGAGCTCTCCAGCCAGAGTATTGTGGTGAGGGGGCTCCCTTGCAGCTGCCCCCCGCCCCGCACTGCAGGGGCCTGTGTTATGCCACTGTCCCCAGTGTATGTGCTCTGATCCCAAAAACATGGTAAAACTCGCTATTCCTCAACTGGTATATTTGATTTTTATGAGAGCCATAATATATGGTCTAGGAAAAGGCACCAATGTAATAGAAAGTTAAATGTCACCTGTGGACTGCAGTAACTATTGTGCCATTTACAAGACTAAGAAGAAAAACATGGTTTCGAGTCTACATGTGTAACCTGACTGCTGTGGCCTTTAAACCTGCAGGGAGACCTGCTGAAATATACCTTTGACAGTAGGGAAACTCTCATTTTTAATGTTAAGTAAGTCAGTTACCCATAAATAAGCCTTGTGAGCCACAAGGTAAGGTTGCCTGGTATTTAAAAGTGAAGCATGTAAGAATGTAATGTTTTCATGTGTGTGAGAAATGTGTTTGTTGCTTAAGTGGGGTGTAAACCTTGCTCGAGCAATGTCCACAATCCATGTCAGGGGTGAACCACTAAAGTCACTACAATAACCTGCGCTTAACCCTCTGGTAGCTTGGCATAAAAACAGTCAAGCTTAACTTAGAGTCAATGTGTAAAGTATTTATGCAGCATACAAACAGTAATAGAGTGAAAACAACACAAGAAAAATACCACACCAATTTAGAAAAATACATTATTTGACACCAAAACAACAAAAATCCAATCAGTAGAACCGGAGATATGCAATTTAAAAGATTTAGGTAAAAATTGTGCCTAAAAGCCTAAAAGCAAAAAGCACCAACTGTGGTTATCTGGTTGCACCGGACCGGAAATTCACGCTGACTGTGATGGAGCACACACTGGATACAGGCACTAAGTTAGACCCGCTGAACAAAGTAACTTGAATCCTGGTTGCGGAGCATTGCAAGGTCCCCCGTTGAGGATGTATTGCGCAGCTGGGGTTCTGAGTTGCTGCGAAGCTGCAATGTGAGGTCCAGCATCGAGGATGAGTTGCACATTGGCAGTTCTGAAGAGCTGCAAGATTCTGCATCAGGATGTGTCATGCAGCGGCGGTTCCAATGTGAAGCTGCGAGGCAATGCATCGGGCTGTGTTGGCTCTGCAAGGGCTGCAGCTGGGCTGGCAGAGCACCTTCAGGTCCACTTCCAACGGTCCAAGACTAGGGTGTCACCACTTGGGGAGCATAACTCACAGCAGGCACAGTCCAATTGCAGGGTGCAAGGTGGTTGGAGCCTGTTCTATCTCTGAGGTTCTGATCAGGAGGCAGCTAACTAGCCATTAGAGTCACTCTGGTGGCCCTGGGTTCAAGATGCAGGTCCTGTCCTTCTCAGTCAGGGAGAAGGGCAGGAGGACAGCAGTCCTTCTTCTGTATCTTCCACAGGTCTAGATTTGTACTGAAGAGTGGGTCTAAGGGTCCTATTTTTGTACCTGGTGCCTTCTTTGAAGTAGGTGATATTTCCAGAGATTCCCTTTGAAGTGGTGCAAATTTCCTGCCTTCCTGCCCTGTCTATAGCCTGGCAGTAGGCACAATGTGCAAGTGTGAAGTCCTTTGTGTGAAGGCATGGCACACCGTATTGGCTTGTAAGTGGGGCTGTTCCTAGATCCGCCCCCATCCTGTCAGTGATGGCCCATCCAGTGACTCCTAATCCTTCTATTGTGTGGCTGTTTGGCAGGAATATACAAAGTCCAGTTGCCAACTACACACAGTCATGTGACCCATGAACAGGTGGCTGGCACCAAATGGTTAGGGCAAGAAAACGGCAACTTTCTAAGAGTGGCATTTTCAAAATTGTGACTTACAATCCGTTTTTACCATTAAAGAGGATTTTAAATTACAATTTCTCAGACATCAAACATAAGTTTCTAACCTGCTCTCAATCAAAAGTTAGCACTTATTAAATGTAATAAGGAAACTCAATGTTGTCCTACGGTAGAGGTAGGCCTCACAGTAGTGAAAAACAAGTTTGTGAGTTTATTCACTATCAGGACATGTATAACAAAAAAGTACATGTCCTATCTGCTAATTACAATACACCCTGCCCTATGGGCTGTCTAGGGTCTACCTTAGGGGTTGACCTATTTGTAATAAAAGGGGAGTTTAAGGATTGGCAAGGGGGTTGTTTTGCCAAGTAGAATTGGCAAGTGAAAGCTGCCAGCAGGCTGCAATGGCATGCCTGAGTCATGATTTAAGGGGCTACTTAAGTGGGTGGCACTATAAGTGCGGGAGGCCCACTATAACTTTTAATTTACAGGCCCCAGGTATATGACATATGTTAGACCTGGCAGCCTTGGCGTGGGTTTCCCTGGATTTTCTTTGCCTTTGCCTCCCGTATTTTTACCGTGTGATGGATTTCGTTTTGCTGGTCTAGATGCTTTGAGCACTTTGCCACTGCTAATCAGTGCCAAAGTGCAAGTGCTCCCTTTGTAAATTGTTATTATGGATTGGTGTTTCCATGATTGGTTTATTTGATTTACTATTAAGTCCCTAGTACAGTGCACTGTGTGTGCCCAGGGCCTGCAAACCAATTGCTGCTAGTGGGCTCGCAGCACTGATTGTGCCACCCACACAAGCCGCTTTGCAACAGAGTCTCAGGCTTGCCATCGCAGTGCCTGTGTGCAGTCTAGTACTGCCATGTCGACCCGGCAAGTGCACCCACTTGCCAGGCCCTAACCTTCCCTTTTCTTACATGTGAGTCACCCCTAAGGTAGGCCTAAGGAACCCCTGTGGGCAGGGTGCAGTGTATGTGAAAGGTAGGACATGCCCTGATGTGTGTGGCATGTCCTGATAGTGAAATATACTAATTTAGTTTTTCACTATTGTAAGGCTATCTGTCCCATAGGATAGAATGGGGAGTTTGCTCATAACATCTTATGAGTATTACTGCCCTTGGGAACAAGATAGGAAAATAAAGTTTGATATACCTGAACTCAGAATGTTAAGATGCATCTTTTGGTGAGGGTGATTTTTACTTTCTGGGTTTGAAAATACCACTTTTAGAATGTAGGTATTTTCTTGCCTAACCATCCAGTGTGCCTCTGCTAGGTTGTGTATTGACTGTCTGGAGTGACAGTGGCTGTGGATGTTCATTCTGTTCAGATAGCCACTTGGGGGGGTTAGGTGTGTCCTGCCTTTCCAGGGTGAGTCGGGGCTGGGCTGAAGAGACCTGGGCTGCATTCAGAGTAGGGGGAGATTTCTTTCACACCTGAATGGGGCTGGTCTGCCTTGGACAATGCTGTCTCCACCTCCTGCCAGGAAGCTGCACCAGAGAGGACTGAACTGGTTTTGGCTGGGTAAAGAGCTTCTCTTCCACAGAGAACAAAGGATTTTGTATTATAAAAAGAGGGGCTCAGACCCCAGACTTTCAGATCACTTCTGGGAATCAGGAGGAACCTTTGCCAAGGAGAAGAGCTGGAGAAACTGAGGAGGAATACTGCCCCTTTGCTGTTTGCTGTCTGGGGTTGGCCTGCAGTGGCTGTTTCTGCCAAGGAAAGGACAAGGAGTTTGCTGTGTGCTGTGTCCCCTGCTTGAGGAAGATCTCAAAGGGCTTAAAATAAGAGCTTGCCTCCTGTTCTGAAGTCTCAGGGACACAAGGACTTCACCACCAGCTCCCCTGAACTTCCTTGCTGGGAGTTCTGACATGCTAAGAGGTGCCTGCTGCTGTTTTGGACATCTGGGGGCTCTTTGCCGCTGGGAGCTGGAAAAGTAACACAACTTCGAGAAGCGCGACGCATCAGCACCTGTTTCCGATGCATCGCCAAAGAAATCGATGCTGCGCCTGTCCGCAGCACGAGAAATCGCCGCACGCAGCATCGAGTGCACCAATCTACGAAGTCCGAGATCACCGCACCGATTCCGACGCAGGTCCTGCTGTGTGGCTGCAAGAACCAACGCATCGCTGGACAGTGGCTGGAGAGAACAAGAGGACTCCATTGGATATAGCCTTTAACCTCTCTTAGGAGGAGGATTTCACAATGGCATAGCTAGACCTTTGGCCACCCGTGGCGATTCCTGCGTTTGCTGCCCTGCGACAGCCGCGGGTAAGAGGGGGCACGGGGCGGCCGCCGACCGCAAAACTCATGCCGCCTGGGGCGGTCTGCCCCCCCCCCTCCACTTTCCCCCCTTGCTACGCCACTGGGATTCCACCTTCTATAAAAGAGACTATGGGCATGATTTAGAGCATGGTGGAGGGTTACTCTGTCACAAAGTTGTTGTATATCCGTCCCTCTTATTAAAAGTGTCATAGAATATAATACACTTGTAATTAGGCAGACAGGCTATCTGTTGCATTTGTAATGAAGTAACTTACCTGGCAAACTCTAAATCAGGCTCTTAGTCAAAAGGTAAAACCTTTGACCGGGACTGCCCTCTTGGTGTATCTGCTTAGTGTACTTCTGCTCCATCACGGAAGGCCTAAAATTGCACATTGGTCCCGGACAACCACAAAGAGTGACTTCTGATTGGCACTTTATTTTTTCATGGTGATTTTTGCCTTCAAACGTTATCCTTCCACCATTGTAATTTGGTCATTTTTATGTACTTTTCTTACAAAAATTGTCTACATTTTTAACAGTTGTTTGTGGTACTTTTATTGTGTTGTCATTTGACTTTTTGACTGTTTTACTGTTTTTAAATACTTGACACATTCTCCTAAATTAAGCCTATCTGCTCTTGGTCATAGCTTTGAGGGGTTGAAGCGAGATTTAAATTATTGAAACTGTGTGTTTGACCTGCTAGGATCTGGAGGACTTATTGTTTGAGGGAGGATTAACAGACTCTCTCACTAATAACCCATTTTCTTACTCTCACTGACCTTTAAAAAAAGGTAACATGCAACTGCCAGTGCTTTCTGCAGAGTCTGCAGAATTTCTTGATTCTAAAGTACAATGGGGTTTATTTATGAGCCCTTGCGTCACTTTTACGCTGCCGGTGCGTCACTTTTTGTGACGCACCAGCAGTGTAAAAAATGCACCATGGTGCGTCATATTTACAAAGTGACGCATCTAGGTAGATGCGTCACTTAGTAAACCCCTGCGCCACATTATACCTGCGCCAGGTATAATGTATGCAGGGGGGGCGATCCGACACAAGAAAGGGTCGTAGAAGTGACGCAGTGAAATCTATAAGATTTCACTGCGCCATTTCTTTGACCCTAATGCGTCAATATCTTACGCCTGCCTCATGGCAGGCGTAAGACTGACGCAGGCCCTTTCACATGGGGCAAGCCCCATGTGAAAGGACACATTGCTGGAGTTGTGTCACTTTTGTGACACACTCCAGCAATGCGTCATTTTTGCACTACTGACGTATCTGTAACTCCTTGCGACATGATGCGTCATACTGTAAATATGACGCATCATTGGTGTCGCAGGGAGAGCGCAGTGAAAAGTGACCCATCGCTGTTTTCACGCAGCGATGCGTCACTTTTCATAAATAAGCCCCAATATTTTTACCCAATCTTTTGTTGTTACTTTTTGTTAGGAAATAGCTAACATTTCATTTCTGCAACATTTAAGTAAACAAGTAAAACAAAATAAGTGGAAACAGTTGATTTTAGTTATCTACAACAAGTAGCGGGGGCGGGAACTAAATGCTCTTTAAGCCTGTCAGATTCAGAGTAAGACATTGCACATATATTATTCTTCTGTCCATTTTACGCCAGTCTCAGAAGGAAATGGATAAAACCGCTGTGTGTGAGACTGATGACTAGGAAACATTTGGAGGCTCTAAGAATACTAAAAACAGATAGCTCACAAATAATTGTTTTCGGAGTCAGCAGATTTTTACTTGGTGTGGGTTATATACGGAAAAAGAGAGGGCTGAAGTTTTAACACCCGTATTTTATACACGCCCAGCTTGCTAGAGAGATTCATGTATACTTGTATGCTAAAATTGGCCATAACACTGATGATGATTAATTTTAAACTTCATCAAATAGCTTTTAACGTGATTTTATTTAAACAAACCGCCTTGGGTGTTTTAACTGTTTTTATGCACATGCACTTTACGTAATCCATTTACAAATGCAGATGGTAAAGACAGACCTTCTAAATATGGAATCTCTTCATGATAGATCTACATATAATATTCCACATCATACATACAATGTGATTACCGAAAGTGACAGCTCATGTAATAATTGTGTTTATTGTAAATATTATTTCTATGATCTTTTATGGTTTCTTTAACCGAAATAAAGATGACTTGACTAGTTATCTACAAGACAAGTATAACTTTTGTGAATATAACCAACCTTAACTGTTGCTGTTGTAAAAAAAATGGCCTGATCTCTTCTCTCTGGCAGATGTCATTCTGACTCAGAAATATTGCCATAATTCACAACTAACAATCTTTGACGTACTGTACCATACTGTCAAACTTAAAAGGTCAAGGTCATAGGAGCCCCTGGAAGAAGTGCTCACCACCAATCCATCTATTTCTATTCCAGCCATATGATTTTTCTTTGGTGATCTAGTGTAAAGAGGAGGCTGGCCTTGGGTGGAATTTGTGAAGCGCTAAAAAGACATGCAGCGTAGACTAGTAGGCACCATTTTTGACTGTAGAGTTGCCATTACAGTAAGGCGACATTGTGAGACAGAATCTGTGTCATGCTGGAGTAAATCCTAGGCAGAGAAGGAGTGAGTACTTAGTAGTTTGATGCACATAGGGGCTGTTGGCAATCAGCTGAGTTCACCTTTTAAACACTGCTGCAAAAAACTAAGAAGTGAACACTCCCTGCCATTGCTGAAGGAATTTCCATCAGCTGGTAAAATACTGTGGGGAGACTGTTTAAGGCTTTACTCTGAAACGCTGGACCTGGAGACCCCTCCAAGGGCTAAAGGAGATAGCCATAGTCAAAGGGGATCTACATTCTGACCAGGGGAGCCTGCTTTCTTGTTCTGAAATTTCTCCTAAGGTTGGAGACTGCAGTGACACAGAAACAGAGAAAGCTGGATAAATCTGGAAGAAATTGGCAAACCATATGCAACACTTGGCTGTTGTTTCACAGCTTGAACCCGTGGGCTGGTGTCCAAGCATAATTTGGGGCCAGATGTACGGCCCTTATTTGCGGCTGCAAATGGGAGATCCTCCCGTTTGCGACCGCAAAAAAGGGCAATGGCATGTACAAATGCTATTTTGCAAGTCACTGACTCGCAAAATAGCATTTGCGACTCCAGTTATTAGGAAGGGCAGTCCCTTCCTAATAGCGAGTCACCATGCCATGTACAATTGTTTTGCGACCGCATATGCGGCCGCAAAACACTCGCAGTTTACCACCTACTTCAAGTTGGTGGTAAACCACTCGCAAACGGGAAGGGGTCCCCAGGGGACCCTTTCCCTTTTGTGAGTATGTGAGAAAATATTTTTAAGAGCAGGCAGTGGTCCCAGGGACCACTGCCTGCCCTTAAAAAGATGAAACTGAAAAGTTTCATTCTTCATTTTTAAATGCACCCCGTTTTCCTTTAAGGAAAATGGGCTGCATTTAAAAAAAAGACTGATTTATTTAAAAGCAGTCCCAGACATGGTGGTCTGCTGACCCCAGCAGGCCACCATCCCTGGGAGTGCTAGGCATTCCTAATGGGGTCGCAAATTGCGCCTGCCTCATTAATATTCATGAGGCATGCAATTTGCGACCCCATTAGGAATCGCAAACAGTGTCTGAGACGCTGTTATACATCCCAATTTGCGAGTCGCAAATTGCGAGTTTGCAAATGCGACGCAATTTGCGAGACGCAAATTGGGGGTCGTACATCTGGCCCTTAGTCCATTACAGTCTGTCTCAAAGGCTGTTTAAGTTCTGGTCCTCCATAACTCATGACTGAGGTGAACTATTAGCATGTTTCCGCCAATTGTTATGTGTGTTGACCATGCATGGGTTCCAGTCAACTGCACTTCATTGACTTGCATTGATTTTTACTTCCCATGCTTTCCAATGACACAGTTTCCATAGTCTTAATTGTTCCTGATTCCTACAGCGGTTTTTCTTAATTTTGGTGAAATTGTAATCACTAAACTGTGTTCTTTTTAACTATATTCGTTTGGGATTTTTCAACTGGTTTAATTCCTAATTGTTTTGTTGTTTTGTGTTGCTGTATGTGTACCTCATGCCATTTTCTCAAAGGATGACTTTACTCCGTGTGCGTACATACAAAGGGTAAGATTGGGATTCCTCAAAGATAAATAAAAAAAATAAAAAAATAGGAATATTGCTTTGAATTACAGGGAGCTCGGCCGCAGCACATAATAATACTGCCCCTCCCCCCACCTCCCTATCTCAGTTTGCCTTTCATAGTTTAGCAATCTAGGGGGTGATTAGGATTGCGGGCGGACTTTAGTCCGCCCGCCATTCTCGCGGTGCTGGGACCGGCCGCCAGACGTGCGGCGGTCCTGCACCGCTAATTAGGATGCGACCGCCACCCTGGCGGACGCATTCCGCATATTTGACATTGCCATGTTGCGCATTCCCATGCACAACGTGGCAGGCACCGCGCAGTGCCTGTCACCTTGTGCATGGGAATGGAGGGGGTACCATGGGTACCCCCCAAGTGGAATGGGGGGGTACCATGGGTACCTCCCAAGTGCACCCCGCACCCCCCCAGGGGCCCGCAACGGGCCCCCATTGCAAATCCCTGCCAGCCTTTCCATGGCGGCAAAGCCGCCATGGAAAGGCCTTTAAAACCCAGCATCCTAATATGGATGGCGGTGCCTGCTAGGCACCGCCACCATATTGAGGCCCAAGTCTGCCCGGCCGGCAATCGGAACGATTGCCGACCGGCGGAAACGCCGCAATACCCCCCGCCATCATAATATGGCAGGGGAAATTCGGGTTGGGATGGCGGAGGATCCACCCGCCATCCTAATCACCCCCCTAGTTCCGTGCAGTTACTGAAAAATACCATTTGTAACTGAAATGATTTTAGAAGTACATGAAGGGCTGATAAGAACCCTACATGGCTCGGCATTCAACAAAGAATAAAGAATATAAATGGACATATTTAGTTGCTATTGGGCAACATAGCATGGTATAAATTGGGTACAACGTGTACATTAATGCATCCATGTGTTTTTTCTTTTAATGCTCCCTTAAGTGACCGCTATAGAATAAAAACATTTCCGGGTGACATTCCGAATGAACCAGCCCTCTGATCTATTTACTGTGTATAATGCTCGGGTCGTTCTCTACTGGCAGGTAATCAAAAAGAAACACATGTCTGGTAGACAAAATAAAAGTAGAAAACAACTGCAAAATATGTTGAGTTCTGAGAGATAAAATAATACAGGCCATGCTTTTTTTTTTTTTACAAAACTGGGCTGAGTTGGCCGCCCACCAGTACTCTCTGCTACAACTTTCAGGCACTATGGAAATACTTGTGCACACTATTCCATAGTAGTATTGCTTTTCACACTCAATCACTTATAGACCCAGGGGGTTAGCTTTTATTAGTGCAGGACGTGCAGTGGAACGTGGGCCAGGGTTGGGAAGGGTCCCTGCACCCGCATTATAGTTGTTTTATGCTACTTAAGCAAGAGAGGGTGTCATTTGTTTTGCTTGCTTCATGTCTATGTTCCCTTTACTAAGCCACTATGTACAGCCGTTTAATTAGAGAGGTTTGCTTATAAATATCGAAAATAGTAAAACGTATGGGGCATATTATCAAGAACGGCGTTAAAATTATCGCCGGTTTAGCGGCAGAAAACTGCCGCTAAAGCGGCGATAATGGTCTTGATAATATGCCCTTGAGAATTCCAATAGAAGTCCAGGGGGCATATTATCAAGAACGGCGTTAAAAATTATCGCCGGTTTAGCGGCAGAAAACTGCAGCTAAAGCGGCGATAATGGGCTTGATAATATGCCCTTGAGAATTCCAATAGAAGTCCATGTTCTGGTGTGAACATGGGCTTCTATTGAGTTCTCCAGGGCATATTATCAAGCCCATTATCGCCGCTTTAGCGGCAGTTTTCTGCTGCTAAACCGGCGATAATTTTAACGCCGTTCTTGATAATATGCCCCCATGTTCTGGTGTGAACATGGGCTTCTATTGGAATTCTCCAGGGCATATTATCAAGCCCATTATCGCCGCTTTAGCGGCAGTTTTCTGCCGCTAAACTGGCAATAATTTTAACGCCGTCCTTGATAATATGCCCCGTATGAGATTTTCATGGGAATCACTTGTGTATCCGGGTATTTTTTTGTTTTTTTATGCCATATGCCTCATAAATGTAATGGGTGCAGATTGTGCAACACCAGGCTGACCCTGAAGTGACCCTGAAGTCATGATCAAAGCCACTGCTTCTGACATCCAAACGCACAGCTTTCCACTTGAAAATCAAAGCATAAAAAATGCATCAGTGGAAAGATTACCAGGGTACAGGGGAGGTGAAGGTCATGTCCTCTTGTCCTTAGAGATTTAGAGATGCCACTATTACCTACAGAAGACCTGGATCAGGGCAATGGAATACTGGGTTGGGGGGGCGAGGGGGATACTAGAAAGTTTTAAACCCACGCTATTTTGACTGGGCTTTATAGGCAGCCCTATGAAGCAGGCAGATTGTACGACCTTGGTTTCAAGCTTGCACTCATTGCAAATACTAATAAGGAAAAGCAGTGACAAAGACACCAAAGAAATAACAAGCATTTGCAATGCAATCGGTCTCGCCTTTGGGACCTTATATGTATTTAGCTATGCAGCACATTAGCGTGGGTGCTGAAACATCTACTGTTCTTTAACATGGAGGGAAATGTTCTCTCTCTCCCACCCCCTGTAGAATTTTGTCCTTTTTTCTTTGATGTACAGAGCGGAACTCGCTTACTAGTAATACTACGGTAAGCGTCACACGGATCACGGTGTACTCTAAAGCTAGTGCTCATATTTGAAGGACTTTAGTCCTCCCACTATATAATTTATTATATTATAAATAATTCTTCCCCGCACGTTCCAGGGCTTAGAAGCGGCTCACCTCTGTTCCCTTTTGACTAAGTCAGGCCTTATCACGTATTTTAAATAACGTCTCACATGGCCTACCTCCTATGAACCGCCACGGAAACATTAGGTTGCCATTGCTCCACCAGACCAAATAATATGACGCTAACCTTGGTACAGCTAGGGCTTTTGGTCTAACCTTGATTACATGCACACGTAAACTGTTTGAATATATACTATGGTCGCATTTCATTCTCATTTATGTCGTTTATCTTTGTATTTCATATTCTGTAATTTGGGATGCCAACACTCCGTATGTATACCATCGAACCTGTTGGAATTGTTGTGTCCATTATAATCTATGGGATGATGCTGGCCTCCCCCCCTCTCTCTCTCTTACTTTTCTCTTCTCCCACCCTTCCCTCCTCCACCTGTATGGAATGGGTCTATGTCCCCACTGTGCACCATTCACACTGTGGAACAATCTATTGTTCCCTCTTTCTATTCTCTGCTTACTACTATCTGCTTGCACCTTGACTCCATTCCTTTTCCTTTCCGTCTCCTTCCTGCTCACACCCTATCACATCTCTGCCCTCGCCCTAATTTCCCCAAAAATCTCTCACGGGTGATCTATATCTTACATTGATTTTGCTGTATTGATGATAACACTTTATATTATGTCTTTGAACGAAATCATTTTGCATATTTGTTGTACCCTGTTGGGTTGTCCAATATGTGTATTCTGTGACTGTACAGCCTGGAGGAAGCCCCATGGCCAGATGGCCATTCTAGGGGGCGAAACACGTGTTGGCTGTTTTCTTGATAATCACTTGTCCTATAATTGTGTGATCTACTGCTGAAGTATATGACTCGGATTGTTGACAAGAGTCAAGCACCTCACAGATCCTGTCACTGAGCAATAAATTGGAATTTTTCCAGAAATAAGAGTGACGATTTCTACTTGTTCTGGCACACCGTTATGCATATTTTCGGTAGCGTTGATCTTTTTGAAGGTGGAGTGCAAATGGGTTTCACCAAGAAAGAAGGAACTACTGGAATATTTAGCAATTCAGTTTTAATCCCGTTATATTTCACAATAAGTATCAAATCACCCACATATTAGTAATTTCACACACGCGCAAGGCAATAATGATATTAAGAGGGATATGCGGTTTTCTTATGCTAAATCAATCACATTTGCATACAAAAGATAATGAGGTCTGAATGAAAGGCAGCCCTGGCTTCCTGGAATTTGAAGAAATAGCATTCAGAGAGGGAGGTGAAAAGGTGCCTGTTTATCTCTCATTATTTTCAGTTTAATCATGAGTCAGGCTACTGCAGGCTGATTCATGCGGCTCTCAACAGTTGGCGCTACCTGTCCTAAGTGAATGCGGCGCATTAACTCTACCTCTCCTCACGCACGGTGGGGCTGCATGTGTATTCCCCACTAGCGCGGTGTGATAAGTAAAATGCACCATGCTTCAGAGACATTACTCTGTTATTGTCCAATCTTATCCATGGGGACTGTTAGCGCCAAGAAGCTACGGTGCACTTTAAAAATATCATATAACATAACAAGATCAAGAAACGGGAGACACAGGTTTGCTGCCTCTCATTCAGCTCCGATAAATATATGTGAAGGACACAGATACAAGCGAAAGGATGAGTCTCCAGATGCTGTCACGGGAGACAGAGAATGGGACCATCAACTGCAAATCATTTTTACCTATTAGAGCTAAAAATATATTCAGGGTGTTAAAGTTCACCTCTAGAACTAATGAGAGAGTCCCTCAAAGCCTCCTATTCAGGAACAGATCTTGAGGTGGTGATGCAATGAAGGTCGGATCTTGACACAAATTCAGAAAGAGCATAGCAAGAGTGAACCAGGGCCGTACCCAATGTGGGCACCATCCGGCTGCAAGCTGGGGGGGCTCTTCCTTCTCATTCCCTTCATCCAGCCCCTTCATTTCGGGCAGAGGGTTCCAACACTTACAGCTGGACTAAGCCCTCAATAAAGCCTGAGATAGGTAGGGCGCTACAGGACAAGGAATGGGGCAGGGCACCTGCAGATCCCATACAGTCTCACACAACACCAGATTTGAATGTATTCAGTCCATTGTGCTCCACAGGGCCTACCTCATCCCAGACAGAATCAATACAATGTTACCGGGCGTGAGTGCTGTCTGACCCCACCGCGACTCTCCTGCAGCAGACCTGCAACACATGATGTGCAGCTGTGCCCATACAGCAAACCACTGGCACATAGTCACTACTACGCTTACTACCGCCACGGGCTGTCCCAACCTTAAGAGCTGGAAGTCTGTGCTCTGGGGGGCATATTATCTAGATCTTGCGATAATTATCGCAAAGCGCATTTAGCGCCTTTTTTATTATCGCCGGCTATCGCTGAATTGCATCGCCGTGTTAGCGGCATATTAGCAACGCTTTGCTAACAGGCGAAATACAATCCAGCGATAGACAGCGATAATGATCATTAACGTGTGAAATCCAGCGATGATTTCACAGCGCTAATGAAAAGCTTGGTAATAGGGGAGTGTGGACTTAACCATACAATCCACCTCCCATAGGCAATAATGCTAAGTCAGGTTTTATTCAGGCGTTAGGTCCTTGCGATAATGGGGGCTTAGCGCGCCTTTTCTCATCGCTTCGCTGCTCAGGGGCAGCGTTGGTAATAGCGCGATGTTGGTTTAGTGCGCTTTTCACATGTTGTCCTCGGAGGAAACGCCTACTTTGCATCTCATTAGCGATGTATATCGCTAAGATGCGTGGCGTTAGGAATTCGGCTGCTTACATGCGCTAATGCATGTTAGCGTCGCCTTCCTAATAGGACGATAGGAATATCGCCGCTTTAGCGGCAAAAAGTGCCGCTAAAGCGGCGATACTGCCCTTGATAATATGCCCCTGGGTGTCTTTTAACACATGAACAAGAACAAATTGGTGGCCTACTTCCAGGACCGAGCCCTACCTAACCTTGAAATGAAGGTTATGGCAGCCCCACTGCAGCTTGGCAGTATGCCACGATGAAGTGGGCCAAAGCTGAGAGCGAAGACCTACAAAAGGAAGAGGCCGAAGGCTTCACGTAGCGATCCATTGCTAATGGACGAGATGATAGAGTCCTCAACTTCAAAGACACAGTGAAGGATGATGCATTTCCGCTGTAGCATTCAGTGAAGATGCTGATAGCATTCTTATGACGATATGCCCGATTAGCCTTCTCCCCCAATGATTACTCCCCAAAGGGCTTCTAACATCATATGCCACTCGTTAAATAACCCCACGCAACCCCGGCTCCCACTTACATCTTACCCCTCATGCACACGGTGAAACGTACCGCTGCCGCGCCCAGGGGGTTTCGTTAACATAAGCACCTAGCAGTCACAAATCCAAAGTCGTACTCTGCCATCTGCATTTCTCCTAACTGCGCGGTTCCTGAAGGAAAGTTTGTTTTCTCTCCTTGTTAGGAAATACACAACATGAAGGTGGCATAAGCACGTGCTCAACAGAACTACAAGACATATACACCAGATATTTCTGCGACTTGATGAATGTACAAATTGTGTTACTGTTGTTTTTTAAATGAATGTAAGACAACTTTGACATTGTGATGTTCTAAAACGAAAATAAAAAAACAAATGGAAAAATGGGAAGCTAGATACTGGTCAGTAATAGACAGTCTGAGGATCTGTTGATAGATACTTTGAGGCTAACAGCTGATTGGATCGCATGTTTCATTGCATCGGGATCCCTACCATGGAGCACGGGGGTGTGTGTGTGTTTTTCTGGGCTAGGCTTTAAATTTTCTCCCTCATTATAGCACTGAAGGAGATCATAGGTCATTGAAGCGGCTCAGGCTGGGATGCCTCATATGGAGAGTGAATGGAGCGCAGTTGCTTGCACTTGATTCTTTTAGGTATTGAGATTTTGATTACAAATAACTTTAGAAGAACTTCACAGAGGAGCGGAGGTGTGCAAGAAGTATTTTTCAATACTTCAGGATTGGACAATTCTGGAAAAGAGGGTGAGTGTTATGAGTGTTGTGTCCTCTTTTGTCTTTCCTGGTTAGTTTGGGTCATGTCACGTTTGTGTGTGAAAAGAAGGCATGTGAATTTGGCGGGAAGCTGATTTCATATCATTTTCATTTTTTGTAATTTATGTTCTATGCTATGTCTGAAGACTCTGGAACATCTCTGCATAGTAGGTTCAACTCACGAGACCACTGTCACAAATCTATTAATAACGCCTGGCTAAGTATAGTAGTGTACTGCTGGAAATGTTTAATAAATCTACCACCGAAGACTCACCAAAGACTCGGATAGTTACCCGTGATTGCTGGTCACTTGATTTAACCAGGGAAACCGAGACACAGGGAGGTGAACATTTGAACATGGATGGCAGACACAGAGACGTCGAACCATGGGACAGACGCACACTGAAACCAGGATGGGAAAGAGATACGGACACTGGACAGAGAGACACCGACAGTGCAACGTATAGAAATTGACACTGTGACAGGGGGACAGACAAGGACAATGGGAGTGGGAAGTGTGATAACTTAAGGAGACCCCAAAACTGAGGCCTACACTGAAACATGGAAAGGGAAACAGGCAGAGACAGTCAAGGTGGGAGACCCAGACACTTAGACAAAGGGCAGGCAGATACTGAATTTCGGACAGAGAGATAGATTCGAACACTGGGACATAAAAGGAACCCTGACTACAGGCCCACTCTCATCTCAGAGAAGAGTGATATGGAAGGTCAAAAGAGGGCTCGTATGGGTCGACCTGCCCTCCTCCTCTTCCTCCAGTATGTCCTTGAGACTTTCACCGAAGGACAACTCACAAATAGCACACATGACTCTGCTGGCTATCACAAGAGCACCAGGAGGCCATGTTACAAATGCCGCGTGGCGTAACTAATATATAAACCTACATCAACCGTTGCTTGCCTGAACCTCAATCACAATAGAATATATGCACTAAGGGGGTCATTACGATGGCGGGCGGACAAAGTCCGCCCGCCATCGCTACGGAGAAAGGGACCGCCCGCAAGAGGTGCGGCGGTCCTGCTGTACGTATTATGATGCCACCGCCACCGTGGCGGTGGCATCCTCCATTCCCAGCATTGTGGCGGGCGGTGCTCACAGCACCGCCCGCCACAATGCTGGGAATGCACTGTGTGCATCGTCATGCACAAGGTGACAGGCACCGCGAGGTGCCTGCCACCATGTCCATGACAATGCAGGGGGGTACCATAGGTACCCCCCATGTGCATCCCCCACCCCCCCAATACCCTGGGGGCCCGCAACGGGCCCCCAAAAGCAAACCTTCGGTCTCCGCCATGGAAAGCCCTGCACCGCTGCCCATGGTAATATGGATGGCGGTGTCTAGCAGACACCGCCACCATATCCTGCCCCTTTTCCGCCCGGTCGACTGGTCGACCGCCGGGGTCCCCCCCGCCATCGTAATATGGCGGGGGGAAACGGAGTGCGGGCGGTGGGAAATAGCGGGTGGATCACCACCACCATACGGGCGGTGGCGATCCGCCCGCTATCCTAATGACCCCCTAAGTACGGGTTTGACTACACCTGCACCGCGGGGTGTTGGGGTTCCAAGGCTCGTGAAGGAGTAAAGCACTATTAGCTGTGGTTGCAACACCTTTGGGGCTATGGCCTCGCGTCGGTGATCACCACAGACCGAACAGCAGTCGGCAGCCTTTAGCCGACGGCATTTAGTCCCGTAGGCCCCTAGTTTCATTCAGGCCGATTTGTAAACAGGCCACAGTTTGAAGCCCTTGTGCTACCACATTGCACTGAGGCATGGCGCACTGCTCGGAACCCGAGCCGGCCTTCATTCACATTCTGGTCACAGTCCGTTGACGTGCACCCGAAGCTAGCGCAGTTCTCCCTGCAGCGAGCCCTCTGCTGTCTCCACACCGCTCTCTCGGAAGTGACGGTCCCCGCACCCCACCGCTGTCGCATCCTCACCGCTGCAGGGCGCCTGGACAAAACCAGCCATGAGCGACAAACAGGAGCTGTCAAATATTTCCACTTTCGCAGACACCTGATGCACTGCAGCAAAGCAGAGTGATTCAGAGTCACACTGGTGGAAAGCAAAGAGAAATAGTGCTCACAATGTAAAATAACACATACCATCACATACCATGCAACACTCGAAATAAAGGGGCCAGTAGCCATGGATGGATTCACATGACGACATGGCCGTCATAAGGAGGGACTAACAGCCTATAAACCAACCGGAAGGCAGCATTTAGAAAGGACAAAGACACAAGCCAATGAAAAAGATGGGCGGAGAGTGGGCGTAGCTTAAACGGAGCTTCCACACCATACTGAATACTGCATGCCTCGCAAAGGAAGCAGCGCATGCGCGCTGCCGCTATAGGCTCGACCTAAAAATGTGTTGTCTGTCCCCAGGATGCCTAAGGTTGTTCCACGCATGCTGTTTATCCTTCATGATATTGCAGACAGGTAGATAGTTTGCATAATGGTCTATTACTTGCGCTGGATGCGATTGACACACGTTTGGAATAAAATGCATTATTCCGCAGAAAAATAATACACACGTCGCTAAGGTCAGGGAGAAAATGACGCCTCGGTGTAAAAATGCGAACAAACACTACGCTTTTAATTTTGTTGGTGGGCGGGAGCGGCCACGTGCTTAAACTCAGGAAGAGATCACCGACTCTTATACAAGCCCGAAGTGGCAGTGACCCTCGCTCACATTTTCTGATATGTTTACGGGTGTCTGCTATTTTTCTGGTGTACAGGAATAATAACTTGTGTTTTTTATATATCTCCATATCGTGATTCTGTGGTTTCTGAGAGCCCTAAATCACATTCTACTATCACTGAAATTGAGGTACACATTTTAACGCCCTCAGATGGACGAAAGGCTGAGTCTGCACACCACTTCAGAAAGTTCATGTAATCTACTGTGGTCTAGGTGCCACAAATCAGGTCTGTGGTATAGTTCAGAGGTAAACTCTGGCATTGTTTTTATGTGTCCTTGGATGGTGCTTTTGGAGCCTGACAATGAAGATCTCGGGCGGAAGCTCCGCACTGCAGTGCTCAGTGTGGAGATACCGCCACAAGGGCAGAGACTCCACCCCCCGGGTGGAAACTCGTCACTCCTAACTTTACAAGTCATAAGTCCCTTCATGAGTCGGGCTCCAAGTGTTCAGAGGCAAGTGCCAGTAGCTTGTGATCAGTACGCTATATCTAGGTGGGATGTTGGGGTCATATTGTGCCTATAGAATGTGTGTTACGGTGAAACACAGAGGATCCTGGCCCAAAGGGAACAGTCATGGTACATTTTGTTGTAGGGGCATACTCACAGGCAGAAAGACACATGGCATTTAGGGACACATTTTCTAAAAAGTAGTAAACACAGTGCAGAAACGTTGCTGTGCTTCGTTGCCTGAGAGGCTGAGAGCAGGGCAGTGCCATATCTAGAAAGATATGGTCCTGCTGTTCTCTTCCCAATCGCTGGTGCACAATTAGGCTGCCTTGAGCCACATCCACACCCTTGCGGCATAATGCAAAGGTGATTCTGTGATGTATAGCATAGGTTCTGACCTGAAAGTGTATACATTCAGTACAAAATACAATCTTCAGACAAACCTATAAACATTTACCGCTTTGGGTGTGTGCTATACAGTGAGGCACACATGCAAAGCTTGAAATGTTTATTGAAAATATATTTTTCTCCTACTTTGCACCTCTTTCAAGGAAGTGTACCTCTTTAAGGATCACTGACAGAATATCGACAACAACAATATTGACCTACATAAATATCGTGACAAAAATATAGTTGTCAAAAATATCGACCTCCTATCTTCATAATGGTAAGTACAAAAATATTGAAAAAAAAATATCGTTGTAAAAAATATCGATGTATAAAATATCGTTTTTTTTATATGTATTAAAAATAATGTAAAACAAATTAAATAATAAATTAAACTTTAAAAAAATTATTTTGATTTATTTGTAAATGTTAACAATTATAAGTAATAAATTTAATGTAAAAAATTAAACATACATTTATAAAATGTAATATATATATATATTTACTTAAAAACAATTAATAAATAATAATTTGTATTCATTTTAAAATGTTATAAATATATTAAAAATTATAAATAAATATATATACATACACCTGTAACATAAAAATTAATAATAAAAAAATTATAAATTAAAATATTAAGGGGCCCATTATGATACCCGGCGTAAAAAAATCCGCCAGGCATGAAAGCGGCAAAAATCCGCCCGCACACACCGTCTGAACACCGACCACGCCATTACGATGACACAAACCGAAAACCGCCATCGGCGGAAAAATCACACAAGATACCGCCCGCCATCGTCCGAGTCGGAGTCAAACCGCCCGCCACGGACGGAAACACGCACGACAACACAAAACCGCCCGCCCTCACGGCCGACACACCGCACGTGAGATTACGATCGCACCGCCATGAGCGCGGGAAAACTACAAATATACCGCCCGCCAGCGCAAACAACGCCGATGAGAATCGACACGGCAGAAGCCATGGCGCCCACGTCCCTGCACAGAAACCATCCGCTGACAAAAACAATCGCACACAACATGGCCAACAAGTCCACACAGCAAGGCACGCACAAATACACAAGCACAGTACACATCCCGAAAACACCCCCTGGACAAACAAAAACTACAAAGGCCAGAACCCCAGACACAACACACCTGAAAACAACAGACCATGAGGACACACCCACATAGGTAAGTACAAAAGCAGCACTCCCACAGACCACAACCCCTTGCAACATTGCAAACTAGAGAGGAGAGAAGAGGACACAGTGACACAGCAAGGACAGCAGCACACCACAGAAACGCACACATCACAACCACCACCACCACCACCACCACCAAACACCGGCACCACAAACCCCCTGCACATTACACAACACACACCGCACCAGCACCACAAACACCATGGCACCACAAAGAATGCCCAAGTTCACGCCCATGGAGCTGACGGTCATGGTCGACGAGATTATCAAGGTGCACCCACAAATCTATGGGAACCTGGTCCAGCACACACCACTAGCCACCAGAAAGAGAATGTGGAACCGGATCGTAGACCAGGTCAATGCAGTCGGGACCCTGCCCAGGAACAGAGTTGAAATCAACAAACGGTGGAATGACGTCAAGAGCCTGGTCAAGAAGAAGGAGAGCAAGAACAGAGAGCTGGCTGCCGTCACTGGCGGAGGGAATCCCGCGCTCTTCAAGACCTTCAAAGCGTGGGAGGAGAAGGTGCGAGTCATTATACATCCGGAGATCCTCGCCGGATTACCAGGGGAGTGGAGGCTGGTAAGTACAAACTAATGTATACCAGCACACCGCTATGTACTCACATGCACTACCACCATGCCACAGCTCCCAGGGACAAACACCCCCATGTCCAGCACACAATACACAACACATCACACACACATGCAACAGACACCACCACACACAGCCCAAACCGAACAACTGTAAGATACGTGGGGACATGTGTACACTCAGCCAGCCACGTAACCACCAACAGGTCCCCAAGTATGCCAGAAGCGCCACAACGAGCACCCACCACACCCATGTGTCCGCCATAGCTGCACTAACCGACAAGTAACAGGTAAGTGGCAGGAACACAAAGTGCAGTGGGTGGGAGGGTGGACAGCCCAAGTACAACACACACCAGGCCCCTAGTCCCACAGCACAGCAAGGAGGAGCATCCCCCACACCCCACAGCCACGTGTCAGCCACCGCAGTGCACACCGACAGCCGAAAGGTAGACATCACGGTCCACAACAATCGGTGTCAGTGGGTGTCCAGCCACCACCACGACCCACAACACCCCCCACCCCCACAGACCTGCAACATGGAGCACCCCCGCTTAGAACCATGTGGCATCCAGTACAGTGCACGCCCGAACAACCTGCAGGTGGGAAACTGGACAGGGCTGGATTACTGGAGGCATGAGGACCGTAACACGACCAACACATGGGACATGTCACGTAGCAGACGAACACGCAGCACCGCCCACTGTCACGAACAAGTGAACAATGTGCACACGGACATGAACCACAGACTCACACCTCACATGACCCATCACAGACACAGCAACACCCAAGGAGCCACGTCTGCATGCACAAGCCACACTGAATATAGTACCACACGGCAGCCACTGTGCAACCCATCACACACAACCGAAACACCATTGAAGTCCTGTCCATGTAGCCCCTACTGCCTGTCAACCACACACCCCACAACTACGCCTATGTAAGACAAACAACACTAGACGCAACAGAGCGGAACAACATAAATGCACACGAACACCACTGAACCCATCAAACACACAGACACACCATGCACATACAACATACCATCCATCCCATCCGTCAGCCCCAGTCTCATGAAAGGCATGTCATCTGCACAGCTGCCACACATACAGCAGTCACGCTAAGATACATGCCCATGACCAACCATGTGCCAGAAGTCAATGAAGCGCACGCCACACTGTGAGCAACAACACACAACATGGGCCACACCCCCCGAGCACTGCAGTGATGCACATGGCACAGGGCAGCACGCACACCAAGGAGATGGGACAACTGCAATACGTTGGCTGGCACACAACCATCACTCACTCATAACGATGCGTCCAATGCCATGTCCAGTAATCACAACAGACAGCAAATATGCAGGCCATGTCAGGCATGCACACACCTCAGACCATGCACTGTCATGCTGCCACAACACATGTCACGTTCGGCACCCATGGCTCACAGCATGTACCCCAAAAGCATATTCCATCCCAAATGCGAATCTGGGGCATGGCCCCCATGTTGCCATATGCGTTCCTAAGCGTCCCATTTGAACACCAAAAGCAAAGTACAAACCAGACCCAGGATGGGCCAGGAGCCCGCATACACCAGAGTCACAATAAGTAGGGGCACAGCAACACACCCATCGGCATGGCCAATCCGTCCCATGCCACATGTGCACAGCACACAGTCCCATTGCCAAGCACATACAACTACAAATGGTACAGCCACACACACGCCTCCGGGAAACCCATGTACGAGATTGCACGAACTGTTAATGTCAGACGACAAATACATACTTCGCCAGGTGCAACACAATAACAAATCTCATTCTCTCCACAGGTGACGAACTGCTGGATGCTGGGGATGGAGACAGCAGCCAGCACAGCCAGCCTACAAGCCCCCAACGAGGACACACGGATGTGGAGGATCTGTCCTCCTCTTCGGACACGGACCACCAAGCAGGCCCATCTGGTGTGGCAGGGCCCAGCCGCTCCCCAGGACCCCTCCTACCCACCAACCCATCATCCAGGGCTGCTGAACATTCCCAGCCCCCTGCTGCCACTGTCGTTGCGGCCACACCCACGGTCATTGCGGCCACACCCACGGTCATTGCGGCCACTACCACTGCCGCAACCGCCACCATCGCCGCACCGACCACCACCGCCGCCACCACCACCACGTCTTCGCTGGCACCAGCCCCAGTGCAGGTGGTGGCCCGGCCGACTGGATCCACCCTGGGAGGCAGGGCGAGGACCGTGGTGGGCAATGTGGCTAGTGGGCAGGCCGGTGGCAGCAGTACTGGTAGGAGGAGCAGGGTCAGGGAAACGCCAGTCTCCCCTGGGAGCCATGCCCTGCCTCAAATGGCCAGAGTCCTTGGGGCCTATGAAGAGGCCCAAGGACAATGGGCCAGGTCTGCTTCAGACACGCGGGAGGTGCTGGGGGTGCTGAGGTCCATGGACGCCCGTATGGGCCAACTCGTGGACCTCATGGGCCAGCTGGTGGTGAGGTCACAGCCAGGGACAGCAGCTCCACCACCGCCACCACCTGCCGGGGCGCAGGGTCGAGCAGCAGTGTCCAGTTCCCCTGCGTCCACAGCCAGTGAGCACACCTCACCCCCCACCAGCAGGCCGCCACCACACACCCCCTCCCAAACGTGGAAGGGGCCGTCCGAAGTACAAACAGATCTCCCGGGAGGACTACGCACGCTCCAGACGCAAGTGAGGCAGCCAGCCAGCCTTCCTTGACCACCCACTGCATTGACTTGGACTACGATCCCACTCCACACAGCCATCTGGATGGCATGTGTCTGTTGGACCATGGACATGGAACAAGTGGGTACACCCTGAGCATCACGCAGCCGTGACCGACAGCTCATTGTCACTGCACGCACCACTTTTGTCATCACCTCGCACACAATCACATGTCACAGTTTGAAATAAATGCACCTCTTACACAAACTGCTGTTTGTGCCCTGTGTTTTATTTGTACGGAATACAACGGCCACCTTGGGCGGAAAGGCACCTGATGCGTGGCATGGCAATGGAACCGGAGGGCCTGTAGGGACCTAGGGGTGGGAGACAGAACAGGAGCACATTCAATGAGTGTGTCACACACCCATCACACAGTACATGTCAACAACTACAAGCAATGTACACACATCGCACAGAGCAATAGGGCACAATGCCACAGCCACCAACAGTGGCATACTACCCTGGCCATGGAGCGTTGACACACAGCATGCAGTGAACAAACGGCCACCCTGACACAGCACACACACACCTGCACAGATACAGCCACATCAGCCGTCGTACATGGACACTCACCGTCAAGTGAAGTAGCGGGCGATGAGCTGCTGCCGCACATTACCAGCTTCCTCCTCTCCGCTGTCCTCCTCACTCGAGCTGTCCTGGTCTGCGGGCTGGGGCCCTGGTTGATCTCCGTCATCCACGATGAGGGGGATCTGCTTCCGAATGGCCAGATTGTGCAGCATGCAGCATGCCACCACTATCTGGCACACCTTCTGTGGGGAGTACGCCAGCGCACCCCCGGTGCGGTCCATGCACCTGAACCTGGACTTGAGGAGGCCAAAGGTACGCTCGACCACACGTCTGGTCCTCCCATGTGCCTCATTGTAGCGATCGTCTGCTGGGGTGCGAGGATTCCTCAATGGACTGAGCAGCCATGCCCCATTCGGGTACGCAGAGTCACCTGGGTGTGAGGGACACAGAGAACCGTTGCTAATCCAACTGGACAGGGGACAGCATCGCACAGCCAGCACGCTACACCACTCCACATACTCACCGACAATACAGCCACGATCCTGTTGCAGATTGGACATCAGTCATGGCAAGATGCTGTTGCACATGACGTGTGCGTCAAGGGCCGAGCCTGGGAACTTTGCACACACGTGGGTTATCACCATGTCCGCAAGGCACACCACTTGCACATTCAGGGAGTGCGTGTGCTTCCTGTTGCGGTACAGGTGCTCAGTGGCCTGTGGTGGAACAAGGCCAACATGTGTGCAGTCAATGGCTCCAACGACGTGTGGGATCCTGCCAAGGGCATAGAATGCACCCTTCACTGCCGCCAATTCACGAGCCCTGGGGAAGCGGATGTACCTGTTTCGGTACAGCATCATGGCTGCCAGTACATCCCTCAGCACCTTGCTGAACATGGGCTGGGACATCCCTCCTCCACTGCCCACTGTGTGCTGGAATGACCCAGTGGCGAAGAAATGCATGGCGGCCATCACCTTAGCCGTGGGGGTGACTGCTGTCGGATACACCCTGCGGGGACGGAGATGGGGTTCCAACATGGCACACAGTCGATGCAGGGTTGGCCTGTCCAGCCGAAACTTCCTAATGACCTCAGTATCGTCCATGTCCGCCAGCAATTGGTATGGGCGGTCAATGTTCGGTCTCCGCCTAGGGAAAATGGCAGTGGACACATGTCAAAGCAACACGACACATAGCAATTCCGCATACACATCACTGACATGACTGAGCAAGCACATGAGTCACAGCCCAGCTGTCAAGCAGGGACGGCACGGCCACAATACACTTACACAGGTCTCCCACCAATGGCAATGGCTAGTGATACAAACCACTGCCATGTGCATGCACATGGGGATCTAGGCCCCAATGACTTGCGGGGCGTGCTGATGGGGACTGACTGCATATTCGTCAAGCGGCAACGCCACAGCAACATGAATGTCTGCTGAGCATTGCACTGCTTCCGAGGCTGGATGAGTATGGCACACGACGACGACGATGTGGGCACAGGCTGAGCGGCCAAAACAAGTGGGACCTGTGGCACGAGGGGATATGAGACAGTAGTAGGTGTCAGCACTGCACCCTATGTACAGCACTGTACGGATCACACCTCCCGAAACATTGACAGGTGTCCACATTGACAGCCCCATGCCAAGACGGCTGTGTGCCTGCAGTCACACGTCACAGGTGAGAGGTTACATTGCACGTGCCAGGTGGCAGACGTACATAGTGGGAACTGGCATGTGTGTGCATGTGTCTCCTGTTCAGGATCCACCAGATGGGCGCTGACTCTGTACTGACCATTGGACACAGCATGTTCCGTGGAAGGCTTGTGTGTGTGGGATGGTGGCACTGGATGTGCCTCCGTTTGGTGGGGGGCCATGCACAGGGCGGGTACGTCGAAGATTGCACATTGTTGGTCACGGTGGGTGCACCAACTAAGATGTGTTGCCCTGTGTTCAATTCCTATGTCCGCATGATGATGGACTGTAGATGTGGGCAGACTACACATTGGTCGATGTGCTGTCTATATGCATGTGCCTTCACACCAGGCACAGCTGCCCCTGCACATGTGACCCCTGCTGGACTCGCTGCTGGGTCTGTGGAGCTGATGCACCTTCTGTGCGTGGGGCGGACAGCTCTCCTCACTTCCCTCATTGCGCATGTCATGACTTTGCCGCAGGTGACATGGATCATGGAGGGCCCACATGTACGCGTGGGTAGGCTACACATGATTGTTCACTGGTCGCCACCCCCAGTCAGTGTTTCGAATGGGAAGGTTGTCGTGCTGGTGGCATATTCGATGTGGCGATGGGCGGGCCTAGGTGCGGGCTTACATTCCGGACATGGGGGGTAGTTGGATTGGCGACTAGTTGCAGTACACACGGGACACGTCTCTTCCTTTCCACATCTGGGTCATCCCTTGTACTAACTGACAGTGATACAGTCATCTTCGCCCCAGCCCTCATGTCCTCCCCTCGCTCCCCCAATATGCATGTGCACCTGCGAGGCTAGCGCTTGCACAGGCAGCCCCAAGCTCGCACCAGAGAGGGCAAGGAGTGTATGTGTGGGTCCAGTTGCACGAGTGGGCTGTCTCAGGGTATGATGTGTGGCGGGACGCCGTCCACCTGCGTGGTGCCCCAAATGGAGACCCGGCCTGCATGGACTATGCATCACAGTCTTCGCCTTCCGGATCCGCCACCTGCGACACCCAGTGGCTGTGGCTGCCCTTGCGACCATGCCGCGTCCGTCTGTGGCTGATGGCCCACACATTCACTCTTTGGCCTCTCTGGGGAGGGCTCGGGGTGGTGGCGCACGCGCTTGCACTTAGTCGCAATGGCATGTGGCGTGGTTGGTATGATGGGCAATGGATGGGATGGTGCGAGCCACCTCCCGTGACGTCAGTGCTGCTCGTGCTGTGGTGCGTCCCCCTACACTTCCATTTGACTTGTGCCATGCTACACGTTGAGGTTCTATTGCCTGCGTGATATGACCAGGAGGAGCGCGAGGAGACCTCTCACACACCATGCTCCACTGCCATCCCGTGCCCTGTATCGCCTGTGCGGATTGACTATGTTGGGGTTACACCTGGTCGACTGGGGCTGTGTGTGCCTTGTCAAGGGGCATGGCGTGCGCACAACAGGATCCAGCTTGTCCACGGAGGGTGGGCTGACGTGTGCGCCTGGTACCGCATTGTTCGTGTGCCCGGCTGCTGTGCACACACGTGTTCACTCCCCCGACAGGTGTCCTCTCACAATGCCCAGGGAAGCGGTGGTGTACTGTTCATGACCCCTCCCAACACGGCGTGCTCCAACTTGGCATGTGCGCATCTACCCGTCACACCCACCCACCTGAGCACTGCGTCCATACGACTTCACACGACACATGTGTGTCTTCCACAGTTGTGCTACTCATTTGCGTTGACATCCAATACCAGTGGACTACATGGTCATGTCACGACTGCCGTGTACTTCACATACTCTCATCCTCTCTCATTCGTACTTGTGAAATGAGTCAGCGGAGACAGTTTTGGTTTCAAACATTATATTGAGTCTTCTGTCCTCTGTGATGCAGTATAGTGGACACTACTGGCAGCGGAATACATGTTGAGGATATACTGAGCATGATTACAAATGGGATAGGGTGTGGGGTTACATGTGATTGGCTGTTGCATGTGGGATGTGGGCTTCAGAGTTACATCTGCTTGGCCAAGGCTGTGCTAATGTACATTTACGTATAGCTGCGGAGCTGCGGACTTTGACACAGACGGTATACATGTAGCCTACCAGACCGCTTGGCATCATGGGCACAGTCCATCTCAGTTCCATGTGACAGGTTTGCTGCGGTTGTTCCTCATGCACGCGTGCATGTGAGATGACATCAGGGCATGTGCTTGCGTGCATGCAGCGGCGTGCCACTTGTTGTTGCAATGTGGTGGTTACTGGACGTGTCACAGTCACTGGGGTCGTGTTGTTGTTGTATGCACTTGTCGTCCATGCAAAGGTCCTAGTATGGGATTCCCGGGGCGGGGGTGGGAGGGGTGCAGCACCCACAGACTCCAGGCGACCTATTCATGTCCACTGAGCGGTGTGTGTGTCCATGGGCGCTGGATCCATGTCGTGTCCTGGTTGTTCGTGCAGTTCCGTCCATGTGGGTGCGATACACAGACCCCATGCCACTGCCTCCCACGATGCATGCGGTGTTCCTGGATGTGATGGGGAACAGTGTGCATGTCCCGGTCATATCCGATGTCATGGCGATGTCATTGATGGTGTGGTAACAGTTGCCGGTCGTTTGGTATGGCTGTTGTGGTGGTGACTGGCCAGTCCGTGCGGAAGCTAAGCATGGGTGCGGGGTTGGACATCATAGGTCAATCGGGGAACCTGCGTTGTGGTCCGACGAATTTACAGGTTGTCAGGTATGCGATGCCGCCCAGCAGGGCTTCCATGTCATTGGTGGTGTACATGTTTGCCAGCCAATGTAGCGGATGGTGGCTGTCAAGGTGTTGTTCGTAAGTTGTCCCTTGGAGGACCATGATGGGGCATGCTGGGTGACATTCGATGTAGCTGTTCTCGATGATCCGTCGTGTGGAGGCACAGTGGTCCCATTTCAGTGCGGGTGCGATGTTGGCCACATACGCCATGCCCCCATAGGCAGAGCAGGCCCTGTCGTGTGCGTCCAGAGGGAGGAGTAGTGGTAGCAGGTCCGCCTTTAGACATGCCGGGTTGGAGAGGCACATCTCCACGGGATGCTGGTAGGGACACCTCCGACAGTAGAAGACGGGCATGACGCAGCTGAACAATGTGATGCGGTAAGTCAGTCGGTAACTTACGTTCAGCAGGGACAGGAGATCGCATCCCAATATATGTATCAGGTTGGTTTTGTACAGTTTGACCTGTCCGGCGTAGTTGGGTAGGTGTGTTGTGGTTGCCATTTTGCAGCGGTGCGTTGTGGTGGCGTGCTCCGGCTGTGTGTGCAGTCTGCAATGTGCACGCTCTGAGGTTGCTGTGAGCTCTGTGTAGTCGTAGGGAGACAGGACTTGTGTTCTGTTGGCTTGTGCGGAGGACACGGGCCCTCATCCCACATGCTTCTCAGACAGTTCAAGGTCAGTGATGTGTGACTCCTTCCAATTAACTTGCATGTGGCCGACATGGGGGAGTGTTTTCTTTTTCTTTCCCGTCCGTTGTGTTCTTCTGTGATATGCGCTATCTGCCCTGTGGTCGGTCTCCTCGGCATGCCTGTGTTGGTCTTTTCTTGGACAATGGCTGTATTCACCGGCTTCTTTCGTAGGGCTGTGGTTTCGGAGTTGGAATGGAAGGTCATTCAGTGCTGTCTGCTCTCCCTTGTGTGGGCGGCAGGCTGCCTTTCCGCTCTGCATTGGGCCTTGTGTGTGAATGTTATTCTTGGGCCACCTGTTGTCGGTCCCCGGGCTCTTTGGTGTTCCGTTTTATATGTCTTGTTCATATGTGCAGGGTGGTATGGGTGTTTCAGTGTGGTACTGGCGTTCCTCTTCCCGAAGGGGCCCTGCTTCTCCTAGTTGGTGTTGCCGCCGCTGTGTGCTACGCCATGTTTGTTACACTGGGGTGTGTCCTGCTGTTGCGTGACTTCACTGACATGTGTGCGTCGGTTGTGTGGCGTTGGGTGTTGTCCGTGAATTGGGCGTTGGGGACATGTCTGTGGCAGGCCTGTCACGTGTCATGTGCGTTCGGGGTGGGGCTGATGTGTGTGCTGCTTGGTTGTGTCCCTGTGTCTGTGTGCGACGCATGCATGGCGCTGCGGTTGGCCTCTGCGTTGTGCGCATGTGTGGCGGCGTCATCGCCGCTTTGGGGCCGTGACGGGGTCGTTGGTTCCTAGTCCCAGGTGGTGTGTACACATGTGTTACGAGATGTTACGATTTGGCCTGTGTGTCATATGTGGATGCAATGGTGGATGTGTAGTGTACACGCGGGGTGGGGGGTTGTCCGCTTTTTCCGCCCTTGCACTGTGTGCGCTGTTTGCGTGCACTTGTTGTTTGTGTGCCTACCTGCGTCTCCGCGGTACGTTGCGTCCTTGGTGGTGCATCAGCAAGAGCATGGGGAGGGCCTGCAGTGCTGGATTCATGCTCGGGGAGCCGCTTCTTCGGTGTCCGTGCTCGGCGTCCGTGTTACCGCTTCGGTTTGTCGTACGGTGTCTCTTAGCCGTGGGAGCCGTTTGTTTGCGGCATCGTAATTTGTACGCCGGGCGGGACGTGATTTCGTCGGACGGTGTGTGTCAATTGTGCTGCGCCGCTACGTGTACGGACGCACTTTGATGGCGGACGGTGTCGCTGGCTTGCCGGCGGTGTTTGGCCGACTTTTCGCATCGTAATAGGGCGGGCGTGTGGACTGCTGCGTGCCGGCGGTAACTGGTGGTTTTTGCATCCGCCAGCACGGCGGTTGTGCTTCCGCCCGCCATCGTAATGACCCCCTAAAATATTTAATATTTTTTAAACCTACATTTTGCACTACTTTGAGGGCAACAGTAGAGAAAGTGTTGGAGAGTGAAGGGGTAAAAATTACTATTCCCACTCCAGCAAGTTCAACAGTAGGGAAAGTGTTGGATAGCGGATAGGTAAAAATTACTATTCCCACTCCAGCGAGTGCAACAGTAGGGAAAGTGTTGGATAGTGGATAGGTAAAATTACTATTCCCACTCCAGCGAGTGCAACATTAGGGAAAGTGTTGGATAGCGAAGGATACAAATTTACTATTCCATCTCCAGCAAGTGGAACAGTAGGGAAAGTGTTGGCTAGCGGAGAGGTAAAAATTAGTATTCCCACTCCAGTGAATACAATATTAGGGAAAGTGTTGGATAGCGGAGGGGAATAATTTACTATTCCCACTCCAATGAGTGCAAAAGTAGGGAAAGTGTTGGATAGCGGAGGGGTAAAAAATACTAGTCCCACTCCAGCGAATGCAACAGTAGGGAAAGTGTTGGATAGCGGATAGGTAAAAAATACTATTCCCACTCCAGGAAATGCAACAGTAGGGAAAGTGTTAGATAGCGAATAGGTAAAAATTACTATTCCCACTCCAGCGAGTGCAACAGTAGGGAAAGTGTTGGATAGCGAAGGATAAAAATTTACTATTCCAACTCCAGCAAGTGCAACAGTAGGGAAAGTGTTGGATAGCAGAGAGGTAAAAATTAGTATTCCCACTGCAGTGAATACAATAGTAGGGAAAGTGTTGGATAGCGGAGGGGAATAATTTACTTTTCCCACTCCAATGAGTGTAACAGTAGGGAAAGTGTTGGATAGCGGAGGGGTAAAAATTACTATTCCCACTCCAACGAGTGCAACAGTAGGGAATGTGTTGGATAGCGAAGGAGTAAAAATTACTATTCTACTCCAGCTAGTGCAACAGTAGGGAAACTTTTGATTAGCGGAGGGGATACAATTACTATTCCCACTCCAGTGAGTGCAACAGTAGGGAAAGTGTTGGATAGCGTAGGGGATAAAATTACTATTCCCACTCCAGCGAGTGCAACAGTAGGGAAAGTGTTGGATAACGGAGGGGAAAAAATTACTATTCCCTCTCCTGCAAGAGCAACAGTAGAGAAAGTGTTGGATAGTGGAGGGGAAAAAATTACTATTCCCACTCCAACGAGTGCAACAGTAGGGAATATGTTGGATAGCGGAGGAGTAAAACTTACTATTCCCACTCCAGTGACTGCAACAGTAGGGAAAGTGTTGGGTAGCGGAGGGGTATAAATTACTATTCCCTCTCCTGCAAATACAGCAGTAGGGAAAGTGTCGGATAGCGGAGGGGAAAAAATTACTATTCCCAGTGAAGAAAATTTAATTTTAAAAACAATCAAAATATCAACTACAATATAAAAGATAATAATTCCCCAAAAAAACATATATAAAAAAAAAAAAATTACAAAACATAGAAACATAATATTATGTTTAAAAAATCTAAAAATTACATACAAAGATTATTTTAAAAAAATTTAAAATAATTTACAAACAAATAAATATTTTGTAATAAAAATTATTTATAATCAAAAACATTATTACATAAATATAATATTTTTTACCTACCCTATAACAGCACACAATTTACAACACACATCTAAATTTAAAAAAAGTGTACCTCCATAATTAACACAATTATTTATCAATTAAACAAATATTATTAATTAATAAAAACATTAAAACAGATAAAAATGAATATATTAACCAAACGTTACGCCTATATAACCAAAATCCACAAACAAAATAAAAAATTAACAATTACCAAAAATATTTATGAAGTAATAGATAACTATTAATGATCAAGGGGCACATTACGATACCCGGCGTAAAAAAATCCGCCAGGCATGGAAGCGGCAAAAATCCGCCCGCACACACCGCCTGAACACCGACCACGCCATTATGAGTACACAAACTGAAAACCGCCATCGGCGGAAAAATCATACAAAATACCGCCCGCCATCGTCCGAGTCGGAGTCAAACCGCCCGCCACGGACGGAAACACGCACGACAACACAAAACCGCCCGCCCTCACGGCCGACACACCGCACGTGAAATTACGATCGCACCGCCATGAGCGCGGAAAAACAACAAAAATACCGCCCGCCAGCGCAAACAACGCCGATGAGAATCGACACGGCAGAAGCCATGGCGCCCACGTACCTGCACAGAAACCATCCGCACACAAAACCAATAGCACACAACATGGCCAACAAGTCCACACAGCAAGGCACGTACAAATACACAAGCACAGTACACATCCCGAAAACACCCCCCGGACAAACAAAAAATACAAAGGCCAGAACCCCAGACACAACACACCTGAAAACAACAGACCATGAGGACACACCCACATAGGTGAGTACAAAAGCAGCACTCCCACAGACCACAACCCCTTGCTACATTGCAAACCAGAGAGGAGAGGAGAGGACACAGTGACACAGCAAGGACAGCAGCACACCACAGAAACGCACACATCACAACCACCACCACCACCACCACCACCAAACACCGGCACCACAAACCCCCTGCACATTACACAACACACACCGCACCACCACCACAAACACCATGGCACCACAAAGGATGCCCAAGTTCACGCCCATGGAGCTGACGGTCATGGTCGACGAGATCATCAAGGTGTACCCACAAATCTATGGGAACATGGTCTAGCACACACCACTAGCCACCAGAAACAGAATGTGGACCCGGATCGTAGACCAGGTCAATGCAGTCGGGACCCTGCCCAGGAACAGAACCGAGATAAACAAACGTTGGAATGACGTCAAGAGCCTGGTCAAGAAGAAGGAGGGCAAAAACAGAGAGCTGGCTGCCGTCACTGGCGGAGGGAATCCCGCGCTCTTTAAGACCTTCAAAGCGTGGGAGGAGAAGGTGCGAGTCGTAATACATCCGGAGATCCTCGCCGGATTAGCAGGGGGAGTGGAGGCTGGTAAGTACAAACTAATGTATACCAGCACACCGCTATGTACTCACATGCGCAACTACCATGCCACAGCTCCCAGGGACAAACACCCCCATGTCCAGCACACAATACACAACACATCACACACACATGCAACAGACACTACCACACACAGCCCAAACCGAACAACTGTAAGATGCGTGGGGACATGTGTACACTAAGCCAGCCACGTAACCACCAACAGGTCCCCAAATATGCCAGAAGCGCCACAACGAGCACCCACCACACCCATGTGTCCGCCACAGCTGCACTAACCGACAAGTAACAGGTAAGTGGCAGGAACACAAAGTGCAGTGGGTCGGAGGGGGACAGCTGAAGTACAACACCCACCAGGCCCCCACTCCCACAGACCAGCAAGGTGGAGCACTCCCCACACCCATGTGTCAGGCACAGCTGCACCAACTGACAAGTAACAGGTAAGTGGCAGGAACACAAAGTGCAGTGGGTCGGAGGGGGACAGCTGAAGTACAACACCCACCAGGCCCCCACTCCCACAGACCAGCAAGGTGGAGCACTCCCCACACCCATGTGTCAGGCACAGCTGCACCAACTGACAAGTAACAGGTAAGTGGCAGGAACACAAAGTGCAGTGGGTCGGAGGGGGACAGCTGAAGTACAACACCCACCAGGCCCCCACTCCCACAGACCAGCAAGGTGGAGCACTCCCCACACCCATGTGTCAGGCACAGCTGCACCAACTGACAAGTAACAGGTAAGTGGCAGGAACACAAAGTGCAGTGGGTGGGACGGTGGACAGCCCAAGTACAACACACACCAGGCCCCAGTCCCACAGCACAGCAAGGAGGAGCATCCCCCACACCCCACACCCACGTGTCAGCCACCGCAGTGCACAACGACAGCCGAAAGGCAGACATCACGGTCCACAGCAATCGGTGTCAGTGGGTGTACAGCCACCCCCACGACCCACTACACCCCCCACCCCCACAGACCTGCAACATGGAGCACCCCCCGCTAAGAGCCATGTGGCATCCAGTACAGTGCACGCACGAACAACTTGCAGGTGGGAAACTGGACAGGGCTGGATTACTGGAGGCATGAGGACCATAACACCACCAACACATGGGACATGTCACGTAGCACACGAACACGCAGCACCGCCCACCGTCACGAACAAGTGAACAATGTGCACACGGACATGAACAGCAGACTCACACCCCACATGACCCATCACAGACATAGCAACACCCAAGGAGCCACGTCTGCATGCACAAGCCACACTGAATATAGTCCCACACGGCAGCCACTGTGCAACTCATCACACACAACCGAAACACCATTGAAGTCCTGTCCATGTAGCCCCTACTGCCTGTCAACCACACACCCCACAACTACGCCTATGTAAGACAAACAACACTAGACGCAACAGAGCGGAACAACAGAAATGCACACGAACACCACTGAACCCATCAAACACACAGAGACACCATGCACATACAACATACCATCCATCCCATCCGTCAGCCCCAGTCTCATGAAAGGCATGTCATCCGCACAGCTGCCACACATACAGCAGTCACGCTAAGACACATGCCCATGACCAACCATGTGCCAGAAGTCAATTAAGCGCACGACACACTGTGAGCAACAACACACAACATGGGCCACACCCCCCCGAGCACTGCAGTGATGCACATGGCACAGGGCAGCACGCACACCAAGGAGATGGGACAACTGCAATACGTTGGCTGGCACACAACCATCACTCACTCATAACGATGCGTCCAATGCCATGTCCAGTAACCACAACAGACAGCAAATATGCAGGGCATGTCAGGCATGCACACACCTCAGACCATGCACTGTCATGCTGCCACAACACATGTCACGTTCGGCACCCATGGCTCACAGCATGTACCCCAAAAGCATATTCCATCCCAAATGCGAATCTGGGGCATGGCCCCCATGTTGCCATATGCGTTCCTAAGCGTTCCATTTGAACCCCAAAAGCATATTCCATCCCAAATGCGAATCTGGGGCATGGCCCCCATGTTGCCATATGCGTTCCTAAGCGTTCCATTTGAACTCCAAAAGCAAAGTACAAACCAGACCCAGGATGGGCCAGGAGCCCGCATACACCAGAGTCACAATGAGTAGGGGCAAAGCAACACACCCATCGGCATGGCCAATCCGTCCCATGCCACATGTGCACAGCACACAGTCCCATTGCCTAGCACACACACCTACAGATGCCACAGCCACACACTCGCCTCCGGGAAACCCATGTACGAGATTGCACGAACTGCCAATGTCAGACGACTAATACATACTTCGCCAGGTGCAACACAATAACAAATCTCATTCTCTCCACAGGTGACGAACTGCTGGACGCTGGGGATGGAGACAGCAGCCAGCACAGCCAGCCTACAAGCCCCCAACGAGGACACACGGATCTGGAGGATCTGTCCACCTCTTCGGACACGGACCACCAAGCTGGCCCATCTGGCGTGGCAGGGCCCAGCCGCTCCCCAGGACCCCTCCTACCCACCAACCCATCATCCAGGGATGCTGAACAGTCCCAGTCCCCTGCTGCCACTGTCGTTGCGGCCACACCCACGGTCATTGCGGCCACTACCACTGCCGCAACCGCCACCATCGCCGCACCGACCACCACCGCCTCCACCACCACCACGTCTTCGCTGGCACCAGCCCCAGCGCAGGTGGTGGCCCGGCCGACTGGATCCACCCTGGGAGCCACAGCGATGACCGTGGTGAGCAATGTGGCTAGTGGGCAGGCCGGTGGCAGCAGGACTGGTAGGAGGAGCAGGGTCAGGGAAACGCCAGCCTCCCCTGGGAGCCATGCCCTGCCTCAAATGGACAGAGTCCTTGGGGCCTATGAAGAGGCCCAAGGACAATGGGCCAGGTCTGCTACTGACACGCGGGAGGTGATGGGGGTGCTGAGGTCCATGGACGCCCATATGGGCCAATTCGTGTCCCGTATGGACCAACTCGTGGACCTCATGGGCCAGCTGGTGGTGGCGGTGGGGTCACAGGCAAGGCCAGCAACACCACCTCCGCCACCACCTGCTAGGGCGCAGGCTCGGGCAGCAGTGTCCACTTCCCCTGCGTCCACAGCCAGTGAGCACACCTCACCCACCACCAGCAGGTCGCCACCACACACCCCCTCCCAAACGTGGAAGGGGCCGTCCGAAGAGGAAACAGATCTCCCGGGAGGACTTTGCACGCTCCAGTCGCAAGTGAGGCAGCCAGCCAGCCTTCCGCCAGCCTTCCTTGACCAGCCACTGCATTGACTTGCTCTACGATCCCACTCCACACAGCCATCTGGATGGCATGTGTGTGTTGGACTATGGACATAGAACCAGTGGGTACACCCTGATCATCACGCAGCCATGACCGACAGCTCATTGTCACTGCACGCACCACTTTTGTCATCACCTTACACACAATCACATGTCACAGTTCGTAATAAATGCACCTTTTTCACTAACTGCTGTTTGTGCCCTGTGTCTTTATTGTCCGGAATACAACGGCCACCTTGGGCGGAAAGGCACCTGATGCGTGGCATGGAAATGGAATCCGGAGGGCCTGTAGGGACCTAGGGGTGGGAGACAGAACAGGAGCACATTCAATGAGTGTGTCACACACCCATCACACAGTACATGTCAACAACTACAAGCAATGTACACACATCGCACAGAGCAATAGGGCACAATGCCACAGCCACCAACAGTGGCATACTACCCTGGCCATGGAGCGTTGACACACTGCACGCAGTGAACATACGGCCACCCTGACACAGCACACACACACCTGCATAGATACAGACACATCATCCGTCGTACATGGACACTCACCGTCAAGTGAAGTAGCGGGCGATGAGCTGCTGGCGCACATTCCCAGCTTCCTCCTCTCCGCTGTCCACCTCACTCGAGCTGTCCTGGTCTGCGGGCTGGGGCCCTGGTTGATCTCCGTCATCCACAATGAGGGGGATCTGCTTCCGAATGGCCAGATTGTGCAGCATGCAGCACGCCACCACTATCTGGCACACCTTCTGTGGGGAGTACGTTGCTATTCCAACTGGACAGGGGACAGCATCGCACAACCAGCACGCTACACCACTCCACATACTCACCGACAATACAGCCACGATCCTGTTGCAGATTGGCCATCAGCCGTGGCAAGATGCTGTTGCGCATTATGTGTGCGTCATGGGCCGAGCCTGGAAACTTTGCACACACGTGGGTGATCACCATGTCCGCAAGGCACACCACTTGCACATTCAGGGAGTGCGTGTGCTTCCTGTTGCGGTACAGGTGCTCAGTGGCCTGTGGTGGAACAAGGCCAACATGAGTGCAGTCAATGGCTCCCACGACGTGTGGGATTCTGCCAAGGGCATAGAATGCACCCTTCACTGCCGCCAATTCACGAGCCCTGGGGAATCGGATGTACCTGTTCCGGTACAGCATCATGGCTGCCAGTACATCCCTCAGCACCTTGCTGAACATGGGCTGGGACATCCCTCCTCCACTGCCCACTGTGTGCTGGAATGACCCAGTGGCGAAGAAATGCATGGCGGCCATCACCTTAGCCGTGGGGGTGACAGCAGTCGGATACACCCTGCGGGGACGGAGATGGGGCTCTAACATGGCACACAGTCGATGCAGAGTTGGCCTGTCCAGCCGAAACTTCCTGATTACCTCTGTATCGTCCATGTCCGCCAGCAATTGGTATGGGCGGTCAATGATCGGTCTCCGCCTGGGTTAAATGGCAGAGGACACATGTCAAAGCAACACGGCACATAGCAATTTCGCATACACATCACTGACATGACTGAGCAAGCACATGAGCCACAGCCCAGCTGTCAAGCTGGGACGGCACGGCCACAATACACTTACACAGGTCTCCCAACAATGGCAATGGCAAGTGAGACATACCACTGCCATGTGCATGCACATGGGGATCTAGGCCCCAATGACTTGCGGGGCGTGCTGATGGGGACTGACTGCATATTCGTCAAGCGGCAACGCCACGGCAACATGAGTGTCTGCTGTGCATGGTACTGCTTCCGAGGCTGGATGAGTATGGCACACGACGACGACGATGTGGGCACGGGCTGAGCGGCCAATACAAGTGGGACCTGTGGCACGAGGGGATATGAGACAGTAGTAGGTGTCAGCACTGCACCCTATGTACAGCACTGTACGGATCACAGCTCCCGAAACATTGACTGGTGTCCACATTGACAGCCCCATGCCAAGACGGCTGTGTGCTTGCAGTCACACGTCACAGGTGAGAGGTTACATTGCACGTGCCAGGTGGCAGACGTACATAGTGGGAGCTGGCATGTGTGTGCATGTGTCTCCTGTTCAGGATCCACCAGATGGGCGCTGACTCTGTACTGACCATTGGACACAGCATGTTCCGTGGAAGGCTTGTGTGTGTGGGATGGTGGCACTGGATGTGCCTCCGTTGGGTGGGGGCCATGCACAGTGCGGGTACGTCGATGATTGCGCATTGCTGGTCACGGTGGGTGCACCAACTAAGATGTGTTGCCCTGTGTTCAATTCCTATGTCCGCATGATGATGGACTGTGGATGTGGGCAGACTACACATTGGTCGATGTGCTGTCTATATGCATGTGCCTTCACACCAGGCACAGCTGCCCCTGCACATGTGACCCCTGCTGGACTCGCTGCTGGGTCTGTGGAGCTGATGCACCTTCTGCGCGTGGGGCGGACAGCTCTCCTCACTTCCCTCATTGCGCATGTCATGTCTTTGCCGCAGGTGACATGGATCATGGAGGGCCCACATGTACGCGTGGGTAGGCTACACATGATTGTTCACTGGTCGCCACCCCCAGTCAGTGTTTCGAATGGGAAGGTTGTCGTGCTGGTGGTATGTTCGATGTGGCGGATGGGCGGGCCTAGGTGCGGGCTTACATTCCGGACATGGGGGTAGTTGGATTGGCGACTAGTTGCAGTACACACGGGACACGTCTCTTCCTTTCCACATCTGGGTCATCCCTTGTACTAACTGACAGTGATACAGTCATCTTCGCCCCAGCCCTCATGTCCTCCCCTCGCCCCCCAATATGCATGCTCACCTGCGAGGCTAGCGCTTGCACAGGCAGCCCCAAGCTTGCACCAGAGAGGGCAAGGAGTGTATGTGTGGGTCCAGTTGCACGAGTGGGCTGTCTCAGGGTATGATGTGTGGCGGGACGCCGTCCACCTGCGTGGTGCCCCAAATGGAGACCCGGCCTGCATGGACTATGCATCACAGTCTTCGCCTTCCGGATCCGCCACCTGCGACACCCAGTGGCTGTGGCTGCCCTTGCGGCCATGCCGCGTCCGTCTGTGGCTGATGGCCCACACATTCACTCTTTGGCCTCTCTGGGGAGGGCTCAGGGGTGGTGGCGCACGCGCTTGCACTTAGTCGCAATGGCATGTGTCGTGGTTGGTATGATGGGCAATGGATGGGATGGTGCGAGCCACCTCCCGTGACGTCAGTGCTGCTCGTGCTGTGGTGCGTCCCCCTACACTTCCATTTGACTTTTTGCCATGCTGGACGTTGAGGTTCTATTGCCTGCGTGATATGAGCAGGAGGAGCGCGAGGAGACCTCTCACACACCATGCTCCACTGCCATCCCGTGCCCTGTATCGCCTGTGCGGATTGACTATGTTGGGGTTACACCTGGTCGACTGGGGCTGTGTGTGCCTTGTCAAGGGGCATGGCGGGCGCACAACAGGATCCAGCTCGTCCACAGAGGGTGGGCTGAGGTGCGCCTGGTACCGCTTTGTACGTGTGCCCGGCTGCTGTGCACACACGTGTTCACTCCCCCCGACAGGTGTCCTCTCACAATGCCCAGGGAAGCGGTGGTGTACTGTTCATGAGCCCTCCCAACACGGCGTGCTCCAACTTGGCATGTGCGCATCTACCCGTCGCACCCACCCACCTGAGCACTGCGTCCATACGACTTCACACGACACATGTGTGTCTTCCACAGTAGTGCTACTCATTTGCGTTGACATCCAATACCAGTGGACTACATGGTCATGTCACGACTGCCGTGTACTTCACATACTCTCATCCTCTCTCATTCGTACTTGTGAAATGAGTCAGCGGAGACAGTTCTGGTTTCAAACATTATATTGAGTCTTCTGTCCTCTGTGATGCAGTATAGTGGACACTACTGGCAGCGGAATACATATTGAGGATATACTGAGCATGATTACAAATGGGATAGGGTGTGGGGTTACATCTGCTTGGCCAAGGCTGTGCTAATGTACATTTACGTATAGCTGCGGAGCTGCGGACTTTGACACAGACGGTATACATGTAGCCTACCAGACCGCTCGGCATCATGGGCACAGTCCATCTCAGTTCCATGTGACAGGTTTGCTGCGGTTGTTCCTCATGCACGCGTGCATGTGAGATGACATCAGGGCATGTGCTTGCGTGCATGCAGCGGCGTGCCACTTGTTGTTGCACTGTGGTGGTTACTGGACATGTCACAGTCACTGGGGTCGTGTTGTTGTTGTATGCACTTGTCGTCCATGCAAAGGTCCTGGTATGGGATTCCCGGGGCGGGGGTGGGAGGGGTGCAGCACCCACAGACTCCAGGCGACCTATTCATGTCCACTGAGCGGTGTGTGTGTCCATGTGCGCTGGATCCATGTCGTGTCCTGGTTGTTCGTGCAGTTCCGTCCATGTGGGTGCGATGCACAGAGCCCATGCCACTGCCTCCCACGATGCATGCGGTGTTCCTGGATGTGATGGGGAACAGTGTGCATGTCCCGGTCATATCCGATGTCATGGCGATGTCGTTGATGGTGTGGTTACAGTTGCCGGTCGTTTGGTATGGCTGTTGTGGTGGTGACTGGCCAGTCCGTGCGGAAGCTGAGCATGGGTGCGGGGTTGGACTTCATAGGTCAGTCGGGGAACCTGCGTTGTGGTCCGACGTATTTACAGGTTGTCAGGTATGCGATGCCGTCCAGCAGGGCTTCCATGTCATTGGTGGTGTACATGTTTGCCAGCCAATGAAGCGGATGGTGGCTGTCAAGGTGTTGTTCGTAGGTTGTCCCTTGGAGGACCATGATGGGGCATGCTGGGTGACATTCGATGTAGCTGTTCTCGATGATCCGTCGTGTGGAGGCACAGTGGTTCCATTTCAGTGCGCGTGCGATGTTGGCCACATACGCCATGCCCCCATAGGCAGAGCAGGCCCTGTCGTGTGCGTCCAGAGGGAGGAGTAGTGGTAGCAGGTCCGCCTTCAGACATGCCGGGTTGGAGAGGCATATCTCGACGGGATGCTGGTAGGGACACCTCCGACAGTAGAAGACGGGCATGACGCAGCTGAACAATGTGATGCGGTAAGTCAGTCGGTAACTTACGTTCAGCAGGGACAGGAGATCGCATCCCAATGTATGTATCGTGCTGGTTTGGTACAGCTTGAGCTCTTCGGCGTAGTTGGGTACGTGTGTTGCGGTTGCCATTTCGCAGCGGTGCGTTGTGGTGGCGTGCTCCGGCTGTGTGTGCAGTCTGCAATGTGCACACTCCGGGGTTGCTGTGAGCTCTGTGTAGTCGTGGGGAGACAGGACTTGTGTTCTGTTGGCTTGTTTGGAGGACACGGCCCTCTTCCCACATGCTTCTCAGACAGTTCAAGGTCAGTGCTGTGTGACTCCTTCCAATTAACTTGCATGTGGCCGACATGGGGAGTGTTTTCTTCTTTCTTCCCCGTCCGTTGTGTGCTTCTGTGATATGCGCTATCTGCCCTGTGGTCGGTCTCCTCGGCAAGCCTGTGTTGGTCTATTCTTGGACAATGGCTGTATTCACCGGCTTCTGTCGTAGGGCTGTGGTTTCGGTGTTGGAATGGAAGGTCATTCAGTGCTGTCTGCTCTCCCTTGTGTGGGCGGCAGCCTGCCTTTCCGCTCTGCGTTGGGCCTTGTGTGTGGATGTAATTCTTGGGCCACCTGTTGTCGGTCACCGGGCTCTTTGGTGTTCCGTTTCATGTGTCTTGTTCATATGGGCAGGGTGGTATGGGTTTTTGAGTGTGGTACTGGCGTTCCTCTTCCCGAAGGGGCCCTGCTTCTCCTAGTTGGTGTTGCCGCCGCTGTGTGCTTCGCCATGTTTGTTACACTGGGGTGTGTCCTGCTGTTGCGTGACTTCACTGACATGTGTGCGTCGGTTGTGTGGCGTTGGGTGTTGTCCGTGAATTGGGCGTTGGGGACATGTCTGTGGCCGGCCTGTCACGTGTCATGTGCGTTCGGGGTGGGGCTGATGTGTGTGCTGCTTGGTTGTGTCCCTGTCCCTGTGTGCGACGCATGCATGGCGCTGCGGTTGGCCTCTGCGTTGTGCGCATGTGTGGCGGCGTCATCGGCGCTTTGGGGCCGTGACGGGGTGGTTGGTTCCTAGTCCCAGGTGGTGTGTACACATGTGTTCTGCGATGTTAGGATTTGGCCTGTGTGTCATATGTGGATGCAATGGTGGATGTGTAGTGTGCACGCGCTGGTGGGGGGTTGTCCGCTTTTTCCGCCCTTGCACTGTGTGCGCTGTTTGCGTGCACTTGTTGTGTGTGTGCCTACCTGCGTCTCCGCGGTACGTTGCGTCCTTGGTGGTGCATCAGCAGAAGCATGGGAAGGGCCTGCAGTGCTGGATTCATGCCCGGGGTGCCGCTTCTTCGTTGTCCGTGCTCTGCGTCCGTGTTTCCGCCTCTCTTTCACGTGCGGTGTCTCTTTGCCGTGGGAGCCGTTTGTTTGCGGCATCGTAATTTATGCGCCGGGCGGGACGTGTTTCGTCGGACGGTGTGTGTCAGTTGTGCTGCGCCGCTACGTGTGCGGGCGCACTTTGATGGCGGACGGTGTTGCTGGCTTGCCGGCGGTGTTTGGCCTGCTTTTCGCATCGTAATTTGGCGGGCGTGTGGGCTGCGGCATGCGGGCGGTAACTGGTGGTTTTTGCATCCGCCAGCACGGCGGTAGTGCTTCCGCCCGCCATCGTAATGGGCCCCCAAGTAATGATTAATTATTTTAAACTAAATTACTTTCCCCCCTCTATCCCAATAAACACCACAACATACACCTAAAAATAATTACACAATTTCCAAAACTACTTTTACAATAATAAATTAATATCAATTAACCACAAATCATTAATTAATTTACAAGAATTTACTTCCAACCATTTACCACTATAAACCCCACAACTCACACATCAAATTAATTACACAATTGCCATATCTAAATTTTAATTAATTAATTAGCATTAATTAACAAATAATTAATTATTTAAAAATAAATTACCTCCCACCCCATTCCACTATAAACCCCACCATCCATTTCTAAAAACATGACACAATTAACATAATTAATTAACAAATAATTAATTAATTAATAACAATTAACAAGCAAATTATAAATAATTATTAATAAATTAATTCCCATATTTAACACTATAAAGTAAAATTAAATAAATATTATATAAAAAATATTAATAAATATATTAACATTAAACTACTTCCCACCCTACTCTCCTATCAACCCACAACCCGCTCCTAAGAAAATGACACAATTAACATAATTAACAATTAATTAATAATAATTAATAACCAATTAATTAATAATTAATAATGCATTAATTCCCACAATTAACACTATAAAATATTAAATAAAAAAATATTAATTAATAAAAAAAAATAATTTAATTATAATTAAATTACTTCCCACCCTATTCCCCTATAAACCCACAACCTGCTCCTAAAAAAATGACACAATTTGCATATTTACCAATTAATTAATTAATAAAAATTAACAGCCAATTAATAATTAATTAATAATAAATGAATTCCCACAATTAACACTATAAAATCTAAATTAAATAAATACTAATAAATACAAATTAATATTTAATTTATTATAATCAAATTACTTCCCACCCTATTCCCCTATAAACTCACAACCCGCTACGGAACTAAAACGCAAAATTAATTTAAAATAAAATTAATAACTACTAAAAAATTAACACATATATTAAAAAACAAAATCAAAACTTAGACAAAAAAATAGAGCACATGCATTTAAAATACATACTAAAATACATAACACTGATTAAAAAAACGATATTTTTAACAACTATGGGGCCTATTACGATGGGGGTCGGAAAACCTCCCCGACCGCCATGGTAACGGGAAAAGACCGCCCGCAAGGCCCGAGACATAACCGCCGGTCGTATTATGATGTTCCTTGCACGAAATCCGACTGCTGCGGTCGGATCGTGGGCTTTAACATTGCGGCGGTTGCTGATGCACGCAGCACCGCCGCGATGTCAAAAGGAGCATATCCTGCACAGTGCCTGCCACCTGGTACAGGGAAATGTAGGGGGGGACCATGGGTACCCCACCAGTGCACCCACCCCCCCACAAAACATTGGGGGCCCGCAACGGGCCCCCGGAAGGCAATCACCGCATGCCTTTCCATGCGGTCTGACCGCTGAGGAAAGGCTGGCTACCGCCGGCATCATAATCCTGCCGGCGGAGTCTGCTCTGCACCGCCACCATTATCCCGGTCCTTCTCCGTCCGCCAGGCAGGAGTGCGGATGGCAACCGGCGGAAAAGTGGCGGTCGGATTTTCCCACCACCGCCATCCTAATCTGACCGGCGGTTTCTGGCTTGTGATCGCGGGCGGATGTCCGCCGCCGGTCCGGCGGTTGCCACCGCCGGCCAGGCGGCGGTCATCCGACCGCCATCATAATAGGCCCCTATATTTTTGCAAACGATATTAATGACTTCGATATATTAAAAAACGATATTTCTTACCTTAAACTCGATTTTCTTGACCACAATATTCTTTTTTTTTTTAAAGACTTTCCAATTTTTCTCACATATCAGCAGTACACGATTGGTTATACACTGTCTTGTAACGCATCATAGATATGGGTATCATAATTGCACAGTTAAGTATGTTAAATCTAACACATCAGTAGGCATGTAAATATCAGCATTTGTACATTCTTAATATCACATTTCCCTCTGTTTGCCCCAGGCTCCTTACAAACCACAACAGGTAATCTCCTCTGCGTCTGGACCTACATGGTCCTATACATAAATATAATCAATCTAAGGATGGGATAAATGCCATGAGATGTTGTCCTGTAGGGAAGTAGCATCGACCCTAATGGATACGCTCCGTCACCCCACAACCTCCGGGACTAAGCCATTTTCAAGTTGTGAGTTGGAGGTCTGTCGTAATGTTGCAACATATCCCCGATATGGGCCCCATATGTCCTTAGAGCGTGACGAACTAGGCATAATGCTGGCATAGATCTCGCTATTTATATTACAGTATGCCAAACTGCGTAACCATCCCTGCAGGGTAGGGGCAGTCCTTCGGCCCCACAATAAAGCTATCTCCCTTTTGGCCAGTAGCAATCCAAGGGATGCGAATCTTCTCACTTTTTTAGGAAAATTAACTGTGTATCCCAGTAGTGCCACTTCTGGTGTGGGAATAAGAGACAGATTAGTCATGACACCCAGCGTGTTATGTATTTGCTCCCAGTATGTCTGCAATTTGGGGCAGGTCCATGTGAGGTGCGCAAAGTCCGCATATGGCGCGGAGCATTTCTGGCAAGTGTGGGGTCTGGACGGATCTATTCTGTGTGTTTTGGCGGGGGTGCAGTAAATACGGCGTAGGAATTTGAAATGCAGGAGTTTGTGCCTACTGTTAAGGGAGACTTCCCTCGTCACCGCGCAGCACTTTGCCCATTGTTCGTCTGTAATGGTACGACCTAGATCTTGCTCCCATGCGTTGCGGGCCTCGTCGTCCCTCACCAGTCTCGCACTAGCGCATGTTTTGTATAGCTTGGAGATGAGATGAGTACCCGCCTCACTTTCAATGATCAATGTGAGTGGAGCGAACCACAATATTCTTGCTGTAGATATTTCTGTGTCTCGATATTTCAAAGTCGATATTAGTGCAAGTCAACATTTCCAACTCGATATTCTCACTCTTTACCCCTCTCTAAATGTTAGTAAATAGGGCTTTGCATCAAAATTCATGGTTAGTAGTGTGGGAACACCCTTGTATCATCCTTCAGATGTCCCCTTGACACAAACTAATGCATAGCATGACATAGCTCTGCTTTGCATTACTTTTAGGCAACTTTCCAAGGCAAATTAAGTTTTGTGCTGAATAGTAAATTACAACTCAACACTTTGATATGGTATGTGTAAGTTTTGGTGAATTTGCACCAGCACAAAGTGTTGATAAATATTACCCAAATCTCCACAAAGAGGCACAGACAATGCAATCTTCATGGTCGGACTGGGTATAAAGGGCCATCAAGAAGGCTCATGCGAGAAAGCCCAGAGTACCTCAAACTATAGAGTTAAAGGATAAGTAAAAGCATTTTGGTAGCTTGCAAGAAGCAACTGTTCTCGACTTCAGTGTGTGAGTTCTTCCGTCCTACAGTCTGCTCAGTCTTGCATAACAGGGCTCTCTCATGGAAACACAGAGGAAGTCTACACAGATGCCATTTTTTATAGCTCACTGACACAATAGAGTGGTAAAAAATATCGTTGACAAAAATATATCAAAAATATAATTTACCACATATATTGTGCTCCTATACCTATAATGCTGATTACCATAATAGTGGAAACAAAATCGTGTTGACACTAATATCATCCAAAAAGTTACAAAAATATTGAGTTTTTAAAATAGAGTTTAAAGAAGTACATGTTAAATATTTGAATATATAAATGTCATATAATGTAAATTAAATAAATACCACTAATATTTAATATCATATATAAATATATACTTATATAAACACACAAAAACATATATATATATATATATATATATATATATAGTGAAACATAATTATTTAATTAATTATTTAATGGAATTGATGTTTTATTACTTTATAATTATTGAATAGTAAATATGTAAATGGCTTCATTGTTTTTAGTTTTTTAATACACATAAATATATTTCATGGTAATACATTTTTTTATATTAAGAGTTACATTTTTTTCTACTCTCATGGGGTTACTCATGTATGTAGTGGGTTTGAAGTGAAGTACTTTCCCCACTCTTGCTTAGTATAAGCATAGTAAAATCAACTCCTCTGAAGTCCAACACTTTCCCTACTGTTGCGCTGTTTGGAGTGGGGATACCAAATTTCGCCCCTCCGAAATCCAACGCTTTTTCTACTATTGAACAGAATGGAATGGGAATAATAAATGTAACACATCCGAAGTCCACCACTTTCCCTACTGTTGCACAGACTGGAGTGGGAATAGTACGTTTTACTCCTCTAAAATCCAATACTCTCCCTACTGTTGCGCTGTTTGGAATGGCAATAGTATCTTTAACCCCTCCAAAATCCAAAGGTTTCCCTGCTGTTACACAGACTGGAGTGGGAATAGTAAACATAACCCAAGTCCAACACTTTCCCTACTTTGTTTAGACTGTAGTAGGAATAATAAATGCGTCCCCTTTGAAGTTCAATGCTTTATCTGCTGTTGCTTACACTGGAGCAGAAATATTAAATCCATCATTAAGTGCAGTCTTCTAATTAAACAGTCCTATCTCAAAGAGATGGAGGTTCTATAGTGCTCACAGTGTCTCTGACATCATGGTGTTGACAGGGAATCCATTGTACCACCACTTTGTACCTCTTCCTTATTTTTCTTCTGTCACCAATCAGTGACTGTTGCTGGGGTTATATCTCTCTTGCCAATCCTGGAATCAGTGAGGTGAACGCAGCCGCCATGCTTTGCCCTTGTGAACACAAAGGGCTCCTCAGAAGGCTTTATCTGGCTCAGACATACAAAACATAGGCTACACTGATCTGTGCAGGCATGGGAGTTGAACGTAATTCACAAGACATTCAGAGGGCAGCAGGAAGACAGCTACCTAAGGTACTGTAATGTTCAATGGGCAAGACATTGAGGTGATATATACACAGGGGGAAACCCTAGCTTGGAGTACCCAAACTCAACATGTAGGCACAAGCATGCCACGAACATGCTAGGAAGGACTTGTCATGACAGCCTACATATATTTACCAGAGATGGCCTGCAGACAGCCTCCTTAATTGTGGGTGCAGGCTAAAAAGAGCTGGACCACAGGACTATCAGTCAGATATCACCAATCCTCAGTGTAGCGTCCTGCCAGCCCCAGGTACTTGCCAATAACCATGTCACACACGGAGAGTAGTTTTAAACGTCTTTATACTGCTGCATGTAAGTCAGAAATTAACACTCTAAGCCTGTCCTCAACTCATCCTCCAATGCTTATGTCATAGGCCTACGGTGTACAGTGGGAACCAAAAGCGTTCCAGTGTTTCTTTATTTACAAGACAATACATCTTCCCTTTGTTAAATAAAAAGTTGTACATTTTCAAAATATATAAATAACGAAATAGATGAACAAATACACAAATAAATACATGAATAAATACACAGATGATTATAGACATACAGGCAATTATAATTCTTCAATTAATCGTCATGGTGCCTGAATATTATGTCCTGAAGGGGGTCACTGGAAACCAGGAACCGGCAGTCGAAGTGTTGGTGACCTGCACAGGTGAGGTGGAATCATCAGCAGACAGAGAGTCATCAACTGTCTGTCTGGACCCAGTCTCTACATTGACATCAGTGTTTGGGGAGTGGTGGGCCACGTGTCGAAAGTGAGAGGAATCTCGCGTAAGGGACTTCCCAGGATGCTGGGCAGTCACCATATTTCCTTTGGTATGAGTGATGATAAATGGTTCAGCCACAAAAGGAGCATCAGACTTTCTTTTTTTGTACTGTCTGACAACCACTCGATCTCCTCGTGTAAAGGTGAAATCTTTTACATGATGTCGCCTGTCAGCACATATTTTTATCTTTTCTTTGTGACCAAAGTTGGTAGTATGAATGTCTTTCTCATTCTTCGATCTGAGGTTGGTCCATTGTGGCAGCTTGGTCTGCATGGCTCTTCCAAACATGAGAGTTGCAGGGCTTACCCCTGTTGTTGAATGAGGAGTCGAATGTTAAGCTTTAAGAGTAGTGTTCAAAACACCTTTGAGATTGAACTTCTCCATGTTAGAAATTGGATTTCTGGTTGGCTAGGGCATGCGCCTAAGCCAGGCAGAAACCACCACTCTAGTCAGGGTAAGGGAGTTACACACCGAAGATAACCCCTGCTCACCCCCTTCGTAGCTTGGCAGAGCAGTCAGGCTTATCCCAGAGGCAATTTGTAAAGCGTTTGCGCAACACTCTCACACAGCAGCGACACACTAGGCACACCACAAAAGAAACTCCACACAAGGTTATCTAAAAATAGCCTTTGTATTACTCATAAAACACATTAGAATGGAATCACATATATACACTGTGCCACCTGGCACTTAGTATCACTTTACAGGGGATTATATACATGACAGGGCCAATCGGGCCACTGTCAGAACCCTTAGAACAAACAAGTAGTAAAAATCACAACCAGTAACTACTGGTAATCATTACAGGTAGCGTAAACGCATTATGCATAAACCCTCATCAGCAGTACACTAAAGTACCCACTTATAGCTGGGCACACATCATAATCATCAGCATAGCACAGCAATCAGTATTTACTGGCCAGAGTGCACTTAGCACTACACATTAGGTCTAAAAACCTCACCTTATGGCACATGTACCATAGTAACATAATGCCCAGCAGTGTAAACACATTATCAGCAACAGTGCACCGCTGGTCACAGCACACATCTCATGAGGCATCTCATGAGGCATGAACATCAGAACATCAGAACAGTACTTAGCATAGCACACTATGCATAGAGACACCTCCTCAGTAGTGCACCCCAGTAAACACATAACCCATTATGCCCCTCTCTTGTGCAGATAATAGACACTCTAGAGGAATGTCCGTCTTAGGCACAAATCTTGACCATGGTACTGAGCTTAGCCCACCAGGCATATTCTCATCAGGGCACCTTACTACCCTTCCTGCTGGGCCCACATATCACAAGTACGTCATGCCCCCAATCATTAGGAGACGAGCAGCTGCCTGCGACTACGTGGCGCAACTGTGACCGTATGAGGAATGTGGGGACCGTTTCAATGTTCCCAGAAATGCTAGCAATCCAAATGCCCCCAATATCCAGGAAGGCTGCAGCTGCCCGCGACCATGTGGTGCAGCTGCACAAGGGCAGCACCACGGAGCCCTTCACCACCACGGCCCGGGTTGGAAGGAATACCTGGACACTCCGGCTGAGATAGGGAGGGCGCAGCGACCTCCCTGCTCCTCATTCTGACAGGCGACAAAGGTTGCTGCGGTTGGACCTGGAGCCAGGTCTCCGTCGAGCCCGCTCTGCTCTGCCCAGCCTCTCTGGTCTCCTCGGGGCTCGGGAGGCTCTCCTCTCGCCTCTGGCAGCCCCCCCTTGGTGCAACTGGACCTCCTTCTTTTAGCCCACGAACGTGGGATAGGCTCCCGCCTGACTCGAGGCTCAGCGGCGTCTTTACTCAGCCTCTTAGCAGACACGCGGGGCTCTCCTCCTTCCTACGGGGAGCCCCGCCCACTGTCAGGCAACAGTCGCCTGGCTTCCTGTGACTCATCCCGGCCCGAGAATGCGGAGCAAGGTCTCTGTCGGGCTGGGAATCGTTTTGGTCCCTTCTCCTCAGCACGTTTCACCACTCCCTTTGTGGTTTCAGGAGGCGCGATGGCCCTAGAACCGGGCAGACAAAGAATTCCTCCAAGAAAAAGGGGAGGGGCACCTCCAACAAAACCAGCGCTCTCGTAGCGCTAAAGCTGACGAAGAATTTCCCCCCAAGCAGAAGGGGGAGGGGACACCTCCAACAAATCCAGTGCTCACCGCACTCTAAACCCCAAAATCACAAGGGGCAGAGCTGGGCACAGGAACAGTAGGCAGGCCAGCACGCAGGGACCCTAAGCAGAGGGGCAGTCCCTCCAGCCCCTCCCCAGCAGGTAACAGCCTGTTCCCAGGCGGCGGTGCCTCCTGGCAGTCCAGCAGCCTGCTGGCTACCAGTTCCAAGTCAGCACACAGCACCCTACTTGGGGTCACAGCCCCAATACTTATACTGGTTAGTCTTTGTTCTCCCCCTGGCCCAGGGCTCTGCGCCCGGTCCAAACCAGTTCTGGGGACACTCACACCTTCCTCTAAAGGTGCACGACCACCTCTTTTGTCAGTGTAGGCTCTGGCCCCAGACACACCACAGGGTGGCGGAGCCAGCATTGTGTGAGGCAGGCCCTGTCCTATTCAGGCCAGGTGCTACTCCTCCCACTACTCCAAATGCAGATGGGCCTATTCAGCCTAGCGCTGACTCACCTAGCCCCTGTCACTCCAGAGCCAGACATGCAATACACAACAGGCAGGCACAAAGACACATAGCACACAGAAATGCCCACTTCTAAAAGTTGCATTTCTAAAATAGTGATAATAAATCTGCGAACACCATTGCGCAGCATTTATTACCACTATTCCAAACATACCAAACTTGATCACTCTACTCCTCTCAGATCAGGAATTACCACTGAAGCACATATCAGGGAATCCCCAATGCATTCATATGAGAGGGCAGCCTCCCAGCAGTGAGAAACCAAAATGGCTGTTTGTCACTACCAGAACGTGCCACACAGTTAAGGCACATGTCCTACCTTTTACCTACAATGCACCCTGCCCATAGGGCTAGCTAGGGCCCACCTTAGGGGTGACTGATATGTAGTAAAAGGGGAGTCACAGATGTGGCACCCACTTTATGTGCCACGTCACAGCGGCAGTAAACTGCGCGTGCAGGCCTTGCAATGGCAGAGGCCTGAGACAGGTTTGAAAGGCTACTTTGGTGGGTGGCGCAAGCAGCGTTGCAAGCCCACCAGTAGCATTTAATTTACTGGCCCTGGGTATATGAGATACCACTTTACTAGGGACTGATAGTTAAATTAAATTAGCCAAACAGGTGTAGACCAATCTTACCACGTTTTACCATAGAGAGTGCATGCACTTTACACTGGACAGCAGTGATAAAGTGCCCAGAGTCCTAAAACCACCAACACCATGTCAGAAAAAATACCAGGAGGAAGGCAAAAAGTTCAGGGATGATCCTGCAAAAAGGGCCTAGTCCAACACTCCAATGCAGCACACTGAACAGCTTTCTTTAGAGTACTCATGAACCGTTCTACCAGACCATTGGCCTCGGGCCAAAGAGGAGCGCTTTTTTGATGCTTTATATTGAGGTTATTTAGAAAGTCTTTGAATTCTGGACTATTAAAAGGTGGGCTGTTGCAAGACTTCAACATTGCAGGCACCCCCCTTGTCGCAAAGATGCCATCTAACTTTTGAATAACCTTTTCATGTGTAGTGGATGAACAGTCTTCTACCAATTGAAAATGGGAGTATTCATCAACAATGACTAGAAGATGATGTCCATTCTCAAGAGGACCAAAGAAATCAATAGCAATTCTCTCCCAAGCATGATGTGGCAATTCTAGCATATTCAAAGGGCGCTGAATGACTTGAGACGAAAGACAGTTGCATATATGACAAGTCTTTCATTCTTTTCAACCCTTTCTTCAAGATATGGAAACCAAACTCAGTCATAGAGAGCTCTCTTGGTGGCAACTAGTTCTCGATGTCCCTCATGGGTGATCTTGGGAATCACAATTCGTGTACCTGACAGATTGAGGGCTTCTTGAGTCACTGACAGTTTATCTCTTATAGTTTTGAACTTCAAATACTCACTGTCATTAGTGAGAGCTCTAAAGTGCTGGTTCCACGAGTGAAGAACAATGATGTCTTTAAACTTTAACCCCTTGCATGTGCCGGACGCGCGGGAGCCGTCCGACGCATAAGTGCTAATGTGCGTCGGACGGCTCCCGCGCGTCCGACGCCATTGCACAGGAAATCCCTTTGGTGCAGGCACCAGAGGGATTTCTTTTTCTCCCCAAAGCCTCGGGAGCTGGGGAAGAGCTTCTCCAGCTCCTGAGGCCCCCCGTGGTTTCTAGGAAATGACGATCTGCGCGCACGTCGCGCTGACGTCATTTCATAGAAACTAAAACTGAAAGGAGCCTTTAGGCTCAATTCAGTTTCACTTTCTATGTGCTCCAGGAGGGCGATCCCCAAGCAGGGATCCACCCACTGGACACCAGGGAGGGGGGAGCAGCCCCTTGGGCAAGGGCCTTTGCTCCCCCCAAACAAATTGGGCATATTTAGTCTTTCTGCCCCCCCCGGGGGGCAGAAAGCCCACTACACACCAGGGATTTTTTTGTTGCCATTTTTAATTAGGGTGGGGGCTGCCCAAAATGGGCACGCCAATGCCCCCACCCCTCTGCCAAAATGACAGCCTTTCTGCCCCCCCTGGGGGGAAGATGGGGGCAGTAGCCACCAATCTGCCCCCCCCGGGGGCAAAAAGCCCACTTGACGCCAGGGATTTTTCTGGGGCAATTTGTTTTAGGGTGGGGGCTGACCAAAACAGGCATGCCACTGCCCCCACCCCCCCTGCAACAATTACAGTCTTTCTGCCCCCCCTGGGGGGCAGATGCGGGCAGTAGCCCCCAATCTGCCCCCCGGGGGGGGCAGAAAGCCCACTAGATGCCAGGGATTATTTTGTTGGCAATTTTAATTAGGGTGGGGGCTGCCCAAAATGGGCATGCCAATGCCCCCACCCTCCTGTCAAAATTACAGCCTTTCTGCCCCCCGGGGGGGCAAAAAGCCCACTAGATGCCAGGGATTTTTTGGGGCAATTTGTGTTAGGGTGGGGGCTGCCCAAAACGGGCATGCCAATGCCCCCACTCCCCCCCCTGCAACAATTACAGTCTTTCTGCCCCCCCGGTGGGGCAGAAAGCCCACTAGAACCCAGGGACTTTTTTGGGCAAGTACAATTAGGGGTGGGGGCTGCCCAAAACGGGCATGCCAATGCCCCCACCCCCTGCAAAAATTACAGCCTTTCTGCCCCCCCCGGGGGGCAAAAAGCCCACTAGACGCCAGGGATTTTTTTTTGCCAATTTGAATTAGGGGTTGGGGCTGCCCAAAACAGGCATGCCAATGACCCCAACCCCCTCCCGCAAAAATTACAGTCTTTCTGCCCCCCCTGGGGGGCAGATGGCGGCAGTAGCCCCCAATCTGCCCCCCGGGGGGGGCAAAAAGCCCACTAGAAACCAGGGATTTTTTTTTGCATTCATGTAGGGGTGCGGGCTGCCCAAAATGGGCATGACAATACCCCCCAGAGAAATTCCAGTCTTTCTGCCCCCCCAAGGTGGCAGATGGGGCAGTGGCCCATGATCTGCCCCCCGGGGGGGCAGAAAGCCCACTAGGCGCCAGCGATTACGCTGGCTTTTTTAATGCGTGGGGGTGGGGGCTGCCCAGAATGGGCATACCAATGCCCCCTCACTCCTAAAAATTAGCCACAGTCTTTCTGCCCCCCTTGGGGGCATATCGGGGCCAACCCCCCCCCCCCCAAAGCCCCCAGGGCGGCAGAATGCCCACTAGGCACAGACTTGTTTTTAGCAATGTGCCTACCTGTGGACTTTGGGCCCTAGCACAGCCGGCACCTAGGGAAACCTAGCAAACCTGTACATTTTTGAAAACTAGACGCCAAGGGGAATCCAGGATGGGGTGACTTGTGTTTCTCTCACCAGGTTCTGTTACCCAGAATCCTTTGCAAATCTCAAACTTAGTTAAAAAAAACAAATTTTCCTCACATTTCTGTGATGAAAAGTTCTGGGATCTGCGTGGATCCACAAAATTCCACCCACCCAGCATTCCTCAAAGTCTTCCAAGAAAAATGGTACCTCACTTGTGTGGGTAGACCTAGTGCCCGCGATAGGAAATGGCCAAAAACTCAACGTGGACACAACACATTTTCACAGTGAAAACTGACCCTTTTTTTGCAAAGTGCCTAGCTGTAGATCTTTAACCCTGGCGCTGCCAGCACCTAGGGAAACCTAGCAAACCTATACATTTTTGAAAACTAGACACCCAGGGGAATCCAGGATGGGGTGACTTGTCACCAGGTTCTGTTACCCAGAATCCCTTACAAACCTCAAAATCTATAAATAAAAAACACATTTTCCTCACATTTCTGTGGTGGAAAGTTCTGGAATCTGTGTGGATCCACAAAATTCCACCTACCCCGCATTCCCCAAAGTCTTCCGAGAAAAATGGTACCTCACTTGTGTGGGTGGGTCAAGTACCCGCGACAAGCAAGGGCCCAAAACCTATTGAGGCAACTTCAAAATTACCGATCACAAAACAACCTGGTTTTGCAAGGGGGGTCCCAGGAGCTTTTGGCCCCGGGCTCAGCGGCCATTTAGGGAAACCTACCAAACCCACACATTTCTGAAAACTAGACACCCGGGGGAGTCCAGCAAGGTATGGCTTGCGTGGGTCCCCCAACACTCCCCTACGGAGAATCCCCTGCAAACCTCAAATTTAGCTGAAAAAATCACTTTTTTCTCGAATTTCTGTGCGGGAAAGTTCTGTAATCTGCGTGGATCCACAAATTTCCTTCTACACAGCATTCACCCAGGTCTCCCGATAAAAATGGTACCTCACTCGCGTGGGTGGGTCAAGTACCCGCAACAGGCAAGGGCCCAAAACCTATTGAGGCAACATCAAAATTACCTATCACAAAACAACCTGGTTTTGCAAGGGGGGTCCCATGAGTTTTTGGCCCCGGGCTCGGCGGCCACCTAGGGAAACCTACCAAACCCACACATTTCTGAAAACTAGTCACACAGGGGAGTCCAGCAAGGTATGGCTTGCGTGGGTCCCCCAACACTTCCCTACCGAGAATCCCCTGCAAAACTCAAATATTGCTGAAAAAATCTATTTTTTCTCACATTTCTGTGTGGGAAAGTTGTAGGATCACTGGGCTGACACAAATTTCCTACCACCCAGCGTTCCCCCAGGTCTCCTGATAAAAATGGTACCTCACTTGTGTGGGTAGGCATAGTGGCTGCAACAGGAAATGGCCCAAATCGTACTGTGGAGCTTTCAAAATTACCTATAAAAAAACTACCTGGTTTTGGGGGGGGGGCACCTGGGTTTTTTGCCCCGGGCTCGCCGCCATATAGGGAAACCTACCAAACCCACACATTTCTGAAAACTAGACACCCTGGGGAGTCCAATGAGTTATGGCTTGCGTGGATCCCCCAACGTTTCCCTACCCAGAATCCCCTGCAAACCTCAAATTTAGCTGAAAAAAACCCATTTTCCACATATTTGTGTGTGGAATCACCGTGGCGGCACAAATGTCCTACCCCACAGTGTTCTCCTTAGTGTCCTGAGTAAAATGATACCTCACTTGTGTGAGTGTCCAATGCAGAATTGGCTAAAAACTTATTTTTTAAAAAATGTAGCGCTTAGAGTCCTCGGTGCTATACCCTTATTCCCTATGTTTTGGGCCCTTCCCAGTCACAGGCCCTTGCCCCACCCACACAAGTGAGGTATCATTTTACTCGGGAGACTAAGGGGAACGCTGTGGGGAAGGACATTTGTGCCGGCACGGTGATTCCACCCAAAAATATGTGGAAAATGTGTTTCTTTCAGCTAAATTTGAGGTTTGCAGGGCATTCTGGGTAGGAAAACGTTGGGGGATCCACGCAAGCCATACCTCACTGGACTCCCCCGGGTGTCTAGTTTTCAGAAATGTGTGGGTTTGGTAGTTTTCCAAGATGGCCGCCGAGCCCGGGGCCAAAAATCCAGGTGACCCCCCCTGCAAAACCAGCTTGTTTTGTGATAGGTCATTTTGATGTCTCCTCAAAACATTTTGGGCCCTTGCCTGTCGCGGGTACTTGACCCACCCACGCGAGTGAGGTATCATTTTTATCGGGAGACCTGGGGGAACGCTGGGTGGTAGGAAATTTGTGGATCCACGTGGATTCCAGAACTTTCCCACACAGAAATTTGAGAAAAAAGTGATTTATTTCAGCTAAATTTGTGGTTTGCAGGGCATTCTGGGTAGGAAAACATTGGGAGATCCACGCAAGCCATACCTCGCTGGACTCCCCCGGGTGACTAGTTTTCAGAAATGTGTGGGTTTGGTAGTTTTCCAAGATGGCCGCCGAGCCCGGGGCCAAAAACCCAGGTGACCCCCCTTGCAAAACCAGGTTGTTTTGTGATAGCTCATTTTGATGTCTCCTCAATACGTTTTGGGCCCTTGCCTGTCGCGGGTACTTGACCCACCCAAGCGAGTGAGGCATCATTTTTATCAGGAGCCCTGGGGGAACGCTGGGTGGCAGGAAATTTGTGGATCCACGTGGATTCCAGAACTTTCCCACACAGAAATTTGCGAAAAAAGTGATTTTTGCAGCTAAATTTGAGGTTTGCAGGGGATTCTGGGTAGGAAAACTTTGGGGGACCCACACAAGCCATACCTCCCTGTACTCCCCTGGGTCTCTAATTTTCAGAAATGTGTGGGTTTGGTAGGTTTCTCTAGATGTCTGCCGACTCGGGACATTTGTGCCGCCACGGTGATTCCACACAAAAATATGTGGAAAATTTGTTTTTTTCAGCTAAATTTGAGGTTTGAAGGGGATTCTGGGTAGGGTTACATTGGGGGATCCACTCAAGCCATACCTCATTGGACTCCCCAGGGTGTCTAGTTTTCAGAAATGTGTGGGTTTGGTAGGTTTCCCTAGATGGCGGTGAGCCCGGGGTCAAAACCCCAGGTACCCCCCCCCAAAACCAGGTAGTTTTGTTGTAGGTAATTTTGAAGTCTCCACAGTACGATTTGGGCCATTTCCTGTTGCAGCCACTATGCCTACCCACACAAGTGAGGTACCATTATTATCGGGAGACCTGGGGGAACGCTAAGTGGTAGGAAATTTGTGTCAGCCCGGTGATCATACAACTTTCCCACACAGAAATGTGAGAAAAAATAGATTTTTTCCAACAATGTTTGAGGTTTGCAGGGGATTCTGGGTAGGGAAATGTTGGGGGACCCATGCAAGCCATACCTTGCTGGACTCCCCGGGGTATCTAGTTTTCAGAAATGTGTGGGTTTGGTAGGTTTCCCTAGGTGGCCACCGAGCCCGGGGCCAAAAACTCATGGGACCCCCCTTGCAAAACCAGGTTGTTTTGTGATAGGTAATTTTGATGTTGCCTCAATAGGTTTTGGGCCCTTGCCTGTCGCGGGTACTTGACCCACCCACGTGAGTGAGGTACCATTTTTATCGGGAGACCTGGGGGAATGCTTTGTAGAAGGAAATTTGTGGATCCACGCAGATTCCAGAACTTTCCCACACAGAAATTTGAGAAAAAAAGTGATTTTTTCAGCAAAATTTGAGGTTTGCAGGGGATTCTGGGTAGGGAAATGTTGGGGGACCAACACAAGCCATACCTTTCCGGACTCCCCCGGGTGTCTAGTTTTCAGAAATGTGTGGGTTTGGTAGGTTTTCCTAGATGGCCGCCGAGCCCGGGGCCAAAAACTCATGGGATCCCCCTTGCAAAACCAGGTTATTTTGTGATAGGTAATTTTGAAGATGCCTCAATAGGTTTTGGGCCCTTGCCTGTCGCGGGTACTTGACCCAACCACACAAGTGAGGTACCATTTTTCTCAGAAGACTTTGGGGAATGCGGGTGGGTGGAATTTTGTGTATCCACGCAGATTCCAGAACTTTCCACCACAGAAATATGAGGAAAATGTGTTTGGTTTGACAAATTTTGAGGTTTGCAAGGGATTCTGGGTAACAGAACCTGGTGAGAGCCAGACAAGTCACCCCATCATGGATTCCCCTGGATGTCTAGTTTTCAAAAATGTATAGGTTTGCTAGGTTTTCCTACTTGCCGGCAGAGCTAGGGTTTGCAAAATAGTGTCAGTTTTCACTGTAAAATGTGGTGTGTCCACGTTGGGTTTTGGGCCGTTTCCTGTCGCGGGCACTAGGCCTACCCACACAAGTGAGGTACCATTTTTCTCGGAAGACTTTGGGGAACGCTGAGTGTGTGGAATTTTGTGGATCCACGCAGATTCCAGAACTTTCCACCACAGAAATGTAAGGAAAATGTGTTTTTTTGGACACATTTTTAGGTTTGCAGGGGATTCTGGGTAACAGAACCTGGTGAGAGCCAGTCAAGTCACCCCATCCTGAGATCCCCTGGGTGTCTAGTTTTCAAAAATGTATAGGTTTGCTAGGTTTCTCTAGGTGCCGGCAGAGCTAGGGTTCAAAATCTACAGATAGGCACTTTGCAAAAAAAGTGTCAGTTTTCACTGTAAAATGTGGTGTGTCCACGTTGCGTTTTGGGCCGTTTCCTGTCGCGGGCACTAGGCCTACCCACACAAGTGAGGTACCATTTTTCTCGGAAGACTTTGGGGAACGCTGAGTGTGTGGAATTTTGTGGATCCACGCAGATTCCAGAACTTTCCACCACAGAAATGTAAGGAAAATGTGTTTTTTTGGACACATTTTTAGGTTTGCAGGGGATTCTGGGTAACAGAACCTGGTGAGAGCCAGTCAAGTCACCCCATCCTGAGATCCCCTGGGTGTCTAGTTTTCAAAAATGTATAGGTTTGCTAGGTTTCTCTAGGTGCCGGCAGAGCTAGGGTTCAAAATCTACAGATAGGCACTTTGCAAAAAAAGTGTCAGTTTTCACTGTAAAAATGTGGTGTGTCCACGTTGCGTTTTGGGCCGTTTCCTGTCGTGGACCCTAGGCCTACCCACACAAGTGAGGTACCATTTTTCTCGGAAGACTTTGGGGAATGCGGGGTGGGTGGAATTTTGTGGATCCACGCAGATTCCAGAACTTTCCACCACAGAAATGTGAGGAAAATGTGTTTTCATTTATACATTTTTAGGTTTGCAAGGGATTCTGGGTAACAGAACCTGGTGAGTGCCATTCAAGTCAACCCATCCTGGGTTCCCCTGGGTGTCTAGGTTTTAAAAATGTATAGGTTTGCTAGATTTCCCTAGGTGCTGGCAGAGTTAGGGTTCAAAATCTAGAGCTAGGCACTTTGCAAAAATGTCAGTTTTCACTGTAAAATGTGGTGTGTCCACGTTGTGTTTTGGGCCGTTTCCTGTCGCGGGCCCTAGGCCTACCCACACAAGTGAGGTACCATTTTTCTTGGAAGACTTTGGGGAACGCGGGGTGGGTGGAATTCTGTGGATCCACGCAGATTCCAGAACTTTCCACCGGAGAAATGTCAGGAAAATGTGTTTTTTTTACTAATGTTTAGGTTTGCAAGGGATTCTGGGTAACAGAACCTGGCGAGAGCCAGTCAAGTCACCCCATCCTGGATTCCCCTGGGGGTCTAGTTTTTAAAAATGTATAGATTTGCTAGGTTTCCCTAGGTGCCGGCAGAGCTAGTGATCCAGCGGTATACCAACAACAGATACTCCACTACCATATACTCACCTGGGCCCATAAAACACACAAATTGAGTAAACTGCTGGAGTTGTCAAAGTTTTATATATATACTTCACAATATTCAAGATTAGTTATTTATTTTTCCTAACTAACCTTTCACTGATCAAAAAGTTCTTTCATCTGGTCGATGGACCATTAGTTGAACTAGTTGATGGTGATAATTAACATAACCCTTAACTATTCTTTTGTTTAAAAGTAAATGATCACAGACTCAGAAAGGTTTAAAATCTTTATCTAAATTAAATGCATGTGAGCCATTTCAAAAATACAGTGCAGTCACCATCATTCTTAGGAGAGAAAATTCAATTGATTAAACATCAAGCATATACTTCGGACTCATACAATAATTAATGCTCAGAAAGGGAGAGGACAGAGAGAAAAGAACATTTGCAAATAACGTGAAATTATAATTACCAAGAATGGTGTGAAAGACCAACCCCCTGGCCAAAGGGCTGGTAGGGGTCCCCCAGGATAGGTCAGGAGACAAAGACTTCAGGACAGGATTCAGGACGGGATAGTTGACCTCTCTAAAATACCGACGATTGCGCTGCACCCCTCTCTGACACTCTCTTCCTCCTCGAGATTCTTCCGCGATCTTCTGATCTAACCCAATTAAGTTAGGATAGAAAGTTCTGCTTCAGGTTCTGCATTCGATTCTTCATCAGCATCTCACAGCATCCCTCCCAGCAACAGCATCTCTGACTCACAGCATCTGCGTCTCCTTCCTCTAACTAACTAACTAAAGCTACCTTAATTATACCTTCGTTTCTTCATGTTCCACCCACTAAAGTTTCAATATTGTAAAAATGCGAAATATGATTGGTCAGGCAAGGGGGAATCTCCATCACACCATACTTACATGTCATCAAAATCAGTCAAACTATTGTTCGCAAACCCATCCTCTTAATTTTTATTCATGTATTGGGTTCCCATACATATCCACATTTTACTTGAAACATTTTTATTAGTTTATGAATAAGAGTCTTCTTCACTGAACTCTTCACCCTCCGTTCTCAGGGCACATCATTTGCGACCTTGGCTGCTGTTCAACCTCCAAGTCATCATTCTGGGTTAACTTTCAGTGGACATGCGCAGTCGCTTCACCACTTAGCTTAATTCAGCCATGTGTGAGAGGCCCAAATACGCACTAACAATAAAGTCAAAAAGACAAATATTAATTTCACAAATAAATGGTCACACTGTATACCTCCCACCTCTACTCTTCCCGTTTTCTTAATAATACTTTTCCCGCATCAGCATTAGTAAAATAACTTGTTTTAGTTTCAGCTAAGCAGATGCCATGCACGCGAGTCTTCAAGACTCCATTTTAGTGTCTTCTGCTCATGCGCTAGAATTTCCCTCCAAGCATTACCTCGTCATACTGCATAGATGCAGTTGACGCATGCGCACAACAGTTTTCCCATTTAAAGCGGTATTAGTCCGTTTTCATTGTTATCCTGCATTAGTACACACATAAGCAAGCTCCACTAATCCGCGTGTTCATGTGGTGAGTATTAGTTATTCACCAAACATAATTATTTACTGGTTAATGCGTTAAATGAGTGGATTGCCTTCGAGCAAGTCTCTTTCTTACGAGACCTTGCTCCATCAATCCCCTCTCTGATGGCATTTTGAACCATCACAAAATTACCCATCCCTTCCCAGATGCCAACTTTAGCACATCTCAGTTTTCTCCTTTTTCTCTCATCATTTCATCAGTTACTTCTTTTCCTTCTAAATCTTTCATCTTTTTATATAGCTTTCCTTTCATTTCCTCTAACTGAATTTCTTCATATTCCCTCTTTCGTTTCTTTCCTCTCCCTTCTCTTTCTAAATGTATTCTACTCTTTCCCTTGCTTCTGCAACATTTACATGTGATCATTACTGTCATTACTATTGTCATTATCACAACTATTGGTAAGATTATTTGACCTATAAAACTTTTTCCAAAATTAGTAAACCAATTCCCTATTGATGTTATACTCTTTGTTAATCTTCCCCATACACTGTCAACCTCCAGTTGGGTCAAGTCATTATGCATTCTTGTAATATTTATAATATACCCTTTAATTTCCTTACTTTTGTCCGGAATATAAGTGTAGCAATGTTGAATTTTCAACATACCACAGACTCCGCCCTCTTTTGCCAATAAAATATCAAGAGCAAGATGATTTTGTAAAACCATAGACCTTATTGCAACCATCTCTGTATTAATCATTAAGAATCCTCCGGCAGTATTTGTAGAAAGACGATCAACTATGGTTGACAATTTGAAAATTTTACGTGAATTTAGAATGACTCCAACTGAGGGTATCAATGCACTAAATATATCACCTACTATTTCAGAAAAACTAGCTCTTCTTCTCCGTGTTAGTCCATTAGAATTTTCATTGATTCCATTGATTCTGTCTACATGGTAGATCTTTGGAAAAACTATTCCAAAATAACAGCTTCCATACCATCTTGCAGGTAACCTATAATAGGCATTATTCCCGCATACATCATAAACTCCTGGAAATACAGGATCAGTTCCCCCTTTTAGTCCCCACCCTCCTAAAATTAGGAAGTTGTGTTCACATTCACTGTAACCAATGACATTGTTATTATAATCTGTCTTTAACCTATGTAGGCAGAAATTTCCCCTTTTCACAAAGTCTAGGGACATCGCAGCATGAGCTTCGCCCTTTGCATAAATTCCCTCTTTCTCAGCCCATGGAGGTACATGGGATTTCTGTTCAGCAGCTTTCTTTGTTAAATCCTGTCTCCTTACTTCTACTAAATTCAAAAACTCTTTTTCTTCTTCACGTAATATACATGTTAGGTTATCCTTGTGGGCTTGAGCTATATCTATCAAACTCATTGTTAAGAAGAATTCACCCATAAACTGTGCATTTTTACTACTAAATACTGGATTCATATTCTTTCGAATAGGCAATTCTGAAAATACTACATCTAAGTTTGAATAAAAATACAGAAGTTTCCCTGTTACGTAAAATAAACTTGATAAAACACTACATGATACACCATATGTTAAAGGTATATGGTGATAAGTCACCCCTTCTGACACTGATGAGGGTAACTTCATACAAACATAACAATTACTAATCTCCATCGTATTAACATACTGAAATAGCAATTTAGTAAATACATTTAAAGACGAATCATTGTCTGATTCATTATGATAGTTTATCTCATCTTCTACCCCTATTTCTATTTTTGTTCCATTTATTCTATCTACTTTCTCATTAGTAATTGTACTATTCTTGTTACTTGTTTCCATTAACAAAGGTACTCCTATTCTTAGGAATAACCATACTAATACTACTAATATAATACTACATAAGCAAAATCTTAAACATTTTCTTTTTAAACTTTGTTTCGGTCTTTCAGTGTCTTCAACTTCTGCCATTTTAATCTGAGAAAATTTCTTTTCTCTTTCTCTTTCTTTGTCTAAATTTTCTTAAAATCCAGTCTTTTATTTTAAGGAGATCTTAATTTGCTTTCATCAATCTGTGCAACATGAACTCTTTCTGATTCTTCACATAAATCTAAGTTTTCAAATTCTTCAAAAATAACATAGGTCCACTCAGGGGCCTTGTATTTTCTGTTCAGATTTCTCAATCTTGGGCTTCTTCGTGTAAGTTTTACTAAGGTTTGTTTAGGTTGTGTCTAACTCGTAACCTCATTTACTTGCTGTGGTTTCTTTTCTGGTTTTCTTAAATAATATCTTAAAGGCCCATTACGATACCCGGCGTAAAAAAATCCGCCAGGCATGAAAGCGGCAAAAATCCGCCCGCACACACCGTCTGAACACCGACCACGCCATTACGATTACACAAACCGAAAACCGCCATCGGCGAAAAACCACACAAGATACCGCCCGCCCTCGTCCGAGTCGGAGTCAAACCGCCCGCCACGGACGGAAACACGCACGACAACACAAAACCGCCCGCCCTCACGGCCGACACACCGCACGTGAAATTACGATCGCACCGCCATGAGCGTGGGTAAACCACAAATATACCGCCCGCCAGCGCAAACAACGCCGATGAGAATTGACACGGCAGAAGCCATGGCGCCCACGTCCCTGCACAGAAACCATCCGCTGACAAAAACAATCGCACACAACATGGCCAACAAGTCCACACAGCAAGGCACGCACAAATACACAAGCACAGTACACATCCCGAAAACACCCCCTGGACAAACAAAAAATACAAAGGCCAGAACACCAGACACAACACACCTGAAAACAACAGACCATGAGGACACACCCACATAGGTAAGTACAAAAGCAGCACTCCCACAGACCACAACCCCTTGCAACATTGCAAACTAGAGAGGAGAGGAGAGGACACAGTGACACAGCAAGGACAGCAGCACACCACAGAAACGCACACATCACAACCACCACCACCACCACCACCACCACCACCACCAAACACCGGCACCACAAACCCCCTGCACATTACACAACACACACCGCACCAGCACCACAAACACCATGGCACCACAAAGAATGCCCAAGTTCACGCCCATTGAGCTGACGGTCATGGTCGACGAGATTATCAAGGTGCACCCACAAATCTATGGGAACCTGGTCCAGCACACACCACTAGCCACCAGAAAGAGAATGTGGAACCGGATCGCTGACCAGGTCAATGCAGTCGGGACCCTGCCCAGGAACAGAGTTGAAATCAACAAACGGTGGAATGACGTCAAGAGCCTGGTCAAGAAGAAGGAGAGCAAGAACAGAGAGCTGGCTGCCGTCACTGGCGGAGGGAATCCCGCGCTCTTCAAGACCTTCAAAGCGTGGGAGGAGAAGGTGCGAGTCATTATACATCCGGAGATCCTCGCCGGATTAGCAGGGGGAGTGGAGGCTGGTAAGTACAAACTAATGTATACCAGCACACCGCTATGTACTCACATGCACTACCACCATGCCACAGCTCCCAGGGACAAACACCCCCATGTCCAGCACACAATACACAACACATCACACACACATGCAACAGACACCACCACACACAGCCCAAACCTAACAACTGTAAGATACGTGGGGGCATGTGTACACTCAGCCAGCCACGTAACCACCAACAGGTCCCCAAGTATGCCAGAAGCGCCACAACGAGCACCCACCACACCCATGTGTCCGCCATAGCTGCACTAACCGACAAGTAACAGGTAAGTGGCAGGAACACAAAGTGCAGTGGGTGGGAGGGTGGACAGCTCAAGTACAACACACACCAGGCCCCTAGTCCCACAGCACAGCAAGGAGGAGCATCCCCACACCCCACACCCACGTGTCAGCCACCGCAGTGCACACCGACAGCCGAAAGGTAGACATCACGGTCCACAACAATCGGTGTCAGTGGGTGTCCAGCCATCACCACGACCCACAACACCGCCCCCACCCCCACAGACCTGCAACATGGAGCACTCCCCGCTTAGAACCATGTGGCATCCAGTACAGTGCACGCACGAACAACCTGCAGGTGGGAAACTGGACAGGGCTGGATTACTGGAGGCATGAGGACCGTAACACGACCAACACATGGGACATGTTACGTAGCAGACGAACACGCAGCACCGCCCACTGTCACGAACAAGTGAACAATGTGCACACGGACATGAACCACAGACTCACACCCCACATGACCCATCACAGACACAGCAACACCCAAGGAGCCACATCTGCATGCACAAGCCACACTGAATATAGTACCACACGGCAGCCACTGTGCAACCCATCACACACAACCGAAACACCATTGAAGTCCTGTCCATGTAGCCCCTACTGCCTGTCAACCACACACCCCACAACTACGCCTATGTAAGACAAACAACACTAGACGCAACAGAGCGGAACAACATAAATGCACACGAACACCACTGAACCCATCAAACACACAGACACACCATGCACATACAACATACCATCCATCCCATCCGTCAGCCCCAGTCTAATGAAAGGCATGTCATCCGCACAGCTGCCACACATACAGCAGTCACGCTAAGATACATGCCCATGACCAACCATGTGCCAGAAGTCAATGAAGCGCACGCCACACTGTGAGCAACAACACACAACATGGGCCACACCCCCCGAGCACTGCAGTGATGCACATGGCACAGGGCAGCACGCACACCAAGGAGATGGGACAACTGCAATACGTCGGGTGGCACACAACCATCACACACTCATAACGATGCGTCCAATGCCATGTCCAGTAATCACAACAGACAGCAAATATGCAGGGTATGTCAGGCATGCACACACCTCAGACCATGCACTGTCATGCTGCCACAACACATGTCACGTTCGGCACCCATGGCTCACAGCATGTAGCCCAAAAGCATATTCCATCCCAAATGCGTTTCTGGGGCATGACCCCCAATTTGCCATATGCGTTCCTAAGCGTTCCATTTGCACCCCAAAAGCATATTCCATCCCAAATGCGTTTCTGGGGCATGACCCCCATGTTGCCATATGCGTTCCTAAGCGTTCCATATGCACCCCAAAAGCAAAGTACAAACCAGACCCAGGATGGGCCTGGAGCCCGCATACACCAGAGTCACAATAAGTAGGAGCACAGCAACACACCCATCGGCATAGCCAATCCGTCCCATGCCACATGTGCACAGCACACAGTCCCATTGCCAAGCACACACAACAACAGATTGTACAGCCACACACCCGCCTCCGGGACACACGTGCACGAGAGTGCACGAACGGAGAATGTCAGACAACCAATACAGACTTCGCCAGGTGCAACACAATAACAAATCTCATTCTCTCCACAGGTGACGAACTGCTGGATGCTGGGGATGGAGACAGCAGCCAGCACAGCCAGCCTACAAGCCCCCAACGAGGACACACGGATGTGGAGGATCTGTCCTCCTCTTCGGACACGGACCACCAAGCAGGCCCATCTAGTGTGGCAGGGCCCAGCCGCTCCCCAGGACCCCTCCTAACCACCAACCCATCATCCAGGGCTGCTGAACATTCCCAGCCCCCTGCTGCCACTGTCGTTGCGGCCACACCCACGGTCATTGCGGCCACACCCACGGGCATTGCGGCCACACCCACGGGCATTGCGGCCACACCCACGGTCATTGCGGCCACACCCACGGTCATTGCGGCCACTACCACTGCCGCAACCGCCACCACGTCTTCGCTGGCCCCAGCCCCAGCGCAGGTGGTGGCCCGGACGACTGGATCCACCCTGGGAGCCAGGGCGAGGACCGTGGTGAGCAATGTGGCTAGTGGGCAGGCCGGTGGCAGCAGGACTGGTAGGAGGAGCAGGGTCAGGGAAACGCCAGCCTCCCCTGGGAGCCATGCCCTGCCTCAAATGGCCAGAGTCCTTGGGGCCTATGAAGAGGCCCAAGGACAATGGGCCAGGTCAGCTACAGACACGCGTGAGGTGCTGGGGGTGCTGAGGTCCATGGACGCCCGTATGGGCCAACTCGTGGACCTCATGGGCCAGCTGGTGGTGGCGGTGAGGTCACAGCCAGGGACAGCAGCTCCCCTCCGCCACCACCTGCCGGGGCGCAGGGTCGAGCAGCAGTGTCCAGTTCCCCTGCGTCCACAGCCAGTGAGCACACCTCAACCACCAGCATGTCGCAAGCAGGCACCCCCTCGCAAACGTGGAAGGGGCCGTCCGAAGTAGAAACAGATCTCCCGGGAGGACTTCGCACGCTCCAGACGCAAGTGAGGCAGCCAGCCAGCCTTCCTTGACCACCCACTGCATTGACTTGGACTACGATCCCACTCCACACAGCCATCTGGATGGCATGTGTGTGTTGGACTATGGACATAGAACCAGTGGGTACACCCTGAGCATCACGCAGCCATGACCGACAGCTCATTGTCACTGCACGCACCACTTTTGTCATCACCTTACACACAATCACATGTCACAGTTTGAAATAAATGCACCTCTTCCACAAACTGCTGTCTGTGCCCTGTGTTTTAATTGTACGGAATACAACGGCCACCTTGAGCGGAACGGCACCTGATGCGTGGCATGGCAATGGAACCGGAGGGCCTGTAGGGACCTAGGGGTGGGAGACAGAACAGGAGCACATTCAATGAGTGTGTCACACACCCATCACACAGTACATGTCAACAACTACAAGCAATGTACACACATCGCACAGAGCAATAGGGCACAATGCCACAGCCACCATCAGTGGCATACTAACCTGGGCATGGAGCGTTGACACACAGCACGCAGTGAACAAAAGGCCACCCTGACACAGCACACACACACCTGCACAAATACAGACATATCAGCCGTCGTACATGGACACTCACCGTCAAGTGAAGTAGCGGGCGATGAGCTGCTGGCGCACATTCCCAGCTTCCTCCTCTCCGCTGTCCTCCTCACTCGAGTTGTCCTGGTCTGCGGGCTGGGGCCCTGGTTGATCTCCGTCATCCACAATGAGGGGATCTGCTTCCGAATGGCCAGATTGTGCAGCATGCAGCACGCCACCACTATCTGGCACACCTTCTGTGGGGAGTACGCCAGCGCACCCCGGTGCGGTCCAGGCACCTGAACCTGGACTTGAGGAGGCCAAAGGTACGCTCGACCACACGTCTGGTCCTCCCATGTGCCTCATTGTAGCGATCGTCTGCTGGGGTGCGAGGATTCCTCAATGGACTGAGCAGCCATGCCCCATTCGGGTACGCAGAGTCACCTGGGTGTGAGGGACACAGAGAACCGTTGCTATTCCAACTGGACAGGGGACAGCATCGCACAACCAGCACGCTACACCACTCCACATACTCACTGACAATACAGCCACGATCCTGTTGCAGATTGGACATCAGTCGTGGCAAGATGCTGTTGCGCATTACGTGTGCGTCATGGGCCGAGCCTGGGAACTTTGCACACACGTGGGTTATCACCATGTCCGCAAGGCACACCACTTGCACATTCAGGGAGTGCGTGTGCTTCCTGTTGCGGTACAGGTGCTCAGTGGCCTGTGGTGGAACAAGGCCAACATGTGTGCAATCAATGGCACCAACGACGTGTGGGATCCTGCCAAGGGCATAGAATGCACCCTTCACTGCCGCCAATTCACGAGCCCTGGGGAATCTGATGTACCTGTTTCGGTACAGCATCATGGCTGCCAGTACATCCCTCAGCACCTTGCTGAACATGGGCTGGGACATCCCTCCTCCACTGCCCACTGTGTGCTGGAATGACCCAGTGGCGAAGAAATGCATGGCGGCCATCACCTTAGCCGTGGGGGTGAATGCTGTCGGATACACCCTGCGGGGACGGAGATGGGGTTCCAACATGGCACACAGTCGATGCAGGGTTGGCCTGTCCAGCCGAAACTTCCTTATGACCTCAGTATCCTCCATGTCCGCCAGCAATTGGTATGGGCGGTCAATGTTCGGTCTCCGCCTAGGGAAGATGGCAGTGGACACATGTCAAAGCAACACAACACATAGCAATTTCGCATTCACATCACTGACATGACTGAGCAAGCACATGAGTCACAGCCCAGCTGTCAAGCAGGGACGGCACGGCCACAATACACTTACACAGGTCTCCCACCAATGGCAATGGCTAGTGATGCAAACCACTGCCATGGTCATGCACATGGGGATCTAGGCCCCAATGACTTGCGGGGCGTGCTGATGGGGACTGACTGCATATTCGTCAAGCGGCAACGCCACGGCAACATGAATGTCTGCTGAGCATGGCACTGCTTCCGAGGCTGGATGAGTATGGCACACGGCGACGACGATGTGGGCACAGGCTGAGCAGCCAAAACAAGTGGGACCTGTGGCACGAGGGGATATGAGACAGTAGTAGGTGTCAGCACTGCACCCTATGTACAGCACTGTACGGATCACACCTCCCGAAACATTGACAGGTGTCCACATTGACAGCCCCATGCCAAGACGGCTGTGTGCTTGCAGTCACATGTCACAGGTGAGAGGTTACATTGCACGTGCCAGGTGGCAGACGTACATAGTGGGAGCTATCATGTGTGGGCATGTGTCTCCTGTTCAGGATCCACCAGATGGGCGCTGACTCTGTACTGACCATTGGACACAGCATGTTCCGTGGAAGGCTTGTGTGTGTGGGATGGTGGCACTGGATGTGCCTCCGTTGGGTGGGGGGCCATGCACAGGGCGGGTACGTCGATGATTGCGCATTGTTGGTCACGGTGGGTGCACCCACTAAGATGTGTTGCCCTGTGTACAATTCCTATGTCCGCATGATGATGGACTGTAGATGTGGGCAGACTACACATTGGTCGATGTGCTGTCTATGTGCATGTGCCTTCACACCAGGCACATCTGCCCCTGCACATGTGACCCCTGCTGGACTCGCTGCTGGGTCTGTGGAGCTGATGCACCTTCTGTGCGTGGGGCGGACAGCTCACCTCACTTCCCTCATTGCGCATGTCATGACTTTGCCGCAGGTGACATGGATCATGGAGGGCCCACATGTACGCGTGGGTAGGCTACACATGTTTGTTCACTGGTCGCCACCCCCAGTCAGTGTTTCGAATGGGAAGGTTGTTGTGCTGGTGGTATATTCGATGTGGCGGATGGGCGGGCCTAGGTGCGGGCTTACATTCCGGACATGGGGGTAGTTGGATTGGCGACTAGTTGCAGTACACACGGGACACGTCTCTTTCTTTCCACATCTGGGTCATCCCTTGTACTCACTGACAGTGATACAGTCATCTTCGCCCCAGCCCTCATGTCCTCCCCTCGCTCCCCCAATATGCATGTGCACCTGCGAGGCTAGCGCTTGCACAGGCAGCCCCAAGCTCGCACCAGAGAGGGCAAGGAGTGTATGTGTGGGTCCAGTTGCACGAGTGGGCTGTCTCAGGGTATGATGTGTGGCGGGACGCCGTCCACCTGCGTGGTGCCCCAAATGGAGACCCGGCCTGCATGGACTATGCATCACAGTCTTCGCCTTCCGGATCCGCCACCTGCGACACCCAGTGGCTGTGGCTGCCCTTGCGGCCAGGCCGCGTCCGTCTGTGACTGATGGCCCACACATTCACTCTTTGGCCTCTCTGGGGAGGGCTCGGGGGTGGTGGCGCACGCGCTTGCACTTAGTCGCAATGGCATGTGGCGTGGTTGGTATAATGGGCAATGGATGGGATGGTGCGAGCCACCTCCCGTGACGTCAGTGCTGCTCGTGCTGAGGTGCGTCCCCCTACACTTCCATTTGACTTGTGCCATGCTACACGGTGAGGTTCTATTGCCTGCGTGATATGACCAGGAGGAGCGCGAGGAGACCTCTCACACACCATGCTCCACTGCCATCCCGTGCCCTGTATCGCCTGTGCAGATTGACTATGTTGGGGTTACACCTGGTCGACTGGGGCTGTGTGTGCCTTGTCAAGGGGCATGGCGGGCGCACAACAGGATCCAGCTAGTCCACGGAGGGTGGGCTGACGTGTGCGCCTGGTTCCGCATTGTTCGTGTGCCCGGCTGCTGTGCACACACGTATTCACTTCCCCCCCCGACAGGTGTCCTCTCACAATGCCCAGGGAAGCGGTGGTGTACTGTTCATGACCCCTCCCAACACGGCGTGCTCCAACTTGGCATGTGCGCATCTACCCGTCGCACCCACCCACCTGAGCACTGCGTCCATACGACTTCACACGACACATGTGTGTCTTCCACAGTTGTGCTACTCATTTGCGTTGACATCCAATACCAGTGGACTACATGGTCATGTCACGACTGCCGTGTACTTCACATACTCTCATCCTCTCTCATTCGTACTTGTGAAATGAGTCAGCGGAGACAGTTTTGGTTTCAAACATTATATTGAGTCTTCTGTCCTCTGTGATGCAGTATAGTGGACACTACTGGCAGCGGAATACATGTTGAGGATATACTGAGCATGATTACAAATGGGATAGGGTGTGGGGTTACATGTGATTGGCTGTTGCATGTGGGATGTGGGCTTCAGAGTTACATCTGCTTGGCCAAGGCTGTGCTAATGTACATTTACGTATAGCTGCGGAGCTGCGGATTTTGACACAGACGGTATACAAGTAGCCTACCAGACCGCTTGGCATCATGGGCACAGTCCATCTCAGTTCCATGTGACAGGTTTGCTGCGGTTGTTCCTCATGCACGCGTGCATGTGAGATGACATCAGGGCATGTGCTTGCGTGCATGCAGCGGCGTGCCACTTGTTGTTGCAATGTGGTGGTTACTGGACATGTCACAGTCACAGGGGTCGTGTTGTTGTTGTTTGCACTTGTTGTCCGTGCAAAGGTCCTGGTATGGGACCCACAGACTCCAGGCGACCTATTCATGTCCACTGAGCGGTGTGTGTGTCCATGGGCGCTGGATCCATGTCGTGTCCTGGTTGTTCGTGCAGTTCCGTCCATGTGGGTGCGATACACAGACCCCATGCCACTGCCTCCCACGATGCATGCGGTGTTCCTGGATGTGATGGGGAACAGTGTGCATGTCCCGGTCATATCCGATGTCATGGCGATGTCGTTGATGGTGTGGTAATTGTTGCCGGTCGTTTGGTATGGCTGTTGTGGTGGTGACTGGCCAGTCCGTGCGGAAGCTAAGCATGGGTGCGGGGTTGGACATCATAGGTCAATCGGGGAACCTGCGTTGGGGTCCGACGAATTTACAGGTTGTCAGGTATGCGATGCCGTCCAGCAGGGCTTCCATGTCATTGGTGGTGTTTATGTTTGCCGGCCAATGTAGCGGATGGTGGCTGTCAAGGTGTTGTTCGTACGTTGTCCCTTGGAGGACCATGATGGGGCATGCTGGGTGACATTCGAGGTAGCTGTGCTCGATGATCCGTCGTGTGGAGGCACAGTGGTCCCATTTCAGTGCGGGTGCGATGTTGGCCACATACGCCATGCCCCCATAGGCAGAGCAGGCCCTGTCGTGTGCGTCCAGAGGGAGGAGTAGTGCTAGCAGGTCCGCCTTTAGACATGCCGGGTTGGAGAGACACATCTCCACGGGATGCTGGTAGGGACACCTCCGACAGTAGAAGACGGGTATGACGCAGCTGAACAATGTGATGCGGTAAGTCAGTCGGTAACTTACGTTCAGCAGGGACAGGAGTTCGCATCCCAATATATGTATCAGGTTGGTTTTGTACAGCTTGACCTGTCCGGCGTAGTTGGGTAGGTGTGTTGCGGTTGCCATTTTGCAGCGGTGCGTTGTGGTGGCGTGCTCCGGCTGTGTGTGCAGTCTGCAATGTGCACGCTCCGAGGTTGCTGTGAGCTCTGTGTAGTCGTAGGGAGACAGGACTTGTGTTCTGTTGGCTTGTGCGGAGGACACGGGCCCTCATCCCACATGCTTCTCAGACAGTTCAAGGTCAGTGATGTGTGACTCCTTCCAATTAACTTGCATGGGGCCGACATGGGGGAGTGTTTTCTTTATTCTTTCCCGTCCGTTGTGTTCTTCTGTGATATGCGCTATCTGCCCTGTGGTCGGTCTCCTCTGCATGCCTGTGTTGGTCTTTTATTGGACAATGGCTGTATTCACCGGCTTCTTTCGTAGGGCTGTGGTTTCGGAGTTGGAATGGAAGGTCATTCAGTGCTGTCTGCTCTCCCTTGTGTGGGCGGCAGGCTGCCTTTCTGCTCTGCGTTGGGCCTTGTGTGTGAGTGTTATTCTTGGGCCACCTGTTGTCGGTCCCCGGGCTCTTTGGTGTTCCGTTTTGTATGTCTTGCTCATATGTGCAGGGTGGTATGGGTGTTTCAGTGTGGTACTGGCGTTCCTCTTCCCGAAGGGGCCCTGCTTCTCCTAGTTGGTGTTGCCGCCGCTGTGTGCTTCGCCATGTTTGTTGCACTGGGGTGTGTCCTGCTGTTGCGTGACTTCACTGACATGTGTGCGTCGGTTGTGTGACGTTGGGTGTTGTCCGTGAATTGGGCGTTGGGGACATGTCTGTGGCAGGCCTGTCACGTGTCATGTGCGTTCGGGGTGGGGCTGGTGTGTGTGCTGCTTGGTTGTGTCCCTGTGTCTGTGTGCGATGCATGCATGGCGCTGCGGTTGGCCTCTGCGTTGTGCGCATGTGTGGCAGCGTCATCGCCGCTTTGGGGCCGTGACGGGGTGGTTGGTTCCTAGTCCCAGGTGGTGTGTACACATGTGTTACGAGATGTTACAATTTGGCCTGTGTGTCATATGTGGATGCTATGGTAGATGTGTCGTGTACACGCGGGGGTGGGGGTTGTCCGCTTTTCCGCCCTTGCACTGTGTGCGCTGTTTGCGTGCACTTGTTGTATGTGTGCCTACCTGCGTCTTCGCGGTACGTTGCGTCCTTGGTGGTGCATCAGATAGAGCATAGGGAGGGCCTGCAGTGCTGGATTCATGCTCGGGGGTGCCGCTTCTTCGGTGTCCGTGCTCGGCGTTCGTGTTACCGCTTCGGTTTGACGTACGGTGTCTCTTAGCCGTGGGTTCAGTTTGTGTGCGGCATCGTAATTTGTACGCCGGGCGGTACGTGTTTCATCGGACGGTGTGTGTCAATTGTGCTGCGCCGCTACGTGTACGGGTGCACTTTGATGGCGGACGGTGTCGCTGGCTTGCCGGCGGTGTTTGGCTGACTTTTCGCATCGTAATCGGGCGGGCGTGTGGACTGCTGCGTGCAGGCGGTAACTGGTGGTTTTTGCATCCGCCAGCACGGCGGTAGTGCTTCCGCCCGACATCCTAATGGGCCCCTTAGTCTCTTCACTCCTGCAGGCCAATTGTCTCCTTTTCTAACTCTTTTGACCTGGACTTCACTTTCACCTTCTCCGTCTCCTTCTAAAGTTCTTTTATTTTCACTTAATCTGGGCACAATCTGTTCTTGTTCTTCTTCTTTTTCTGATTGTCTTTGTTCTGTATTTGGATCTTCCTCTACTTGCACCTGTTCAGGTCTTATTATAGTTTGTTCTTCTTCAGCCTGAACTTGTTCTTCTAGATCTACGTGTTCCTGTTCAGGTCTTAATTCAATTTGTTCTTCTTCTGCCTGAACTTGTTCTTCTAGATCTATCTTTCCCTGCTCAGGTTTCTGAATGACTTTGTTTATTTCTACCTGAGTGTGTTCTTCTTTCCCTGTCTTTTCCTTTCTACCTTCCTGTCTTTTTAATTCAGTTGTTCTTCTTGTTTCGACAACAGCATCAGGTATTTCAATCACTGGTATCCACTCTTCCTGACTTGTACTTGGCTGTTCATCATATAGTTGTCTTTCAGAATCTATCACTCTAGATTCTTCTGCTTCACAACTTTCAACTTCTGACGTCTCAGCTTGTTCAGTCAGTGGCTGTTCTTGTTGTTCAGATGGGCTCGGAACTCTTCTGGTATGACTAGCATGAATCCAATTGGGTAAACCTGCACACTTCACTGCTGTGGTAGTGACTAGTATGACTTGACGTGGTTTATCCCACCTGGGTGCTAGACACGACTTCCTTGCGTGTTTCTTCACTAACACCCAATCTCCAGGATTCAAATCATGCGCTTGGTCTGGCTGTCTTTCGACTGCTTCTTCTCCAACCTGATGAGAGACAGAACGCACCATTTCAGCCAATCCTTTGCAATAGTCCAATACCAGATCATCAGTTATATTCATTAATTTATTTCCAGGAATAAATGCTTGTCTCATTGCCCTTCCCATGAGCACCTCATGTGGACTCAATCCTGTTTTCCTGTCAGGAATACTTCTGAGACCCATCAGTACAAGAGGCAATGCATCTGGCCATTTCAGCATTGTGGATGCGCACACCTTCCCTAATCTTGCTTTGATTGTGCCATTAAGCTGTTCAACTATTCCAGAAGCCTCTGGACGATAAGCACAGTGCAGTTTTTGTTCAATGTTAAATGCAGCACAGATGAATCGAATTATCTCATTATTAAAATGAGGTCCTCTATCTGATTCCAAAGTGACTGGAAAACCGAAACGAGGTATCAACTCCCTCAATAGTAGTTTAGCAACTGTGAGACTGTCGTTTCTTCTAGTGGGGTATGCCTCTACCCATCTTGAGAACAGGCACACTATGGCAAGTACATATTTCAATCCATTGCAAGGAGGCAACTGAATGAAATCTAACTGCAATCTGGTTAAGGGTCCTTCTGCCTTTCCAATCTTTCCCCAACTAACCACTGTCTTCCTGCCTGGGTTCTGCTGCTGACAGATTAAACATCTTTGGCAAAGGCTCTCTGCGACTACCCTAAACTTTGGATTGTACCAACTCTGTCTGAATAATCTGATCATTGAATACCTGCCAATGGGCGTTGTCCCATGGTATACTCTTGCCATTTGTGAGAGTAGACAATCTGGCATGACTGGTCTGCCAACTAAGAACACCCACACTTCATCTTCTGTTCTTTTTGTACAACTTGATTTTATCCAGATCTCCTTTTCTTTTTCCTCAACTTCTTCCTGTAACTGTCTGACCTCATCCCATGTTTCTGGAACTGAGAAAAACATAAGTTGGCAGCTGGTTTCACCCGTTTCAATTTTTCTGTTAATTGACATTGTATTTCTTGCACAGTATCGAGCAATTTGGTCTGCATATCTATTTCCAGCTGTCACATAGTCATTTCCTGACTGATGCGCAGCGCATTTAACAACTGCTACTTCTTTTGGCAATTGTAATGCTTCCAACAAATCTTTTACATTTTTACTATTTCTGATAGGAGATCCTGAAGAAGTCAGAAATCCCCTCTGCATCCAGAGTTGGCCAAAATCATGCACAACCCCGAAACCATATTGACTATCCGTAAATATGGTTATTCTCCAATTTCTCCCCTTTTTGCATGCCTTTGTTAAGGCCACCAATACGGCTACTTGTGCAGACTTGAATACCGGTAAACAGGATGCTTCAACTACCCCTGTCATTTTACATACAGCAGATGCAGCACTTAATCCTCCTCCTTCTGTTCTTTAACATGACCCATCGACGAATAATTCATGATCAGATTCCTTCAATGGGGTTTCTTTTATGTCTGGGCGGGGTTTAGTACACAATTCAGTCACATCCAGACAATCATGATCAATCTCATCTTTCACTTCTTCACAATATGGATCTGGCAATAATGTGGCAGGATTCATTATTGTGCATCTTATCACTGTCACATTTTCTGCTCCCAAAATCACTCTTTCATACTTAGTCAGCCGACTACGAGTGAGATGTTGTGTTCGCGTTCTTGTCAAAAGAATCTCAACTGAGTGTGGAACGTAGACTTTTACGGGATGTCCCATCACTATTGACTCACTTTGCTCTAGACTCATACAAGTAGCAGCTACTGCTTTTAAGCAGCCAGGTAAGGCTGAGGCCACTGGATCCAAGGTGGCAGAGAAATACGCCACTGGACGTCGGCTCAGTCCATGTCTCTGTGTTAAAACTGAAAGTGCACAATTTTCTCTCTCACAACAAAACAGCGCAAATTCTTTTGAATAATCAGGCATGCCCAAAGCTGGGACCTCACATAAACAGTTCCGTAGTTTTACAAAGGCTTCCAAACATTCATCATTCCAATCAATTGGATCTCTCGCTCTTTTCCGAGTGAACTGTATCAATGGCTTTCCTAGCATGGAGAAGCTATTGATCCACTGCCTACAGTACCCAACCACTCTCAGAAACATTCTCATCTCTTTCTGTGTTTGAGGTCGCTGCATTTCTTTGATTATTTTTATTCTTTCCGGTGTCACTTTTCTAACTCCTCTTTCTATTTAATGCCCTAAATATCTAACTACTTGTTGACAGAACTTCAATTTTTCTGGAGACACTTTGTGTCGTACCTCAGCCAAATGGTTCAGTAATGCAATTGTGTCGGTGACACAATCTTATCGTGTTTTTGATGCCACCAATAGGTCATCAATGTACTGAACCAAAACTGATTTCCCGGGCATAACTAATGACTCCAGACACTTTTTCAGTATCTGATTGAAAATTGAGGGACTCTCTGTGTACCCTTGAGGAACTCGGCACCATGCCAAAATACGATCCTCAAACCGGAAGGCGAAAATATACTGGCTGTCTGGGTGCAAAGGAATAGAAAAGAATGCTTGGGACAAATCAATTACTGTAAACCAGCCTGCATTCCAGGGTATCTGATAAAGGATCACTGCTGGATTTGGCACTACTGGGCAACAAGGCACTACAATTTTGTTAATCTTTCTCAAATCCTGCACTATCCTGTATTTTCACTAGGCTTTTTAAGTCCCATTATTGGCGAATTACAAGGACTACCCATTATCTCTTATAAAATGCCTTGTTTAATCATTCGGTCAATTTCTGGAGCAATTCCTGCTTTCACTTCTGGACTCATTTTGTACTGTCGTGTGTTTGGATAAACTGCACCATCCTTCACCGTCACTTTAACTGGATCTACATTTGACATTAACCCAATATCCTTTCCTGTAAAATCCCACACTTCTGGATTCACTGTGGTTCTTAACTCTTCTGGCAATTCACTTTCAGTTATCAATGAAAACATCTCGTCTACTTCTGTACCTTGCTTAGCTAGCATCATTTTGTATATAACATCTTCATCAGGGGATTGGAAAGTGACACCATCTGGTGTACAATAGATCGTGCAATTCATTTTGCACAATAGATCTCTTCCCAACAGATTTACTGGACTGGAATCGCAAACTACAAACCGATGCATATCTTTAAAATTTCCAATATGTACCTCCATTGGTTTTGTAATTGGGGTTCTAATCTGTTGATTTGACACTCCTACAACTTGGATAGATTCTCCCGAGAGGGGTAGGTTTGGGATGCCTGCTGTTCTCACAGTAGACCGGGTAGCACCAGTATCCAATAGAAAAGTGATATCATTACCTTCCACTTTCCCATCAGTAAATGGACCTGTCTGATCTACCGGCAAGGATGCGCCAAGCACGCACTCCTCTTCCTCCCCCCTCAGGCACCGTCATTGCACATAGTCCGAATTTTCTTCATCATTCTGCAAAAAATACTGTGTAACCACTCTGTTATTCTTACCACTTTCTCCGTGAAATCCGGTGTTTGCACTGTACTTTTGAGGGTTCACAAAGTTTGGCATAGGAGCTGGTGGCACCTGATACTGTGGAGTAACTACCTGCTGCGGCTGACTCATAAGTACTTCATTCTGCATCTGCGGAATTAAATTTTGATTTGGCCCATTATTATTCTGAATATTCTTACACTCGTTCTTCCAATGTCCAAGCTTTCCGCACGCATGACAAGGAATTTTTTTCTTTGCTTCCTCTCCATTCATTCGTCCTCTTACTTTACCACCATTCGCCGCTTGATCATTCTGACTCTGCTCTTTCTCCTGATTATCAGTCTGGGCATTTATTTTATTCTCCTGCTGTTCTGCCAATTTTACTTGTGCCCACATAATTTTCTCCTTTAGCTATCTACGCCTTGCCTCAATGTCATCACCACAATACTTGGCATATTTCAAAATTTCATCAATCGACTTACTCTGCCAGCACAACATGTGCTGTTGAATCATCTGACTAATCTCTGGTTTCAAACCATACACAAACCGATACACAAAATGTCCCATATCCTTATCACCAATGTTCTCAAAACCACTATACTGCTTAAATACTTGTAATAACCGCTCATAATATGCATGTACGGACTCATTGGCTCTTGAGTTGTTCTGTCTATCTTTACCCAATCTGTTTCTTTAGGAGGGATTTTCCCTTTCAGGAAAGTAATTACTTGGTGATACTTCTTCATCACCTCCTCTGAGGGTGCTCCTATTTTCGAGTCTCTAGCATACTCCTCACTTGGCCAATCAACTGTGATCTTACGGGGGCATGGCTTGGCCGAGCAGCATGATGGCCGCTTGTTGATCGAGCTCCGCCGGCTGGGCTTTCTATCCTTCAGTATCCTCCTCACAGCGCAATACTCTTGCCCCAGAAAGACTGCAATCACACTCATCAGACAACGCTGCATCGTTTGCTACCGAACAGATGACCCGGGGACGCCCATAGCAAGAGCGGACATACGGGTGCAAGATACCCGGCGGCAAATATGGCGGACCGCGGCCTGTATTCAAGCGCCGTCCCCGCAGCCTGTAACTGAGGGCACCTTTCGGCGAGCTCGAATTCCAACATCGACGGTGTCGACACATAGGAGGTAGGGACCTAGCAACGAAACAGGAGTAGACTCGGACCTGTACCTGATTAGCGGTGTGGGAGGCCGGTAGACCCTGACTGCACACTCGCCCCAGACCAGCCGGGCCCTCGCTGGGCGGAGCGCCCGTATCCGACGCCGGCACCCATCACCACACTCGACAAGCTTACTACGCCGAGTTGCGCGCTCTGGGTGGCTGTGTGGGCTGGGCGACACGACGGAGGCTGCCAAAGTGCTGGTCGAACCCTAAGAGTGCCTGACTTGGGAACAAACACGGGCGAGGCCTGGTCGATCCACGCGCAGGCCGCACCGAAGGCCGTGGAGCACTGAACAGCATGAATCCGGAGTTTGCACTCGCCTGGAGCCGGCAGCATCAAAGGCCATAAACATTGTAGAAAAGGACGCCTGCAGACACCTCCACAGGCTCCCTTCACCAGATTTCAGATGAGGTGAGACTGACAGTAACTCTTGCTGCGGGCCTTCGACGTGTTGCTGAGACTGCGACTCGAGGGCCCCCACTCCCACAGAGGTTGCTGACACCGGCGGGAACGGGCTCACTGGACCCCGTTTCAACAGCAGAAGCGGCACTCATCACTAAACAGAGCCCAGAGTGTCCCCCTGTGCAGAGAACATCGGCTGCAACCCCCTGGGACTCACAGGCGAATGCCCGACGGACCCAGCAGCTGGCACCGAGAAGAGCAGCGGCGGCGAGGAGTCTGCCCATCGCAGTGAGTACCAAACTGTGTATGTGGGTACTTATGGTCTAGTGCTCGTGCACGCGTGCTCGCTGGTTCCCTGCTGGGCACGTTGCTGAGCCCGGTGGGGGGGCAGTGAGGGGGGCGTGCGGGGCGCTGGGCGGCAGGGCCTACATACCGGTGGTAGCTAACGGATCTGGGCGGGAGGGGCGGTGGGTGCGGGCTCGGGGTGCGGGGTGCGTGGCGTGGCGCGGCTCATGGCCCTCCGCCTTCGGGGTGCTCGGAGTCTGTGCTGGGCTGCGTATCGCGCTGCCTTTGGGCCGGTGCTGCCGCCCACTCTGCCCAGAGGCCCAGCAGGCAGACCAGCACGTCGCCCTACGGGATTCTGGTTGTGCTCAGAGACTCTTACGCCATCACAGCTTGCATAGGGCACACTTCCAGTTTTAAATATGGGGAAAAACAACCCAAAACAGCCAAAAATTACATTTGAAGGCAAGAGACACACCCGTAACATGGACCCTACATCTGAACCCGACTCAGACTCTCCAGCGCTTGGCGACCCGCAGGAGGAGGATCTGCGCTCCATCATGTTAGATGTCCGATCTAACCTTAAATCCATTGACACTAAGTTGGACGCTCTCACGTCCAGATTAGACTCCGTCAAGCGTCAGGTGGGCACGCATAAAACCATGCTTGACGCCCTAGATAACAAAGCAACCGAAGCTAATGAATTCCAAGTTGAAGCCAAACAACATCTCCTAAATATGGAGAAGGTCCTATCTGTTATACAGGCCAAGAATGACGATTTGGAGGCGCGCTCCCGGCGCAATAACCTCTGCATAGCGGGTATTCCAGAAACAGCTGCCATTTCCAAGATGGAACCCTATGTTGAATCATTGATGCGCGAATTGTTCCTCCAGGCCCTGTCTACTGTATTTGTGGTAGAGAGAGCACACAGGTCGTTGGGTCCCAAGCCTCCCGTAGGCGGAACGCCACGACCCATCATTGCCTGTATTATGAACTATCAGGATAGAGACTCTATCCTTAAGGCTGCCAGGGAACATGGGCCCATTAATCACAAGGGAAACAACATCTCAATATTCCCTGACTTCACTCCACTGGTACAAGCCACGCGCAAGGAATTCCTTCCCACTAAAAGGCTGCTACAGAAGGCTGAGATTCCTTACGCAATGTTATACCCGGCCAAACTCAAGATTTCATACGATGGTCAAGCGCATTTTTTTACGGATGCCAAGTTTGCTCAAAAACATGCTAAACATATCTGCGCTGGGCGGAGGTTGCCCAGGCCCTCACAGCCCATGGAGAAAGATGCTAATGCCAGCGACAATGACTGAGGGACAAGTGTAACTGCAAGGCGGCATGTTCAACTTTCTATATACCCTTTATTCCGGCCGCTTACTTACGATATCGCTGCATAGGACTCTATGGTTTATCCTTGATGCAGTCTTACACACACCATATGCAAGCTGATGTTATATGCTGTAGCCCAGCCACCCTGCCACATGGCAGGGGTGTAAGCCGGTAACTCATGCCCCCACTGGGAGAGCTCCCATGGTTCACTTTGTTTATCTTGTTTGTGGGGTTATTGGGGTGGAGGGTGGGGGGATTTCACAACCTGATTGGGGGGTTGGTGTGGGTGGAGGGAGGACAATGGGGTTTAGTACTTGTTTAGATTTCACAGAGGCACACTTACAGCACTATCTGAGGCATTGCAGTCACCTTCGCAGTAACATTTACTTTCATCACTCATGGACATCTAACTTCGGCGGTCAGGGTTGGTACACTGTTTTAATCACTCTGCTTTTCGCAGACGATATCGGGGACGTGAAACACTTAATACGCTCATGCCACTGGTCTCCCCGACGGATTCTCACCACTTTTTAACCTGGAATGTTCGTGGCTCGAATAACTACAGAAAAACTAGATTGGTGCACGCATATTTGGCCCGCCAAAAGGTGGATGTGTGCTTTTTGCAGGAAACGCACCTACTACCGGCAGACAATGGCCGGCTGTGGCATAGGCACTGGAGGGAGATGTACTCCTCCACTTTCTCTAGTTATGCCAGAGGGGTAGCTATACTCAACCGACGCGGAGTGGACTGGACGATGATACACTCTCACATAGACCCTGAGGGCAGATACGTAGTTCTTAAAGGCTCTCTGGGTGGGACCCATCTGGTCCTTGCTGCCATATATGGACCCAACACGGATAGCCCAGACTTCTTCCATGGAGTGGCGGCAAAAATCATGGGCATGGGCTGTGACACCATCATTTGGGGGGGAGACTTTAATGCCATCCTATCGATGACCGCGACCGAGCTGGAGCCTCCCGTACATTACATCCCAGATCTAGTCAGGCACTCAACTCAATTCTGATAGACTCTCACTTAGTAGACATCTGGAGAGTCTTCAATCCACAGAAACGCGAAGGCACATACATTTCCACTCAACACGGTTCCTGGTCCAGACTGGATTGGTGGATACTGTCCGGAGTTGTGGCAGCTTGGACTGTAGATACACAGATTCTTCCGAGGACACTGTCAGATCACTCTCCATGTACCTGCAGGGTGGCATTTCTGACCTCTGTTCGACGGGAGTTCACATGGAGATTGCCCCCTTACGCTCTTCTGGATTCGGCTTTTCAAGCTGAAATTAAAGATGATATTACCAAATACTTCACCCTAAACACAGGTTCCGTCTCTTCCACATCGACATTGTGGGAAGCATTCAAAGTCGTTATTAGAGGGAAGTGTATTACACGCCAATCGGGGATTTTGAAATCGTTAAGAGGCACACTGAACAAATTAGAAACCAAACTTAAATCCCTAGAATCGCAATACTTCCAACACAATGATCCCTCTATACTGACCGTCATACGTGAGAAACTCTTCGAGTTTAATGAAGAGGCCGCAAGGGAACTTAAGTTTCTAGGAAAGTATGCTACTGCCAGGAGATATGGGGAGGGAGACCGTCCTAGGAGGACACTCGCAAATCTGCTCAAACCCTCCCATTGCTCCCCATTTGTCACAGAAATCGTAGCCGATGACGGCGCATTAATCAGAGGTCCGCTGAGGTTCATGAACACCTTACTGAATTCTACTCCTCGTTATATACTTCCACCGCCCCACAAGCAGACTCTGACCTCATTCCTTACCTTGACTCAATAGAACTTTTTTGGCTCGCAAATGCACATAGGGAATACCTGGATGAACCCTTTTCTGAAGAGGACATAGTACAGGTAATTAGGAGTCTCCCGCTAGATAAAGCTCCAGGTCTTGATGGCCTCACCACCGCGTTCTACAAGACCTACGCCACTATACTAGTGCCGCATCTTGCGAGATGAATTCCGAATCTCTGGAGAATGGCTCACTTCCCCCAACGACGAGGGAGGCTGTTATCTCCACATTGCTCAAACCTGGCAAATCTCCCAATAAATGTGATTCGTACTGGCCCCTCTCTCTCCTTAATATAGATAACAAAATATATGCAAAGCTCCTCGCGAATCGGCTTCAGCCCTTGCTTCCTCTGAGCGCTCGGCCGGATCAGTCTGGCTTTATCCCGGGCCGTTCCACCTCCCACAATCTGCGTACATTTTTTCCCTCTTGCATCAATTGGACCCCCACACTCCAATGTTGGCCGCCTTCTTAGATTCCACTAAGGCATTCGACTTGCTCGAATGGCTATATCTTTTCACTCTCCTGACTCGGTTAGGATTCAGCCCCCTTTTTATTGCACAGATCAAGTTATTATATTCACAGCCGACCGCCAGACTCCAAGCAAATGGTCTGATCTCAGCCCCATTTGCAATCACGCGCAGCACTAGACAGGGGTGCCCCCTTTCACCCCTATTGTTCACCATTGCCATGGAACCTCTGGCGGCCAGAATCAGACAACACCACAAAACAAGAGGTATTGACATCCCGATGAGAGACATTATTATATCACAATATGCCGATGACATCGCCCTTTACATTCGGGACCCACAGGATAACCTTAACCCAGTTCTCCGCGAGCTCACAAGGTTCGGGGGGCTTTCAGGGGTACATATCAACTGGTCCAAATCCAGCTTACTCCCTCTCACTCTTAATTTTCCCATGTTTGAACCGGACTACCCTATTCAATGGGCAGATGGCCCCATCAGATATCTGGGGATCTGGCTCAGTGCCGACACTCAGGAACTTTGGAATGCAAACTTCAGCCGCACCTTGAGCTGGCTGGAAGGGAAAATAGAGGTCTGGTCTAGGCTTCCTGTGTCCCTGGCAGGCCGCATCGCCATAGCTAAGATGATTGTGCTTCCTAAATTCTTATACCTTTTTATTAACATACCTCTACAGCTCACACAATCATTCTTGAAAACATTACATTCCTTGATGATCTCCCTTATTTGGGCCGGAAAGCAGCCTCGCATCTCGTGGGAAATACTTACATTGCCACTAGCGCAGGGCGGACTCGGAGCCCCAGATCTGGCGCTATACGCATATTGCGCGCAAGCGCAATTCCTGCACTATTGGATGTTTCCCACCCCATCTCAACCACACACAGCTGTAGAGGCCGATATAGTTGCCCCATTACCACTGACAGTTGCCCTATATCAACCCCACAAATGACGCCAAACCATTATACACACGCCAGACACGCTCCGGTGGGCATGGGACCAACTCCGAATCCGAGCACATCAGTCAGTTCTATATGCTCCATCAATCCTATTGGCACAAAATCCACAAATTCCCGTAATGGAAGATAGAGGCAGTTCTGCACGTGCACGGGCCTTAGGATGGGTAACATTGGGTGACCTGTATCCAGGAGACTCTTTTTTGACTCCACCTACACCTTCGCCAGGCGGCACCACTAACTTCTCCAATATGCTATTATATTATTCAATAAGGGGCACACACCGTACATTACACGACGCATCCCCAAACAAACTGATTACCAAACTTTACAGTAGTATGCAACGTTCCTCACCGATCACACACCCACAGGCTTGGGCACGGTGGAACGACGATCTAGTTGACCCACTAACAGAGGCGCAGTGGAAATTTTGCTGCGGACAGCTGGAGATGCTGTCTCCCAATTATAAGCTTCACCTTATACACTTTAAATACTTGCATCGCATATATAGAACACCCGTGCAACTGAAGCGGATGGGTCTCCGTCCCGAGGCGAACTGCTGGAGATGTGCAGCGCCAGTTGCCTCCTTTTTACACATGGTCTGGAGTTGTCCCGGTGTCGAGCGTTACTGGACCGAGATTCTCAACTTTATCAATGAGATTCTTGACACCCAGCTGTCCCCGACCCCGAAACTATGTCTTTTGGGCCTCGTACAAGACGTCATACCGGGGCGTCGTAGGCTTCTAGCCATGTTGCTTCTACTGGCTAAGCGCCGGATTGCCATACACTGGGGTAAACGGGGCCCACCTACTACCAAACTCTGGGTTCTGGATGTCACATTCTGCCAAGAACAGCTTAGTACATATTGGGAGCTCCTGCCCCAGGCATCTCAACCTAAAGACATCTGGAGTCCTTTCAAGGCTTGGCTATCCTCTCGTAGCGCAGACACTACGCAATCCACTGGGGCCTCCGACGTGGCCCATTTAGCAGCCTTCCAACTCACGTCTTCCTGCTGGCCACGCACCACCAACTGTCCATATTGCACTTTATTGCGTCACAGGTGATTTCCCGATTCCAGTCTACAGTCATGTACACAACCGTCCAATGTATTGATTCCTCCTGCGTTCTTGGTGCTTGCATTGTTCGCAATTGACTAGATGCCTCTGTCTTAGATTGTTGTGTTATTTAAATGTAAAAGTTTATGCTATATTTCTGAGCCATCCTGATTTATATTATGTATTGTCTTTTTCAAAATGCCAATAAACAAATAAAAAAAAAAAAACTGTGATCTTACACTCTGTCCATAAATCAGTAGGTACCACAATATCAAACAAACCATCCAGATCCTTCAATAAAACCTTTGAAACCTTCACAAATCTTTCCACCTGTTTATACCATTCAACTGGTTTTTCTCTCAATCTGGGAAAATCATTCGTAAATGACAAAATATCCTGTCTACTCCAAGGGACATGAACATATCCACCACCAGGAACTTCTCTCATTGGACACATTTTCTCAACCTTATCTGATTCTCTCACTGGAAATGCAGATGATGCTTCTCTCGCCTGTACTTCCTCTTTCGTCCTTATCCACCTGATTCTCCATTTGTCAATGTCTCCCCATTTTCGCAAAATATTCATCAACTCTTTTATCTGTAGTTTCTTACCAGAAGCATTTACACTTTCTAAATCTTTATCAGTAAACTCCACTCGATATGGTTTCTGCAACAGTTTCGATTTCCCTATATCTATTCCAATCTCTGAGGCGTCTTCTTTTAATTTCTCATGAAATACTCTTGCTCTTCTGGTTATACTCTTACATAAGAATAATAACTCCTCATCATTATAAACATTCAATCTTTCTATGCTCACATTGCCACTTATCATTTCTTCCAACTCTACTTTCAATTTACTGATATCTAGAATCTTTGGTTGTGGGTTTCGATTGTCTATTTCCTGTGCCCATCTCTCTATATCTTCAGGGGTAACTACTGTTGAACCTCCAGTTCCTATAGGAACCAAAGATCTCCTTTCTCTCAAATTTGCAGGTATAATTCTCTTCGGAGTTTCAGTTAAAGGTTCTACATTCGGAAGATCCATTAATGAAATAATTGATTCACTTTCACTGGCCTGATCATCCGTAATTATTACTTCTTTTCTGGGACTAGTTAACGGAATTGTCACAGTTTGAGGTTTCTGACAAGTCTTTTTATCTCCATATAATGGGATTACAGGACCAATAGTCATTGGTACTGTTAAAGCTTCGGCATTTAAATTCAATTGGTTTACTTTCTGAACTAATTCTTCTCTAGTTTTTTTTAAAGCTTCTCTCTCATTATCCTGTAACACCCTATTAAGTGACACATCATGTAAGATTTGTGGGGGTAAAGGCATTCCTATCACTGGTGCACTTGGGGTAACCTTACTAGGTGCTGCTTGGTACGGTGGAGGGTTTTTAAGCAAAATATCCTCTAATAGCTCATCATCTGATTCGCCATATCCTGTCGTATTCATGTGTTTCGTTTTTTCTTTACACTTTCCTCCTAACTGTTCTTCAGCCATTAATACTGGCTATAAACCTTCGGTCACCACAGCTCTTCTCCAGCGCTTCATTTGATCTCCACTTGATTCATACTGATATCTAGGCAAAAATCCTCTAAATCTCCGACCACTTCTGTATTTTTCACGATCAAATGCCTCAATTTCCCATTCTTCTAAAGCTTCATACTGTGTCATTCTAGGATTTGGTTCTAACATATTCATTCTATCTCTCAAATTCTGAAGTATCTTTAAATTAAAAGTACCATGCTCCAGAAAAGCCAAAACTCCATCACCTCTAGTATACTCTACCCAATTTTCCAACCATACACACGTGTGATATCCTTTCTCCATCATCATAAAGGAAGCAGGTGTTTTAGGTGGCGGAATAGGAATTCCCTCTCTAGTCATTACAGGCATGTCTTTCTTAAAGAAATTTTTAATTTTCTTCATTAATGTCATTTTCTTTGGTCTTCCGAACATTTCAGACGGTCGATATAGGAAAGAGTCTTCCGTATATCTTCTAGCTCTATTACCTCATGTCAGCACGACTCACACCCGTAGTCAAATCAGGACTCAACATACAATTCTTTTCCGACCAATCCTAGTGCGGCTTCTATCTATCATCCAATCAGACTCAGGCTCACGCTCGTGGTCTGACCAATGCCAGCGTGGCCTTTTGTGACGTCAGTATTGCTCCTTACTACTGACCCCTCCTTTACAATCTGCTTCTGTCACACGCCCGCTGTTTCAACCAATCCCAGCGCAGCTCTCTGTGACGTCAGTATAACTCCGGCACCTGACCCTCCCTTCACAAGGTAATACGAAAACTTATTTCTTAATACTTTTCATTAAATTCTTTGTTAATAACAACATAAAAACATTTGCTACTCTGTCTGTTCCACTAAACAAAAGGATAGATTTCAACTTATTCTTGAGTTTCAGAATTACTCTTCTTCTACTGCGAGTAAAACCCCTGTTTACTCTTCATTCAAGCTCAGGAGAACCTGTTACTTCTCCAGTGTCACCCGTATTGGGAAATGAGACCAAAGTTTCACCAGCAAACCCCTTTTGCTATCATCCGCACTCTACTTTTATACGAAATAGTCCCTAGTTTAATACTGCCAGCCCTACATAGCTTCTCAGTATTATTCCAACAGACCAGTAACCTCACTGCAGTGTGGCTTCTGTCACCACCCGCTATTCATTTTTCCGGGATTTCCAGACAACATAAAACAAGACACTAACTCTTTTTGTTAAACATGAATCAATAATCAATAATCAATATTTATCACCAAACTAATCAATAATAACCATAACTCTTCTACCAGAAAACTGATCCAGCGGTATACCAACAACAGATACTCCACTACCATATACTCACCTGGGCCCAAAAAACACACAAATTGAGGAAACCGCTGGAGTTGTCAAAGTTTTATATATATACTTCACAATATTCAAGATTAGTTATTTAATTTTCCTAACTAACCTTTCACTGATCAAAAAGTTCTTTCCTCTGGTCGATGGACCATTAGTTGAACTAGTTGATGGTGATAATTAACATAACCCTTAACTATTCTTTTGTTTAAAAGTAAATGATCACAGACTCAGAAAGGTTTAAAATCTTTATCTAAATTAAATGCATGTGAACCATTTCAAAAATACAGTGCAGTCACCATCATTCTTAGGAGAGAAAATTCAATTGATTAAACATCAAGCATATACTTCGGACTCATACAATAATTAATGCTCAGAAAGGGAGAGGACAGAGAGAAAAGAACATTTGCAAATAACGTGAAATTATAATTACCAAGAATGGTGTGAAAGACCAACCCCCTGGCCGAAGGGCTGGTAAGGGTCCCCGAGGATAGGTCAGGAGACAAAGACTTCAGGACAGGATTCAGGACAGGATAGTTGACCTCTCTAAAATACCGACGATTGCGCCGCACCCCTCTCTGACACTCTCTTCCTCCTCGAGATTCTTCCGCGATCTTCTGATCTAACCCAACTAAGTTAGGATAGAAAGTTCTGCTTCAGGTTCTGCATTCGATTCTTCATCAGCATCTCACAGCATCCCCCCCAGCAACAGCATCTCCAACTCACAGCATGTGTCTCCTTCCTCTAACTAACTAACTAAAGCTACCTTAATTATACCTTCGTGTCTTCATGTTCCACCCACTAAAGTTTCAATATCGTAAAAATACGAAATATGATTGGTCAGGCAAGGGGGAAGCTCCATCACACCATGCTTACATGTCATCAAAATCAGTCAAACTATTGTTCGCAAACCCATCCCCTTAATTTTTATTCACGTATTGGGTTCCCATACATATCCACATTTTACTTTAAACCTTTTTATTAGTTTATGAATAAGAGTCTTCTTCACTGAACTCTTCACCCTCCGTTCTCAGAGCACATCATTTGCGACCTTGGCTTCTGTTCAACCTCCAAGTCATCATTCTGGGTTAACTTTCAGTGGACATGCGCAGTCGCTTCACCACTTAGCTTAATTCAGCCATGCTTGAGAGGCCCAAATACGCACTAACAATAAAGTCAAAAAGACAAATATTAATTTCACAAATAAATGGTCACATTGTATACCTCCCACCTCTACTCTATTCCCGTTTTCTTATTAATACTTTTCCCGCATCAGCATTAGTAAAATAACTTGTTTTAGTTTCAGCTAAGCAGATGCCATGCACGCGAGTCTTCAAGACTCCATTTTAGTGTCTTCTGCTCATGCGCTAGAATTTCCCTCCAAGCATTACCTCGTCATACTGCGTAGATGCAGTTGACGCCTGCGCACAACAGTTTTCCCATTTAAAGCGGTATTAGTCCGTTTTCATTGTTATCCTGCATTAGTACACACATAAGCAAGCTTCACTAACCTGCGTGTTCATGTGGTGCGTATTAGTTATTCACCAAACATAATTAATTACTGGTTAATGCGTTAAACGAGTGGATTGCCTTCGAGCAAGTCTCTTTCTTACGAGACCTTGCTCCATCACTAAGGTTCAAAATCTACAGCTAGGCACTTTGCAAAAAAGGGTCCGTTTTCACTGTGAAAATGTGGTGTGTCCATGTTGCGTTTTGGGCCGTTTCCTGTTGCGGGCACTATGCCTACCCACACAAGTGAGGTACCATTTTTCTCGGAAGACTTTGGGGAACGCGGGGTGGGTGGAATATTGTGGATCCACACAGATTCCAGAACTTTCCACCACAGAAATGTGAGGAAAATGTGTTTTTTTTACAAAGTTTTAGGTTTGAAAGGGATTTTGTGTTATAGAACATGGTGAGAGCCAGTCAAGTCACCCCATCCTGGGTTCCCCTGGGTGTCTAGTTTTAAAAAATGTATAGGTTTGCTAGGTTTCCCTAGGTGCTGGCAGAGCTAGGGTTCAAAATCTCCAGCTAGGCACTTTGCAAAAAAAGTGTCAGTTTTCACTGTAAAAATAAAGTGTGTCCACGTTGCGTTTTGAGCCGTTTCCTGACGCGGGCACTAGGCCTACCCACACAAGTGAGGTACCATTTTTATCGGGAGACTTAGGGTAACACAGAATTGTAGAGCAACTGTTATTACCTATTGACTTTCGATGCATTTCTGCCTTCCAAATGAAAGACAATGTGTAAAAAAGAAGTCATTTTGAAAAATGACCTATAATTCTCATGCTAGTATGGATCATGGGTACTCACAATTTCAGAAATAAGCAAATAGCTACTGTTTCTAAACTCTATATTTTGTTCCAATTTCAGAAATACATAGGTGTCTTTCTTCCCTGTTGGAAATGGGGGTCTCTAGTTGGCAGAGGTAGGTACCTTTGACCAAGTAGGGGCCCTTGCTTGTAGTCAGGGTAAGGGGGCTACACTCCTAAATAACCCCTGCTCACGCCCTTGGTAGCTTGGCACGAGCAGGCAGGCTTATCTCAGAGGCAGTGTGTAAAGCATTTGTGAACACATACAGTAATACAGTGAAAATACTACAAATGGACACCACACCAGTTTAGAAAAAGAAGTAATCTTTACTAGACTTAACACAAGACCAAACGACAAAAATCCACAATACTGTAATCCAAAAATAAGACTTTAAAATGGTAGAAATAGCTTAGTTCAATGTAGATGGTAAATGCTGTATATCCCCACAACCAGAAAGGTCCAGCAAATGTAACGGTATATTGCTTTCAAACAGCTGCCATAATTAGAAGAAGTTACAGGTGAAAACGTTGACACAAATGGCTGTTTTTTTTAACTAATTTTCAATTTTTCCTATATTCAACTGTTAGTTTCTATAAAGAAACCTTGAAGGATCTACACAAATGACCCCTTGCTGAATTCAGAATTTTGTCTTCTTTTCTAAAATATATAGGTTTCCAGGATCCATTAATGCTTTCATACCCATTTCTACCATTAACTGGAAGGAGGTTGATAGCACAAAAAATAGCAAAAATAGGCTATGTCCCTGAAAAATGCCAAAACTGTGTAAAAAATGTTGGTTTTCTGACAAACGTCTGCTTGTCCCTGAAAGCTGGGAAGATGGTGATTTCAGCACCACAACCTCTTTGTTGATACCATTTGCAGGGAAAAACCCAGACGCTTTCATCTGTAGCCCTTTTTTCCCATTTAAAAAAAAAAAAGAAATACAGCTAAATTTTGGCTAATTTATGGGTACCCTGCAGGGGAATCCACAAACCCTGGGTACCTTTAGAATTCCCATGATGTTGGAAGAAAAGGACGCAAATTTGGCATGGATACCTTATGTGGTCAAAAAGTTACAGGGGCCTAAGCGCAAACTACCCCAAATAGCCAAAAAAAGGCTTAGCACAGGGGGGGGGGGGGGAAAGGCCCAGCAGCGAAGGGGTTAACATGCCACTATCTTGTCTTGTGGCAGTGACAATTTGTTCTCCAGACCTGCCATCTGGTATGCTCGATTTCACAATAAAATTGATGTAGGCCTACATTGTCTTAGATGGGCTACCAGGACACTGCAATGGCACTCTTGAAAAATAATCAGCAGGATTCTGAACTTTCCCTGGACCATGGAGAATAGTATAGTTATATTCTTGTAACCTCAAACCCCAACCTTCACTTTGAGGAGGAATTTTAGCTTTGGAATTGTCAAATATCATCAACAGTGCTTGATGATCAGTCACTACTGTGAAAGGCTTTCGGTACAAGAACACATGAAAATATTCACAATCCCTTAGAATGTGGCTTGACGGAAGAAAAAGTGGTTGGGGCGATAAGGTGAATACAATCAGGGAAAATGATAGGACCTAATGGTCTCCCCCTTGAACTATTCAAAATATGCACAATGGGAGTGGCAAAACCGATGTTGGACATGTTTTTAAAAGCCTGAGAGGAGGGAAAACTGCCCAGGGATCAGAGACTCGCCACAATGGTTACCATTCATAAGACAGATAAAACTCCCTCCCAGTGCAGCTTATTCCGCCCAATCTCCCTCCTAAATGTGGAAGCCAAAGTGCATGCAAAAATCATAGCGACAAGTCTTAGAGCGCTGTTACGAAAATAATCCATCTAGATCTATCGGGATTTATGCCCCACCGTAGCACTCGATTGAATCTCCGATGCCTATATGGGGTCCTGACCCAAACCGAGCCACCTTTCTTAAACCGAGTGGTGGTGATGGTCCTAGACACAACAATGGCATTTGAGAGTATACTATGGAAATATATATTTACTATACTACCACGGATGGGCTTTGGGCTGAATTTCTATGAATGGGTCCAGGTACTATACCAGGAACCAGTAGCCCAGGTACGAGTAAACGGTACCACCTCCTGGGTGTTCCATCTGGGCAGGGGAACGTGTCAGGGCTGTCCTCTCTCCCAAATAATATTTGCTCTAGCACTGGAACCGCTCGCGGCGTGGATTCGAGGAGACCAACTATTCAGGGGGATTCCTATGCCCGGAGGATGGGAGGAGTGCATATCTCACTATGCGGATGACATCCTCCTATATGTTACCCACCCATACCGATCAGTGACCAGGCTGCTTCAAATCTTCATGGAGTTTGGAAATCACTCAAGATACAGGATAAACTGGTTAAAATCGCTGATCTTCCCGCTCTCGGGTGGGAACCCCCAACTTCCATCGGTCTGCAAAGCTCTGATTGTGGAAGATGGGTTCCGTTATCTGGGTATCCGTATTACCAGGGATCCACAAAAATTACTCAGATTAAACCTCCATCCCCAATTAGAAAGATTACATGACGATGTGACAAATTGGCGTACGTTGCCACTCACTTTGTCAGGAAAAGCTTCACTATATAAAATGATGACCCGCCCCCGGAACTGTTTCTCAGAATAGAACAGGAGGTGCGGACGCTACTATGGCAAGGAGCGGCACCACGAATAGCTCTGCGAAAATTACAGAGGGGAGGGTATGACGGGGTTTGGGGATTCCTAACGCCCGACTATACTATTGGGCAACACAACTTATAGTAATCAACGACTGGGTATTTGCAGACCAACAGGACCACGCCTATAGAGTGGACAGATACTTGATGGGTAACGGAAACTATGAATCAATTCTATACCAGAGGAAAAAAGAAAAAAACATGCCTGAGCACACCCGCTCAGTGGTCAGGGCTTGGCGGGAGGCAACCTGTTACCTAGGCTGGCACAATAGGCTGACTGAAACGACCCCCCTGTGGTGCAGTGACGCACTGAGAGTAGTGAGAGGACTAAGGGGCTTCCAACATTGGGAAACACTAGGAATAGAACACCTAGAAGATATTTGGAGAGGACAGGCTATAATATCCTTCGCAGACCTTGCACGAGAATACGATCTGTCAGAGAAAGAACAATATGGGTACACACAATTAGGTCACACACTGCAGAGGCACATTAGGGAAGGAGACATAGTGCCAGATCTCTCCCCCTTAGAAGATATACTTATAGCAGACCATATACCCAATAAAGGCATTTCCCTGGCATACAAGAAACTATTACACAACTCCCCGGAGGTGCTAACACCCCTACGTCAGCAATGGGCAGAAAATGTAGTAGAAATTGACGATGAAGAATGGACTGAGGCACTACAGGGACCGAGAAAAAAAGCTATTAGGGCCAGGTTCAGGCTGATCCAGTTACGGATCCTCGATCGCTCCTATTATTTCTGCACCCTTCTCTTTAGAATAGGAAAAACGTCTACACCACTATGCTTATGGGGATGTGGCCAGGAGGCCACCTTCTTTCATTATGGGACTGTCCACTCATTCAAACCTTCTGCAATCGAGTCACTGAAATAATAACCCAAGTCATATCACACACCATCCAAATGAACGCAAAAGACATATTGCTAAATATCTCTGGGGACGTCCCCCGACTAAAGTATCGCCAAATATGGGTTGCTCCTGCCCTAGGGGTAGCGAAAAGAAGTATAGCTAGAGCATGGGGCAAGATAGACCCTCCAGCATTACGACAATGGATATCGGATCTAGATTGGCGCCAAAATGCAATACACGTGATATATAAAGGACGAGGAAGCCCCAAGAAGTGGCAAAAAGCGTGGGGACCATGGGAAACTTATAAAGGTATTTGAAACATCAGCGAAAATGTATAGAATTATATTGGGACCAGGGTGAGAAGAAGAAGGACTCCATGGTCCTTTCTCAAGGCAAGGCTGAACTAAAACTGACTAAGAAATGTTCAATACGAAAACTGAGTACTGTTGATCACATGTGGCCTCATCTTCAAAACTCAGTGTTATTGAAACTGAAAAATATGCACGTTTTCTATTTTTGCTTTACATTTAATGATGCAAATGTCAAATAAAATGAGTCATAAAAACAAAAACAAAGAAAATATTCACAATCCCAGACCACTGCCACTTTCTTTCTCAGGTTGAAAGTAAGCACGTTCTGTTTGTGATAGGCTTTTGCTGGCGTATGCCATGATATGTCTCCGGGCATTCGGCTGTCCGCTGTGCTATGCCAGGATTGTTTCTAACCCGACAGGGCTATCCTCAACTATAATCTCTGTATGAAGTTTGGGTTCAACGTAAGCAATTTCAATGGCATTCTCAATAGCTTGTTTAATTTTCTGGAAGCTCTTCTCACATTCACTAGGCCCATGAAAAGACACATTTATTTTTTGACAGTTATCGCAACGGTGCACTGACCATAGCAAAGTCTTGTATGTATCTAGAACAGTAACTGGCCATTCCAAGAAATGATCGTAACATAGAAATGTCTTGTGGGGGACAGTAGACAACGCTTGACCTTTAACAAGATCAGGTTTCATAACACCACCAGAAAATACATGGCCAAAGAATTTCAAGCTTTTCTTATGGAATTCACATTTGTCAGCATCTAGAGTTAAACATGCATCATTCAGCAACCAACACACTTTTATAAGAGCACAGTCATTCTCTTTCTGTGTGGCTCCAAAAACGAATATGTCATCACTACAGTTAAATGCATTTACTATAGGTTGTATGATATGTCGAATGACATCTTGGAAAAGTTCTGCAGCAGAGGATACACCAAAACTCAATCGCTTGTAGTGAAAACGACCAATATGCGTGGAAAAGGTTGTAATGCACCTGGATTTTTCTTCAAGCTCCAATTGGTAGTATCCCTATTTAAGTCAAGCAGAGAGAAGAACTTCGCACCATTCATTTGAGTTATCATATCAGTAATGTGCGGACTTGGATTTCCCTCTCGCTCAATCGCCTTGTTGGCCTGTCGCATTTCAACGCATATGCATATATGCATACAGCTCCTTTCATGTCTCTTTTAGGCACTATTACACTGGAAGAACCCCATGGCATTGAACCAGTGGAACGTTCAATGATGTCATGTTTAAGTAATGAATTAAGTTCCTTTTCAACAGCCTCTTGCAAGTGAAACACAATTCATTTGTGTCTTTGTGCAACAAAAGGAAGCCTCATTTTTGTGTAACTTTACTTTCACTGTTTTGAGTTTTCCTAACCCATGAAATAATGAAGGAAATTGACTTACAATTCCATGATGGGCATTCATGTTGTAGTTCAGTGATATCAGTCCCATGTCAGCAGCAGTGCTAAACTCAGCAAACAGGCAATTGAGGCTGTTCCTTGTATCGCTTCATGTTCGATTATCCAAAAGAATAGGTGTGTCTTTGCATGTAATCAATGGTTTTGTGATCAGTGGTTTTTTTAAATTGTAATATTGACTAATTGAATTTGTTCTGGGATAGCAGACAATGACATAAGGATAGGCATATTGAAATGCCATATAATTCTTCGTGTCTCTGTAGTATAGTGCTGGGGTTCTCTTCCTTGACCCGGGTTTTTGTTCCTCAAGATAAACATAGGATTCTTCATGTTTTCTTGGGTAACTTATTGCACTTATGAATATTTTGAAACGTATTGATGAATGTGCTCACTTAACATGATAAAGCTGCTAATTATCATGTTGTGTTGTCTGCACTCGTAATATAAGAAATTTTGTATTCCCTCGTTCAGGTTGAAAAATCAATACTGACCCTCATAATCGTCTTCTTGTCCTACTCCTCATAAAAGAGTGGAGTTTTAAATATTTTTCTGTCACCTTGCCAAATATCAGGTGAGCGCTCAAAGGATCGTTGTAGATAACTTTTGATATATCTTGTTATTGTAGATGGATATAATTTAAGTAAATTCAACACTGGTTGATATATCTCCTCTAGGACTAAAGGTGCCATTTGGATCTTACACTTGAATATCTAATTGATTTGTGTCATCACTGTCAAGTTATTATTGCGGTGAGTGCAACATAAGACTTTTGGGTATAATGCTCACTGATTTAAGTGACTATTATTCTGTCACTTTTAGGTATTATGCATTGTCAGGTTATTACTTAGATCTTGATACTAAGGTTTTATCTCAAGACATACTTAATGTGCTTGCTTTGAGACTAATCATGATTCAATGTAATTAAGGATACATGTATAAATTTAGAATAATATATTATTCCTTTTACACTAGGGGTAATACTCTCATTGGTTAAACTATAATTCTCTGTTAAAATAGAAATATGCTGTTTCTGTTTTTTTTTTTTTTTTTAAATTTCTTTTTGTCTTCTTCCCATGTTTTTCTTAATGAATATAGTCGCTACATTTGATAAAAAATGAATATTTGATTGTATTGATTTCTGAAAATGGCATAACATTAACAAATATATGATATTGGTTTAAATTTTAATGGATTCATATATTCTCACATATGTGTATATGAGTGTTTTTTTAAATGTTCGTATATATGTGTTTTTCTATAGCCCTGAAGAAGTCTCTGTGTGAGACGAAACGCGTTGGCTATGGCTTTGTGGATTTTAATGAAAACACAATAAAGAACAGTTTTTATACAAGAAAAGATCGTATCTACAAATTGGATTTTTCTTTGTGTACACATCATTTAATACATTATGATATACGTACTTATGTGGTGCTGAACCTAATGTGTTATGTTTTAAGGGAATTCTTTCTCTATTTAGGAGTGTAAAGGGGAGTGCTCCTAGGTTCTTTGCACTCAGCAACAACAGGAATTAATTGTTATATTTTATAAAAAACTCTGCTGTCAAGTGCGGTATGTTATAGCCTCTTCCCCTTTTCTGGTTTGTGTAAAGTTATTGTGGGCTACCAGCACTGTCAAGTGAATAGCTATAAATTTAACAAATATGGATTATGATGACAATCGTGAAAAGATGTTTGATGATCTGTTCAATGATAAACAGACCACGAGTGTGGCACACAAAGATTCCACAATGGTGAAAGATGAAGGATTAAAAAGCAAATTTATGCGCCTTGAGAAACTTAAGAAAATTGAGCTTGCAAAATGGTGGGATGGGGCCACTTTGAAGAAGTATATTGAAAATAGACGCATACCAAGAGGATTAAGAATCCTAATTTTTCCGAATTATGAGGATCTAGACCCCGATCTTCTTAAAGAATGGGAAGAAGGCCTGTATGAAGCATCATACAAAATGATGGGGACATTGATCTCCAATACCGAAAGGAAAATTAGTAAAGTCAAGGAAGAAATTGCTGTCCTAGAGAAGGAGATTAATGAAACAAATCTGAAAGAGGTAATACAAAAGAATCTAGAAATTCTGAAAAAGAATTGAACAGTTATCAATTGTATCTTAAAGAAAAGAAACAAAGAAAAATAAAGAGGGATGAGGGTGACTACAAGAGAGGACGCATCTTTACATTCGCTCGAAAATATGATGATTTTGTTCAGAAACAACAAACAGCAGAAGTTAATGGTGATAAACCAATAAACATCTCATCTAGTAGTACTTCACTTTCCTCCATAGATAGCGATCCAGGTGAAGGAACTAGCAACAGTCTTGGCACACATACTCCCTCTGTTTTTTTACAAGAGGTACGGAGGTACAGATTGGGGAATCGCAAAAAGGCAGCAAGCGAAGAGCAGGGAGGAGGGGTGGCAAGAAACACAAGGTCCGGCATAAGAGCCAGAGAACAGAACGTGAACACCAAGAAATAGTCTCTGGTGTTTCTCAGCTCTCAAAATGTACTGATGTTCCACCTAGTTCTAATGAACTGACTGTCATTAACTTATCCTCCAGAATACTGACGACCCAAGAAATTATTGTTTTGAGTAAGGGTTTGAATTATTGCCCGACAAATAGATGTGATTTTGTCAATGTACATATAGATTTGTACAAATTTACACGTAAACTGAAAATAAAGAAGTTTTTTGAAGAACATCCGATTGTCCCTCGTGTTCCATCTGTAAGGGATAATGTGGAAACATCCTTAACAATTAATGATGTATATAACATGCATTTACTTGCCTCATTATATGATGAGGAATCAGTTGGAGATGTTTTCCAAGTAGCAGATGACCTGGGTATATTGGAGGACTGTACTATAGACAGTGGATTGCACCCCAGGTCCAAATTTATGCCACCGCAACCTCAGGACACTATTATAGATGAGTTCTTTAATAAAGTCACTTCTGATCTACACAAATTGGAGGATCAACACCACAAGAAGAGAGGGTGTAGACATGACAATAATATGAGTAGAGAGGACTGGAATCTGTTACAGACCTTGAAAAATGATGACAGCCTAGTTATCAAAGAAGCAGACAAAGGGGGCAACATTGTTTTAATGAATCGGATTGACTATCTCAAAGAGATCGATAGACAATTGAACGATACATGCTGCTACATGAAGTTGGATTCTAATCCCACTTCACAAATAGAGATTAATATCAACTCTAAGTTGTGCGACTGGCATGAATCTGGTTTATTGTCAGAACCTGAATATAAATTCCTTCAGGCCCACCATTCCAGATTTCCCTGTATTTATATATTACCAAAGATACATAAGGGGGGCTCGTTTCCACCTGGTAGGCCTATTATTTCTGGGAATGGTGGGCCCACTGAAAACATAGCTCAATACATAGATTACTTTTATGCAAATTAGAGGATTTTAAATGGGATATGGAAGATCTTTTTCTCGTGACAATGGATGTGGAAAGTCTGTACACATGCATTCACCTGCAACAGGGCCTGAGGGCCCTTAAACATTTCCTTTTTAAACGAGGAGCACAACACATTGAACATACACATATGTTGTTGACGATGGCAGAGATGATTCTAACGCAGAATGCTTTCTTGCATGACAAGGCATGGTACTTGCAGAGGCAGGGGACGGCGATGGGCTCCAGCTTTGCTCCATCTTATGCGAACCTCTTCATGGGGCTGTATGAGGTGGAGCATGTCTGGGGCCCAGGATCAGATGATTGGAGTGGTAGCGTCATATTTTATGGCCGTTATATAGATGACGTAATAATGATCTGGCATGGGACTGTGGAGAGCTTAAATGCATACCTTATGTATCTGAACACCAATGCATTTAATGTGAAATTAACCATTCAGTATTCAGTCAATAGCATTGAATTCCTTGATTTAAAACTGTTTGTCATGGGGACTAGCATACAGAGTGACATTTATAAAAAGAAAACCTCGTGCAATAGCTATCTGCACGCTACTAGTGCGCACCCACGCTCCACTATTGATGCCATACCGTATGGGGAAATGGTCCGCGCTAGGCGCAATTGCAGTTTGGAAGCGGATTTCATTAAAAATGTAGACAGCATCAAAACAAATTTTATCAAGAGGGGTTATAATAGAACCTGCTTAGATAATGCAGAGAAAAAAGTACAATTGCTTAATAGAAAAGCAGCACTAACATCCAATGCTACTAAGCGAAAGAGAAAAAATAAGTATCAGTCAGAGGTTCTATTTATTACTGAGTATAATATCTTCAGTAACCATATATATGATATTCTGAGAAAGAACTGGTGCACTTTGGGCTCTGATAGCTTTCCCTTGGGTACTATCTCCAAAAAACCTAGAGTAGTCTATCGTAAGGGTATGACACTAAAAAGTATGCTTAGTTCCAGCTATGTAAAAACTTTGAATAAGTCAAAAGTGACATGGTTGTCAGAAAAACCCATTGGTTTCCACATGTGTGGGACTTGCTGCATTTGTAAATATGGCAGGAATAGATTGAAAAAATTCAATAGTGGTCAATCAAAGGAATATTCTATTGACTCTTTTATTAATTGCAATACCACCTTTACTGTTTACATGATTATCTGTGCCTGTGAGAAGATCTATATAGGCAGTAGTATCCGTAGCTTAAAAATGAGAATTCAAGAACATGTAAGGGCCATAAAGAATGGTGATATGAGGTATCCCATCGCTATGCATATGCGACAGGAGCATCCTGAAGATAAAAACATATCATTTGCAGGTATAGATCAGGTAATGCCATTGGAGAGAGGAGGCGACAGAGAATTAGCCCTTAGGCGACGAGAGGCAGTTTGGATTTGTCGCCTCAGGACGGTCAAGTATGGATTAAATGTCAATAATGAGTTCCATCATTTTATATGAAAGAGTGAGATATTGCATATGTAATGGGATGAATCAATTTCTCTCTCTATACTGATATCTATTTGCTTATTTAGAATGTGATCTATCATGGCAGATGAGTTGATGATATACACTATTTATAACTTTATCAGTCATTTGTTTCAATATCTGCTTTCTTGAATCTTCATGTATGATAAGGCCATACAATATGATTGTTGTCCATACATGTGTAGTAAATGAATTTGCCTTATTCTGATACATAATGTAGTAGTAAGCGAAACATGTAGACATATTGCAATCATGATGAACAGTTAATTTCCATGTAAGGTCTGTACATTTTGACACCATTTTTGTTGAATTACCATGCAGAAATAGATAATGCGAAACACTTGTGCGTTGAAACATATGCATTATGATTAAATATGAATATGCATTGTAAAGAACACAGTGTATTTCATTTGGGTATGTGAACATGATGGAATCCAGAGATTAATGAGGTGCAGCTTAAGAATTAACTGTAGATGATCGGATATGGCATGAGGGGTTGCTACATTGCAGTGAAGACTCATCAGCAAATTGACTGTCTCAAAATGCTGATTGTTTAGGCCAATTCGGTTAAATTCTGTCTGGGCTATGGATCCTATTTATTTATATATTTTATAAAATCTGTAATACAGTATACAGTTGACCTTTGATCAACAATTTGTGATGAGAATGAGCTCTCATATAAATAACGGTATGGTGGATTACCTATAACATATTGAAACATTTTTGTTTCCCTTCACCGTCTAGTAATGGCTGCCATGCTAAAGGCTTACATAACTATTGCCCGTTCCAAAATGGCGATTACTTAGGTTGATCGGGTCACATTATATTCGGGTTTCAGTCTCTATCCGCGTAGTTGGATGGAGATGTCCTATAAAATATCCTCCAATCTCGAACAATAATTGAGGATGAGAATAAGCCCCTCAATAAGCAATGGCACGAAGAAGTACCCGCAATGTATCTGAACACTTTCGGCTACTTTACCGTTCAGTAATGGCCGCTATATTGAAGGCTCACATAACCGGCTCCTTGAGGCTCTTGTTTATGTTTATACAATCAGGTGTCACACATTTATAGTATAAAAACACCCGCCAAAAGTTACTCGGCTTCTCTTTTTCGAAACTGACCTGCACGGATTTGATCGGCCACCATGCCGCTTTCTTGGGTAAGTGTTATGTAGATAGAGACATTGCAGAAATCTGTGTTTAAAGGATATAGACAAGTGTAAGTGAGTCCATGTCTGTATCTCAGATATGAGGACGTTCGTGAACAGCCAATTTGAGCATTTACATAAGAACCGGCTTTACATATCCGGCGTTGCACCATATTACGCTGATGGTGAGTCAAATATGCACCGTGATTGTTTATAATATACTGTATTGCGCTATTATGGAATGTCATAAAACGTACTTCAGCAAAATCGATAGACTTTCGCAGTGTAATGTATATTGAACCGTGGGGCCTTTTAGTTGACTGTTGTTTTGGTGATACTCGTCGCACCCTTTTCCTTTTTCTGCACTTGGATTGGGGTTTTTTTAATATACAAAAGAGAAAACAATTATGTTTTTCTCCATTTTGCGGCTACTTCATATTTTCTAAACAATTTATCCACATATACTGTATTGTAACATTTTGGCATGCGAGGGACCTTGATTTAATAGAAGCTGTAGAGTATCGCGGCGTAATGGTTCCTAGACTATGGGCTTGGTAACTGGCTGCCTCTCTGATGATATCTTCTTTATGTCCTTTCGTTCGGGTTTTTTCCATGTTTTTTCTTAAAATAAACATGTTTCATCTTGTATCGCTTCATGTTCGATTATCCAAAAGAATAGGTGTGTCTTTGCATGTAATCAATGGTTTTGTGATCAGTGGTTTTTTTTAAATTGTAATATTGACTAATTGAATTTGTTCTGGGATAGCAGACAATGACATAAGGATAGGCATATTGAAATGCCATATAATTCTTCGTGTCTCTGTAGTATAGTGCTGGGGTTCTCTTCCTTGACCCGGGTTTTTGTTCCTCAAGATAAACATAGGATTCTTCATGTTTTCTTGGGTAACTTATTGCACTTATGAATATTTTGAAACGTATTGATGAATGTGCTCACTTAACATGATAAAGCTGCTAATTATCATGTTGTGTTGTCTGCACTCGTAATATAAGAAATTTTGTATTCCCTCGTTCAGGTTGAAAAATCAATACTGACCCTCATAATCGTCTTCTTGTCCTACTCCTCATAAAAGAGTGGAGTTTTAATTATTTCTCTGTCACCTTGCCAAATATCAGGTGAGCGCTCAAAGGATCGTTGTAGATAACTTTTGATATATCTTGTTATTGTAGATGGATATAATTTAAGTAAATTCAACACTGGTTGATATATCTCCTCTAGGACTAAAGGTGCCATTTGGATCTTACACTTGAATATCTAATTGATTCGTGTCATCACTGTCAAGTTATTATTGCGGTGAGTGCAACATAAGACTTTTGGGTATAATGCTCACTGATTTAAGTGACTATTATTCTGTCACTTTTAGGTATTATGCATTGTCAGGTTATTACTTAGATCTTGATACTAAGGTTTTATCTCAAGACATACTTAATGTGCTTGCTTTGAGACTAATCATGATTCAATGTAATTAAGGATACATGTATAAATTTAGAATAATATATTATTCCTTTTACACTAGGGGTAATACTCTCATTGGTTAAACTATAATTCTCTGTTAAAATAGAAATATGCTGTTTCTGTTTTTTTTTTTTTTTTAATTTCTTTTTGTCTTCTTTCCATGTTTTTCTTAATGAATATAGGCGCTACATTTGATAAAAAATGAATATTTGATTGTATTGATTTCTGAAAATGGCATAACATTAACAAATATATGATATTGGTTTAAATTTTAATGGATTCATATATTCTCACATATGTGTATATGAGTGTTTTTTTAAATGTTCGTATATATGTGTTTTTTCTATAGCCCTGAAGAAGTCTCTGTGTGAGACGAAACGCGTTGGCTATGGCTTTGTGGATTTTAATGAAAACACAATAAAGAACAGTTTTTATACAAGAAAAGATCGTATCTACAAATTGGATTTTTCTTTGTGTACACATCATTTAATACATTATGATATACGTACTTATGTGGTGCTGAACCTAATGTGTTATGTTTTAAGGGAATTCTTTCTCTATTTAGGAGTGTAAAGGGGAGTGCTCCTAGGTTCTTTGCACTCAGCAACAACAGGAATGAATTGTTATATTTTTATAAAAAACTCTGCTGTCAAGTGCGGTATGTTATAGCCTCTTCCCCTTTTCTGGTTTGTGTAAAAGTACATGAATAGGTGTTTGTACCAGAGTTTTCTTATGTTTCATCATAGCTACAAACAAACCTTGACTCTTTAAGGGCGTTGAGGCAGCCCATGTGCATACCTTAATCTTTGACTTTGTCAGTTGAGGTAACGGAGATAACTCTAGATACTTCACGTCAGGAATGATATTTATCGATGCACTGCTGTCAATTATGAATAGTATCAAACACCCATTTATCTTTAGAGCGATCTTCGGACAATGTTTGGATGTTTGTGGTGCTTTTTCATGCCAATTTTTATTCACTTTGAATTTTTCCTCACATCAAACTAGTCCCACGTGCATGCTTTTCTGAAGTCAGCTTCAACATTGTACAATTGGCATTGTCACTTTCACTAGAGACTGATACTGCAGAGCTCTTTGTCGATGATTTGGACAACGATTGACTCCGTTTTGTGTCCATTTGCCTCAGTTGGTGTGAGCTCTTGGCCTTGTGGGAGCACATCGAACGTTGCTGAGGTTGCGTTTGGTCAGACATTTTGTCTTCACGCTGTGACGTACTTACTTTTCTCTTCGCCCTGCAAGTCATCACAACATGGTTTGCTTTCTTCGCTTAACGTATTGAATTAATTTGCATAATAGCGCAGTATCTTTTATTTGTGGGCGTTTCATTCAGTTCCTAGCCACCGACATTTAGACTTTCAATATCGCTTTCTTTATTTTCAAGCGTTTTACACAGGCTGGCGTTCCATTGAGACTCCGCCAGTGTTGATTCTGTACTTCGGCTGCGGCACACGAGGCATGTATGAGCAGTTTGCTGGACCACGGCAAACCTTCTGGAGGAGCGCTTTCAGAGTACGGGCTTTGTATCCCCTATATCGTTGCCAGCCACAGGTACTCGCCAATAACCAGACCACACACGGCAAGTAGTTGTACACGTCTTTATTATGCAGCGTGTAAGTCAGAACTCAACTTTCTTAGCCTGTATTCAACTCTTCCCTCTAATACTTACGTCACAAACCTATGGTGTACAGTGGGAACCAAAAGAGTTCCAGTATACTTTTATTTACAAGACACTACACTCAGCTGTGTTGTGGCCTGTAAATTGTGTAATTTCCAATTGGCCAGTTGGAAATGGGTTTATGATGCTAGACATACATTTTTGCACAATGGACTATGTGCCTGCAGGATACAAATTGGAGAGGTAAGTAACTGTTTGAAAGAACACTTAAAAAACAAACAAGTAGGCACAATTGGGCACTAATAACAATTCAAGCTAGTGAATCAACCTTAATTTGAAGCTCATTCAGTGTCTAAAATCCATATTCTGCCAATTGACTTGAATTAATATGTGTAACTGGTTAGCTGGAATTTCACCAGGGTGATAACCAAGTTGCTTGTGAAATAGTTGCTGCAAATGTTATTCAAACATACATTTCACAATAAATTTGGTACAAATAATTTTCACTCACCCAGACTCAGGTAACAGCACCTTGACCAGCACCAGAGAGAATGTGGACCATCTTAATCGACCGATAGTTTTTAAGCAGCCCTTTTCTGCTTTGGAGACTGTTTTGTCCTCGATTGCCGGAGTCCTCAGGGCAACACAGTGATGCAGTAAACAACTAACATAAGTAAAAACAAACTTACACAATGGTTAAAAAGTAATTGCACTATTTTTTTATAGAAAGACGTCTATCAGTTAAGTGTTTATGATGATAAATATAAGATCTACACGGCCCTCTCATTTCTAAAGTTTGCAGTGTTTTCTTGGGAGCTCAGTGATTAACATTTTAACCTAAAATTCATCTTATTTGCACCATCTGCCTCCACCACCTGCTGAAGAAATGTTTCAACACTCCATTCTTTACCCTGAGCCCATCAGAGCTTTGAGATCTGTTCACTGCTATTAATCCTGTTATTTAGGTCTTACACCAAGGGTTCTGGTACCTGGCAACATGGGTAGTTAATGGCACTTTAAAATGTTTGAATAAAATACAATTATACCTGCTTGCCTAATTCACATATTAAATTTGGCACAAGGTAAGTCAGATGCCATTATGCCTTGTAAAAGAAAGACTTGGCTCCCAAATACTCAAGTATAAAAAACATGTAAGCAATCCCCACTCGCACAGTGAAAGAGGTCCTCTGGTTTGTCGTGTTATATTCCAGGTTAGTCTGCATGTTTTAAACATGGTGCACTGTTAAAAGCCTACTTATTTCAAACTCTGACTTCTAAAAATATAGACATAACCCTTTCACTAAATAAAACTAAATAATGGCTCAAGAGTTACTTCCATATGGTTATCTTTTTTCTTCCCTTTAAGAAACCAGTTTGTCTAGTTAGCAGCAAGTCTTTGCTTATAACTAGTACTTCCGGGGTTCACAAGTCAATGGGTTTCTTTTACATCTACTCTCAGGTTTGGAGAAGATTAGCATTCCCACAGACCCGGGCTCCACATGAACAAAATGCTTCCCGGCTCAAAGCCTGCCCATATAAAGGACTGCCTGACTGGCAGTGCCTTCTCTCTCAGCAGGTTTCTTCTATCCCTTGCTGTTCAGGCTGCCATTCACATTCAGGCCTAGATATACAATTAAATCACACAATGCAGCGCAGCAAGTCAAGGTGCTGCGCTTTGTTGTATGAACTGGAGAGAGAAAAACAGTGCCATATCTACAACAAAAATGGTGCTGTTATACTCTCTTCCTACGTTGGCATTCTTTATACTGCCATGCACCAACGAAAATACCCTTGCACTGAAGTGTAGGGATGTCTGCACTGTGTTCAGCATAGTTTTTGTGCAGGAAGGGTTATCTCCCTGAACAAAAAATATGCTGAAATGCAATTTCCTCTTTGCGTACACACGCAAAGAGGAAAAAGCGAGGAGAAATAGGTGCAGGATTTTGACCCAAATCCATACCTATATGTCTTTGTAGATATGGATTTGTGTCAAAATCCATGAGTAGCTGCATGAGAATGCCCATGCACCGCCCATGGAATGCCTTTTTGCCACAAAGTACAGTAAGGCAGCACATTACTCTGTGATACATTACTTTGGGTTACAATCTACGCAAATCATGATTTGCGTTGGATTATAAATACCAAGCCAACACTTTGCATCTGGGTGTTTGTGTATCTGGGCCTAAGAGATACTGTTGAAATTCAGGGCTCTCACCAAAATACAGACATCTTCGCTCTTAGAGGGAGAAGGCAGGCATGCCTAGCAAGTTGGCTTTGTTTATTCTGATCGTTATTTTTGGGATGTGCAAGGCTAGGAAAAAAGCAACAGGAACAATTTTATTTTTCTGCCATCTTCCAAGCTGGGGAGCAATGTACAGTGGGATTAATTTTACAGTAAAACAGCACTGGGAAGCAGGAACTGCTGAACAGTTAAGGAGGGTATTGCATGAAAGTTGTGCCATGGTAGGAAAGCTGTCAATTAAAGCTGTGCCAGCCCTATAAAATAATGCTCCCACCACTCTCAATTCATATTGCCGCTTGAAATGGAAAAGACAACATGAAGACTGGCTATTGGAGCCATGACGTTGGCATACGAAAAGACTTTGGAGTGTTGTTCCTACTCACCTAAGAATCCAGAGCTCTGAAAAACTACTGTCAGGTTCAGGGAAGCTGGTCTTCTTCTGATTCAAAAGGAGAAGTGGGCACAGAATCTCTTTTAATTAAGTAGTAGGAACCCCAGTTGGATCTGAAAGTTTGGCTGTGATCCTGACCGGAAGTAGGGAAAAGTAATGTGCCATTTGAGCCCATGGCCTACAGCCCTCGGAGCTGGTCATGAAAGTGTGAGTCCATTTATGACGGTTGTCTGATAGAATATCAATGTTAAAAATGATCGTGTGGACAGAATATCATGTCAAAAATATCGAGGACAAAAATATCAAGAAGGTGAGTGAAAATAGGTAATTATAGATTTACTATTCTTAACTCCACATCTGTGTACTTAGAAGATATATATTTAGTAAATGTATTTATATGTGGGGTTAAGTATAGTAAAACTTTGTTTACCCATAGAAACGTACCTTCATTATGTTTTTGTTGTCTATATTCTTGACATGATAGTTTGCCCACACAATATTTTTGACTCAAGATTTTGTCCAAACACCGATAATATTAATATGTTTGCGCCAGCAATATTTGAAGTCTATAGATTTTATAGACAGTTCAAGTAATCTGTATATGCATTTGAACTTATTTTAAAATCATTTTTGAAAGGTATAAAACATAGCTCATAAAGTTTACTTTTTCATCCTTTCATTTTCTAATTTTGCAATTCCAAACATATATTCAGTCATACTATGTAACAGAAAATTTCGAGGCAAGGTGGAAAGCGAAAATTGACAAGACCCATCTCATAATTTCTGGCCTTAGAAAATAACAATTTACTTAAGTTAGACAGATCTCACATGCTATGAAAACAGACCTGTCTAACACACCCGTTACGATTTGAGACGCCCCCACATCCCTTAAGTCATATTGATTTTACAGTATCGGTTCTCAGGCAGCTGTTATTAATAATGGAGTTAATAGGGGTGCGTTCAATATATTCCACCAGTAGAGCAGAGTATAATGTTTCACGGCATGAAGTTCCAAAGTTTGTGCATTTCTTACATTTTATCTGCTGGTTTTCCTGAAAGACAAACCCCTTAACCGCGGTTCGAATTCCACCGCGATGCGGCGGTTTTAATCAGCGGGCGGGGCTGCGTCGGCCAACGGACGTGCGCAGCACTACGGAGGTAGTGCTCGCGACGGCCGTTGGCCGACAGCAGCACTTAAGGGTTAATGGAGAAAACTCATGAAATGTGTTCTCCTACAAAATCTACTTGCAGAAAGCTCTTTCATGTTTTACCTTTTTAAAAACTTCACTGTGTGCAATTTCATGGAATTTCTGAAAGCAAAGTCATACAATTTCACATATGCAAGTTAAGGATAAAGACATTTCTAAATCACACCACGACTGATGTAGTCTCTAACCACTGGTTATTGGGTGTTATGGGACCTGAGGTAGGAAGCTTTTCAACTTTGCCTTCAGAGTATTCAAATTCTCCTCTCTGTGAAGATCAACAGATAGAGGTTTCCACAGTCTGAGCCACAGCATCCAATCTCCCATCCCCAAAAAGAAAACATCTTAAGTGCCTTGGCGCACAAGAGACTGCTGTGAATAGAGAGCCATAGGCAGTTCATAGGATTTGATTTTGGTTTGTAGATAAAGAAGTGCCAGATCATATAAGCTCTTGAAAATAAAGCTGACACTTGAACCTACTCCTATCTGAAACAAACAGTTAGTTCCTGGCCTTCTGTGCAGCAGAGACATGTTCTCACCTAGAAAGTCACGCTGCCAGTAATACATACAACATATAAAACGATAATAATATAGACGAAAGAAATGCCTTCACATAAGTTATGAAATATTGGTCCTACCTGCAAGTAAATATTCTCATTCAGCTTTCAATGTAAGGGCATCAAGCAGAGTGCTACAAATTTTCTTAAACAATTAAGTACAATAGTACAAAGTAACAATAAATGTAACCAAATGTAGCATGAATTATCAAGAAAATATCAGCTTTAATATGTATTTTCAATAGATTAATATAGCATGCAAATACCGCCATGTCATTTAAAATATTTTGTCCCTAAGAACAAGCCAGTTATAATGAATACATAAACATGTTTCCCATAACTCTAACTTGTCATTTAAAAAAAAATAAAAGTATATTGCCCACACAACCTGGATTCCATATTTGCTTCTTTAACTAATTTAAACTAAATATCAGCCCTTTAATTGTTAGCAAACACAGACGTTACAATAGCCTTATAGCCCGCTGCAGAGGGCTATACCAGTTGTGAAAGGCCCTGAACCCGAGTTATAGGCCCGAGCAGCAGGTGAGAACTTATAACGAGGGAGAGAGTCTTGAACAACTGGTATAGCCAGAGACACAAGGGCTATAAGGCTATCGGAACATCCCACCCACTGACAGTAGAATGTTCTAAATTAAAAAGGGAGAAACAGAAAGACAAACATTGGAATGTTGGAGCAGAAGGTCTATACCAGCGATCATTAGCCCTGAGCCACATTATTGTCTTCAATGCAAATTATAAACTTGATATTTACAAGAAGTTCATTTGCCACACAAGGAGAGTAATGCTTTACAGTAATAGGAAAAGAAACATCAACTTGATGTTCAGGCTCACATACCAAGGTTTGACTTTACATGTTCATGAACAGATTCACGTGACCAGATATCTTTATATTATGCAAAATATGGCCATGATTCGGCAGGGATTGCCACATTGTGCTAGGGATTGATGATATCAGATGTCGTGGATAGCAACAAGATACCAGGGATGGACATCATTTGCCCAGAATGACAACTAGATGGCAAAATGTCCACCAGATGCCAAATGTGCCCAGCATAAGCATGACATGGCAACCTATTATCAGCGATGGACAAAATATGCCATAGAAAACTAACAAACACAAGGTATGATTGCTAATTCCTAGGGATGACAGTCTTGGGATGCTCAACACATGCCAGAGATTATCACTAGCTATCAGAGGCAACCTTCCAATATTAATGATTGGCAACGTTTCCCGCTGATGGCCGCCATTTCAGGATTTCTCACCCTTTAACAGAGATGCTCACTGTACAGCCAAGGAAGGCCCAAACACTCCAGAGATAATCACTAGAATTCAGGGATAGCAAGTGTAAGCCAGGAATTCCCACATACGATAGGGATCCACACCATTTGCAAGGGAATGCCCTTACATTTCATGGATGTCCACAGTTTGCCAGGTAGGACTATGATGTGTCAGTGACGGGTACTATTTTTTATATAATACTTCCATATGCAAGGAGTGACCCCATAATCTGCTGCAGGGCAACTATATAAAAGGATATGCACACTGGTCCTGGAGCAGTTTTTGAAGTAGGGATGCTGGGTATCGATATCACCATACAAAAGTTATAAGTGGGTCGCAAACAAGCTAAAGAATAGCTGGGAGCTAGTTAGTGACAGCAGTGCTGTACTGTGGTTTATTTTGGAGCATATTTCCCCAAAACACTGCGAAAGTGTTGGTGGTAGGGTATTGTGATTTATATAGATTGGCATTCGTCTGTGAAATTACCACATTTTGCAAATAAATCACCTGAAACTGTCGACTGACATTTTTGATTGAGGATGAGCAAGATGTTAACCAGTTTTCACAATCTGTGAAGGTATTAATGACAGATCTGAAGGACTGAGGTGTCTGAACCGGAATTAGCACTGTGCGTGACCATTCCATCTCTAAGTTAGAAGGTCCTATTCTGGCTTTCATCAGTCATTGGTCCATGCAAATATGTGAGATGAGAAATTGTCTCAGCCCAGCTGCATGTTGCTGTTTGGAACAGAATGTTTATTGTATTTCCAGAGAAGAATCTCTCTCTCTCTCTCTCTCTCTCTCTCTCTCTCTCTCTCTAGATCTCTCATTCAAGACCCCCATCCCTTAACCCATATTTACACCCCCCCCCACAAAGTTAGCCCTAGCAGGGTGGGGCTTTGCTTAACCCAGTCAAATGGCATGTTGCAAAGCAGCCCACATCAGAGAGAGGGGCAGAAAGCTAAAGGCTACAGGTCTCCATCTCCATAAGGGCAATTGCATTGTTAGGGGTGGATTTATCAATGTTTTATGTCACCCTTGCGCCACTAAAGGCAACCTAGGGCAATGCAAAACCTAGAATCAGATTTACCAAGCCATGCAAGACCACCCTGCATGGCACTGCAGGGCTTGGCAAATCTGGTGTAACGCAAGGTAGCGCAAGCCACTGACACTGCATGGTGGATGCTTTTCATGGGTAAAGTGTTGGTGTTCCTACATATCCACTCATGCATTCTGAATGCATTTCCAGGTTTTTCAACACTGGTAGGCCTGGGAATGCATCAGTATCGTACACCTTCCCACCAGAGGCTCAACAAGGAGAAATATCTTTATTTCTCCTCGTTGTTTCCTAGTAGTGAAAGGGAACATGCCAATGTCTGTGGAGAAAAAAGAGAACAGAAGCAAGGGGAGATATTGTGTTTGTGTGGCTGACACATGCTTTTCACTCTCCCTTATAGCCTCTCACATCCTCTTTCTATTGGTTGAGCATCTATGCAGCTTTTGAGGAGGCAGGGATCTTGGGGCTATACTTGACCATTGCCAGCGCTTATGGAAGAAATTTAATTTCCTGTTTTTCATATGTATTAACTTTTATATATATATATAAGCATATCACATTAACATGTTTAAAAAAATACAATATCTATCCGGGGCTCATAAAAAGGTGAAACATGTCAAGAAATATAAATCTCAGCCACAACTTAAGAAGGTAGATTGAGATGTCTCTATATATGGAAGACTAATTACTCCATATACTGACCAGTCAATAGCCTTAAGATAAGAAGGGTGAAGAAGAGCATTAAATTCAAGCATAGTTCTTGCAAATACATTAGAATATGAACGTGCGGAAATTATAGGAGCACAAGTAAATGACAAATCTCTGAACATACCTTATGTACCGAATTTCAGCGCCATTGGTTATGGACAAACTACTAGTTCTGGAAAACTCTTCAGCTCTACATTACACTGCGGTGCCTGTTAGCTCGTTATGAAGGTACCTCACATTGATTTGGCTTAGTTGCTCATTTGTGGCACGTGATTTTGGGGCAGAGGCCCTTGCACCTCAATATACCAGTTACTAGTCGATGACTGCCTGCATATGGCAGCCATGGCTGCTAGACTGCCATCTGGATGCTGGTTATGTTGTGATGTTTAAAAAATGTAAACTTAAACATTGGCAATATCTTTTCAAATGGAAAAACACTGATGCACTCTTCATGTCTGTTTTCGCTTTGATAAAATTGGGTGAGGGGGCTGGAGGGGTGGGTGGTATTCTCTTTCCCCTCATTGTACTTTCTAAAAGGGGCAAGATCTGGAACTCAGTCTCATGCTTGCTTCCTGATTTTAATAGCTTTATTTGTTCCACTGGGCATTTCCCCAGTGGGCTAGAGCCCTTGGATGCCGGTTTTGAAAGCCCAGTACCCTATTGGTGCCTCTGTCACTTTCCCTAGCTCCCTGATATTAATTGCAGCAGCCACAAAAAGGCTTAAAGAGAACAAGAAAGAGGGAGGGAGGGAAAAGGTAGAGAGAAAGTAAACAAAGACATAGAAGAGAGAGAGAGGAGACAATGAGATAGAGAGAATGGATGGATAGAAAAAGAAAGATTGTGCGAGGAGGCAGAGGGAGCGGGCTGGTTTGACTATTTTGCCAGGGCTGCTTTTGGTTCCCCAGCCTGGCCCTGCAAATTCTCTGCCCCCCTTTTCTCTTGTTTGTTATGCTGCGTCTTGCTGTTGTGTCACTCTTTTCTCTCCCTTCACAATCTTTCAATCTTCCTAACATCATGTGTCACCTTCTATCCTTCCTTTTGAAATTGGCCTTTTCACCAGCCTTTTATTTCTTACACCGTGTCCCTTTTTCTCACTACTCTCTCTCTCCCTTCGCTTCATATCATCCTCTCTCCAAACTCTCCCCTCCCCTACACTCCACAACTCTGTCTCTTTTTTTTCTCACTGCCCCTCACTTCTCTCCCTTCTCCAAACCTTCTTCTCACTTTTCTCTCTTCCTTTGATCCCCTCTTTTTTCTCTCCCCCTTCTTTCACTTAATCATCAATTGTTTCCTTTCACGACCTATCTCCCATTCTCACCTCCATTCTGGCCTACATTCAAAGCCTTCTGCCCTCTCTCCTCAATCTCTAATTGCTCTTCACTCTACTCCAGCCAATATATCTTTCTTTGTTCTGCCCATTCTATCAAATTTCTCTCTCTCTCTTCTTTCTCCCACTCTTTCCTCTCTCTTCATTCTTTTCTCATCCTTGCCTGCTCTCTCCTCTCTCCCTTCTCTTTCCTCTCTCCCTTTCTCTATCGACTATCCACTTTTGCTCTTCTATCGTTTTCTCTCCCTAATCCCCTCCCTTCACATGCTTATCTCCCCAGTATCTCAGTAACACATTCTCAACTGTAATTTACCTCTCTCCTCTGAGATCTCTTCCTTCACCTACCTTTTGTCCCTCCAAACACCACATTCTTCTCTGGCTTCCCATACACATTTTTCTACTGTCTTTTCTCCCCTCTTACCTGTTTTATCCAGTATGCTCTCATTCCAGTGTCACTCTTCTGAAAACCATGCACCCATCAATTTACCAACTTCCCTTCATCCTTCTGTGTGCCCTTCCTCTCTATCTTCATAGCTTCATAGCATAAGCCAGAAGTGTGAGTACTGGCTTATGCTTTAGACCTCCTCAGAGAGATCCTAATCCTGAATTCCAAGTCCAACACTTTCCCTACTGTTGCACAGACTGGAGAGAGAATAGTAAATGTTACCCCTTCTAAGTCTAATACTTTCCCTGCTGTTGCATAGACCAGAGTGGTAATAATTTCACCTTTATTTCTCTTCACTCCCATTACTCCTCCTCTCCTCTGGCTCCTGTCATAGCCCCTTGTCCCTTTTTGTTTGTATCCCCTCTTCCACCTTCTGTCTCCATTAAATTTCACCACTTCCCTTTCATCTCTTTCCCTGTCTTATGCTGCCTCTCATGGTTCAATCCCTTCTCCCTTCTCCCTCTCTTACTCCTCACTTTCACTCTCTCCTCTCTCACCTTGCTCCCAGCTTACCCTTTTCCACTCTTTAACCCCTCTATTCCTTTCTACTGTGTCTTCCACTGCCCCTGTCCTACCTCCCCCTCCCTCAACTTGCGCGCTCATGCCGACTACAACCCCACTTCTCACACTCTCACCATACCATTAACCCTCTCAACCCACTCACCCCTTTCTCGCTCTCTCCATTCTACCCTCTCTCTCCAAAGATCCCCTACTAACCCAGCATTTATACCTTCTATCTCACATCAATCACTCAGTTCTATCTCTTACCTTCTGTACACAGTCTTGCTCACTTACACTTTTCTATGACTACCTTCTCACACAATCTAATTATTCTCTTCCCTCATTCTTTTCCCTTCACTGGCTCCTCTTCTGCACCAATCTGTTCCTCAACTCTCCCACTCTGAAATGTTCATTTGCTTCTTCACTACCCTCATTTTGATACCCCTCACATCAGTCAATCTTATCCCTACCAATTTCACCATCATGTTCACTGCCTTGCACTCCTGTATCCTATCTCTCTCATTCTCTATTCTCTTCCTACTCTCTTCCCCTTTTAACTATCCCAGCTTCTAAAAGTTGTAATGACCTCCTATAAAATCAAAGATGAGACTGTCTGTCCTCCCTACTGATAAGAATGCCAGATACTGCATCCATGATGGAGCTGGGCAACCAAATCCTCCTTGACTCTCCGCAGTAACTTGGTCAAGCAGTCGAGGCTTGGCTCTTCGAAGGTGGGTTGACAATAGACCCTTCATATATTCTAACATTATTACAATAAAAATAAAACTGAATGTCAAGTCAACTGTATTACTTTGAAAACAAAACTTAACTTCAATAAACAGCTTAGGATTGTTAAACAATAAAAATTGGAAGGAAGGTTAAACATCCTATGATTCTAGACTTAGGGCCTTATTATGGGGACCCCCAAACCCACGTTGGTGGTGCGGCTACCTCAGCACAGGTGGCCCAACCACCCAATTACAAGTTGGGCAGTTGAACCGCCATGGGACCGCTGCTGCTGCCAGGGATCCATGATCACTGGCGGTCTTGCAGTGGTCTGAGGCCCGTACTATGCTGGTGGTGACGCAACAGTTGTCATGATGGTGAGCCCGCCATGAAAAGTGGGGTGGTGAGGAAACAAAGGGGGCCCTACAGGGTCCCCTGTTGCCTTTGCACCAGGGGATGCATGCAGGGTGCCCTCCTCTATGCATGCACCCCCAGTTGCTTCAGGGCATGGACTTGACTGTCAAAGCCCTGCAGGAATGTGCAATATTGCGGTGCCTTGCTAAGGCTCACGTATGAGACTTAGCATTGCACCACCATGGGCCAGCCGCTGCAGGTCTACCGGACCTGGATTACAGTCAGAATCTGGCAGGCGGTCTCAATAAGGCTTGGCGTTGTGGCAGCGGGGCGTGGCATGGCGGCCCGCTGCCACACCGCCAAAGTTATAATAAGGGCCTTATTATGAGTTTGGCTGTGCAGGAGCGGGACTGCACCGCTCCCGCACCGCCAAACCCATGTGTGCACTGCCCGCCAGATCACAACTTTTTCGGCACTGGCAGGCGGTTCCTTGGTGGTCCCACGGCAGTGCCTATAAAAAAGGCACTGCAATGGGAACGCCAAGGCATAGACATTCAGCAGTTATATCGAACCGCTAAACTCATAATAAAGCCCTTAGACTCTAGATTTAGTATAGTGAATCTTTTTCACTATTGTTAGGCTGCTAATTAGTAGATATTGGTGCATAAAGTTTGGACAGCTCAATGCTTTAAATTCTGATCGACACTCCACTTTTAACAGATGCTATTTTAAAGTCACTTTTTGTGCTTTTAGCAGAATTCTATTATTTTCTTTTCTGTGATTTGTCTGTGACCGATACTTGTAATTAGCAGACGTCCATCTTGAGTTACTATAGGCCAGAGGGCCCAATCAAGCAGAAGTTTGTGCATGCAGCAGGCACACGCAGCAGGAGAATCAGTGACATAGCAAATGCAAGCCTGTCCATGACCATCAATGACCAAATGGGACAAGAAGCCAAGGATTAAGCTACTTCTTATTAACCAAAATTGAAAATTCTGCTAGGTAAGCTTGTGCTACTCACAATTCTCTATTCTAGAGACTCCCTTATTTCTCTGTCCATGGATGATAACACATTTTTTTTTCATTTTTTTTTATTAGTTTCCAGGTGTTACAATGTCGTAGATATAACTTACAGTAAACATTCATCATAAATTATAGATAAGAGTCTTCAATACAGATATAATTTCATATTATATAAATACAATATAGATACAATAAATATACAGAGTATCACATCTTATGATAAAAACTATCATTATACATGCAGTTGACTTAAAACCAGATAAAAAGGAAAAGGGGAACGGGAGTAATTCATATAGTGCCTGCAATAGGGTGATGGGGAAAAGCTTAACTTATTTGATCATTCCTCTTTTAAACTGTTCCTGTATCTTCCGATTGAAAATATTGTTTCCCAGAGTTTCTCAAATGTCCCAATTCCTCCAGTTCGTATTGCATATAGCTGGTCATTGAAGGGATTATCTGTGTTCGCCAATTTTGGAGTAAGAGGGATCGAGCTACAGCTGTTGCAATATATACTAATTTTACCCACTTGTCAAGCAGACTCAGTCCTGGGTCATACCCCAAGACTCTAAGCCAAGTGGTTGGGGCAAAATTAACTTTCCCCACATATACAAGATGCTGAAATATTTCAGCCCAGAATCCTTGAATGGATGAGCAGTTTGCTGGAGAGTGCCCTAAACACCGGGGACAGTTACCTGGGAGAGTGGTGTTAATATATGTTAACAAGGCTGGGGTTCTATATAAAAGCCATTTAGAAAAGAAAAGCATCCCTGGCCAATTAGCCCCTCTTAACACACTAAAATGTAATGTATTGACTTCTTTCCACATTTTGTCTGTTATTTCAAGGCTTTAATATTTGTCCCATTTTTTAATCACTTTTTGGGTGGATACTGGGCCCTTACATACTAAAAGCATTATTTTCTATTCCCCTGGCCTTTTCAAAGCCCCATCACTACTTAGAGCAGACACCACCTCCCTTGTGTTAAGGATCTGGCCCAAATCCAAATCCAGTAGGACTTTACTAAGTATTCTAAGTGACCCCAGAAAGAGAAAGTCATCTTGTGTACACTGTCTTACTTCCCCTAAGTTTTGCCATCTATCTCCCCTGAGGAAGTCCGAAATTTTCCAATATCCTGCTTTACCTCACCTTTGAACAATTTCGGGTGAAAGCTCCCCCCCCCCCGGTCCCGTATCAACCGCAGCCAGGGATGTTTCCGCATTGATCTGAGGAATGGAAAATCTACTATAGAGATCCCCACGCTTCCGTAATAGCCACTTCAGGCTCTTATAGTGTACTCTTTTGGGTAGTTTAGTTATCTTTAGTACGTCTCAAATATTGAACTCCTTAAAAATCAACTGCATAAAGTTATTTACAAAAAGACCCGAGTACCTTTGTATTGAATCTAGTCAAATATTGTGCCAAATATGTAGAGTAATAATCTCTGAGATTGGGGAGCACCAACCCACCATTCTCCCGTGATTCATATAAAGTGCTCAGTGCAATTCTAGGTGATTTTTTTGCCAGATAAAGGATGAGAACATGCACTCAGCAGCTTTAAAAAAAGAGGTAGTTAAAACACACGGAATAGCCAAGAATAAGAAGGTAAATACAGGGAGGACTGACATTTTGATTAGGGAGACTCTCCCTAGACTAGTCAAAGGGAGGGAGATCCACCGGGAGAATAAGTGTTGTACCTTTATAAGAAGAAGAGAGAAATGAAGGTCATACAAATCCTCAATTTTAGAAGAGAACCTTAGACCTAGATATCGCTTTGGTTGGGAATTAACACAAACAGCCAAATCTGGAAGTACGACCTCATGAGTGCACCCGCAGAGTATTATTTCTGTCTTCCTCTTATTAATTTTATACCCTCCTAGTGTCTCATATTGAGCAAAGATCTCAAAAAGCTTTTCTTGAGTCTCTTTCCGACTATCTACAATTAGCATGATGTCATCAGCATATCATTTTATCTTATCCATTTGTAGGAATGGAGGTTGGATACTCCTATTTGCTTGAATTGCTCTAGCTAGCGGGTCGATAAAAAAGGCGAAACGAATAGGGGACAGTGGGCACCCCTGCCTTGTGATGCGAAGTACCTTTTTTTGACCCACTTCTGCTGCGATGATGATAACCTCAGCTTCGGCTTTACAATACATATTATATATAAGTCCCTTGATCTGGGATGGAATACCAAATCTGGTCAGAATATTAAATAAAGTTTCCAAGACCACGCGGTCAAAGCCTTTTCCGCATCTAGCAGAAACACCAGGGCTTTTATATTATTCACAGCAAAGTAAACCAAAGCTTCCGCCAAATAGTGAGTGTTTGTCCCGAGCTGCCTACTTGCTAAAAAGCCGTTTTGGTCTGAATGAATCAGGCCCACGGCTATTGAGCTAAATCTATTTGCAAGCAGCTTAGTCACTATTTTATAATCTGTATTTAATAGTGTGATAGGGCGGTACGAATTAGGATCCTCAGCCTCCTTATCTTTCTTCAGGAAACTTACAATATTACCTTTAAAAAAAGAAGGTGGTATATCGTCTCCCTGTAGCATTCTCTTGGCTAAAGATAAAAGAGGGTCAACTAAAACATTTGAAAGAAGTTAAAAAAATTCTCTAGGGAATCCGTCCGGGCCACGGCCTTTCCCGTTCGGGAGATTCGTAATGACCTCCAACAGTTCCTCTTTAGAGAAGGGTCCAGTCATATCGGCTCCCTCTTCCATAGATAAGACTGGGATATCGCAGTCCATTAAAAATCTTTCGTAAGAGACTCTATCAATTGTCTGATTTTGTGAATAAATCCTTCTGTAATGGTATAACATGATTTCTCCCAGTTTCTCTGAATCTCTACTTACTATTCCAGTGTTCGGACATTTCAGGGCATCTATTCAATTCTTGGCCGCTTATTCCCGGGCCTGCAATGCAAAAAATTTGCCAGTAAAGTTGCTTACTTCGTACACTTTTTGAAAGTGCATCCGGCTCGCTGTGGCACATTTAGCATAATATGCTTCACTCATGGCCTGTCTGGCCTCATCAAACGCTTTTTTATTAGCCCTAAATGAGTCCCTCAAAAACTTATCATAGCTTTGTTGTACCTTTTGTTCTAAAATCTGCTTTTGTTTTTTGACTTTGAGGCTATTCTCTGTGTCCTTACTTATTATCCTCCCTCTGATGAATGCCTTCAGGGCATCCCACACAATGCCCTCGATGCGGTCTTATTATTGATTACAAAGAATTCCCCGACCTCTTCTTTGAGGGTTTGTACCCACCCTTCCTCCTGCAGATATTGTTTATTTAACACCCATCATTTAGGGCCCAGCGACGATTTACTCACTTCAAGCTCAAGACTGAGCATTGCATGATTAGAGAACCCATTAAGAATAGTGATTTGCGTTTTATATTTAAGGGTTTGAGAGATTAAAAAGAAATCTATGCGGGAGGAGGTACGAAACCTCCCCAAGAAGCAAGTATTTGCAGCTTCTGTGGGGCATGCAGCCCTCCAGGGGTCAATTACAGCCAGGATATCCTGAAAGTTCCTAATAGTTCATAAAGAATTTGGTTTTGCCTTTTTTTTTGTTTTGACCGAGGAATCTACTTTTGGATCCTGCAGCACATTAAAATCTCCACCAATAATCAACCGCCCCGGGTTTTGCATAAGTGATTGGAACAGATTCACATAGGTTGTAAAGTTATCTTCCACCGGAGCATAAAAGCTAGCAAATGTAAGAAGTTTTCCCCCAACAAACCAGCTAACCCAGCACCAGCAACCCTTTGTGTCGCTGGCACTGTTGACCACTTCCCCACCCGCTCATTTTGACAAAAAAACTGCTGTGCTGCGATGAGCGGCTTGGGAGGACGAGAATCCTCTATGTCCTGCCCAGTTTTTAAACATCGAGAATCCCAACAGTTTAGCGGCCGGGATGTGCGTCTCCTGGATCAAAATTGCTGCCGGGTTCTCGGCTAAGATCCATCTTTCAATTGCCAAAAGTTTCTTAACATTATTAAGCCCGTTTGAATTAAAGGACAATACCTTCAGGGAATAACTCATAATAATGTTCTAATAAAAGTTACTTCAGTAAAAAAAAATGACCTTTCACACAAAGAAAAAGTGGGCCTCCCCCTTTTTCACCACCCTTTTTACTTGCAGTAAACTAAAGGAGGGGCGAGATCCTTGCTGCTATATGGGCTCCCCCTTAGGCAAAGCTAACATTCTGTTCTACCTATTTTACTGTATGAGTTAAATGTCTGTACACCTGGATCAATTTTTATCATTCTTCCCATCCCTACCCTACACCTAACCTGTGTCCCTCCAACTCTCCTCCCCTCAGCCCCCCGCCCCTAAGCCGTGGTGAGTGGTGCGCCATCCCACTCACACCTGACATGCTTCCCTCCCCCAAGTATCTGGCACCCTGGTCTTGTGCCTAGATCGATCAGCCTGCCCTTACCCCCCCTGCCACACCAGAAAAAGAAAAAGATAAAGCCCCCCTTGGAAAAACATAAACAAACACCCTTATATAAAGGACATTATAGCCCCCCCCTTGCCAGTTGGAGATTATCTGAGTGGGGCGCCTCAACTTTTCCGTTATACCATTATCCTTATAAGATAATACAGTGTGCCTCCACCCTCAAAGTCGATATTCAGTCCCGGGGAGGGGAGCCACCTATTATAACCATAGTTCTCAGTCCTGAATTACCAGAAAAAAGAGCAAGAGAAAAAAGAAGAGAGTGAGAATTTTTTTTTCCATAGTCCGCTTTCTGATCGCTCACTCCGCTAACTCATGGTTTATCTGATATTCGCTGTAATAGTTCCTGAGCCTCTGAGACGTCACAGAATATATGGAACCATCCCTTTATTAGCACCTTCAGTTTTGACTGCTGTGCGATCATTGTTTGAGCTCCTTGCGCCTTAAAAAGATGAAGCATCTTTACGAATTCTTTCCTCCTCGTGGCTGCTGCAGCAGACATATTAGAGAATATGCGACAAAGAGGGATTTCAGGAGTGCTAAACTGTTTCTCTTTGATAGCTTTGGATAGTACTAACTCCTTTACCCTGTAATCTCAGAAATTTACCAGGATTGTGCGTGGATATTTTTGATTTGGAGGGAGATGCGAAGGTACACGGTGAGCTCTTGTGAGTGTGAGATCGCCGGAATGTTCCAGGAGGACATGTTTTTTGATGAAAGTATTTGCCCTTTGCGTCCTTTCTGGGACACCCACAATGCACAAATTGGCTTGTCTTGAGTGATTTTCTAACTCTTCCAATTTATATTCCATCGAGGATTTCTATTTCTGCATTGCAGCTGTCTTCTCCTGTAGACACACTACTTGATCTTCTAACTGAGAGATCCTTCCTTCTGCCTCTCTTAACCTCTCTGGGATCTGGGCCACAGTCTCCTCAATTTTCATAATACGTGCATGTAGGGCAGCGATCTCCATGGTCTGTGAGGCTTTCAAATCCCGAATTTCCTCTAGGATGAGATTTAGCATGGTCTTAGCGTCCCATTGCATCGTAGATGGGAAACTGCCCTGGGATATCTCACAGTCTGGAGAAGGTGATGGATCCTGTTGCGTCTTTTCCCCTCCTGATTCTTCCTGCTCAGGAATTGATATGGCCTGAGTTGTAGCTGACTCAATGGACGATGTCGGAGGTTGGAGCCCCATCAGCTTATCTACAGAGGCAAGAGTGGGAAGATGACCCTGCGACTGCAGCAAGTGAGGAGACTGTGGAGGCTACGAAGTCTGCGTCTTCTCAAGCTGATCAGTCCAGGGGGCTTGCATTTGACCCCAAGCCTTGTTTCGCCTTTGTGAAGAGGGGATATTTCATAACTTCTTTTAGGGGAGCAGTCCCTAGTTTCGGAGTTGAATCACTTAAATCTTGTATTAAGGTCTTAGTGGGCATAGCTGCTATAAATTCTGTGCTGCTATTGCCCTGCTCACTTGAAATGATTGCTTCCATGCCCCCCTCCATGGGATGATGGTCCTCACTAATATTTGCACCTTCTTCGCCGCCTCCTAGCTCGTCAGAGAGATAAAAAAAATTCGAGCTGACACAGTGCGAATTGCTCGTGCTGTGGCTTGCCCCACTTTTCTTAGTCCGTTGGTTGGGGGTGGGGATCTCAAAATGAGTCGTTGCAGAGCCAGAGATATTGGAGTGACTTTGCATTTTTTTATTACTCAGCCCAAACCCCACTGATTAAGTTCTCCCAGAAAAAAAATACGTCTGTCGGTAGTGCCTTGAACAAAATGCTGTTATGGCCCTCCTCAGCGACCCTCTACCGGGTAGCACTACATCCTTGCCAAAAAATTAAGCAGAGCGCACTTACCCCCCGGTGAGAAACCTGGAAGCCGTCCCTGATGAGGATGAATCTTTCTGCCTCCTGGGTCTGAGTGCTGCTGGTATCCTGCTGGAAGCACAAACACGCTCTGTCCATTAAGCAGCCTGCTCCTCCCAGCCTTCACAGATTGCTGCGAGGTCCTGCCTGGAGAGACTCTGCAATTTGTTCCCTACGGTCCGTGGTCTGACCCCCAGGACGCGGATCTTCACAGCTGCTTAATCACGGCAAACATCAGGCAGCGGAGAGCCGCAGGGGAGCTAGTAGCCGTCATCCGACGCAATCGTCTTGCTGGCGTCCTGACGTGACGGGGAAGCGGGGCATTAGCGCTTCAGCCGACCGCCATCGAGCTGCCTCTCCCGCCCTGCTTATGTTTAATACGTTGAACATTGATAACATCTTGAGGTTCTTCTAGGTAAGCTTGTGCCACCAAAAATTTACTATTTTAGAGATTCCCTTAATTTTCTGTCCCTACATGATAAAATATTGAGATTCTGCTAGATAAGCTTGTGCCACCCACAATTCACTTTTCTAGAGACTCCCTCATTTCTCTGTCCATGGATAATTTACCCTTACACAACACTACTAACGACAAACGGAATGAGCTAGTCTTATTAAATAATCTTTATTTAATTAATTAATTCAGCCAATCCTAATCTTAAAGCTAATTTAAATGAGGAGAGGGTTCATCAAACAAAGGTCTTTCAACAGAGAGTCAGCCTTTTACATGTATGCTTACTTAAAGGCCACAAGCTGGATAGTCTAAACTAGACATATTCAGAGCCACAGAAACCAGGCTAAAAGATCATATTAAATCCATCCTCTCCTAGACCATCTCCTAATGGCTTTACAATCATCTCAGTGAATCACTAAGGGAATAAACATGGTGGTGGAGCTTGTTTTTTGCTCCAAGTCGATTGTAGCTACCTCCCTTCACATTGAACCAATTCTAAATGCAGATCGTCTGTTAGTTAGGGTAACAATTCCTTCATTGAAACCTATATCTTTACTCTTCATTTATCACCCCATCTGCAACTCATAATCCTTCTGCTAGCATCTAGATGAAAATATTCTAAACTAACTTACAAACAATTAAACTGGGTGACTTAAACGTACATATTGATAACATCTCATTAGAACCTGTTCGGGATTTTTTAGCTCTTTACGCAGCATGTAGTCTCTTCCATCATATAGGCTCACCTGTTCACAAAACAAGCCACCTTCTAGATATCATACTTCGCTCCGAAAACAGCATCGATCCGTTGCACTCAGCCCCATAGTCTGGTCTGATCATACCTTAATTTCTTTCATATGTAGCTATCTACAAACGGGCTCTCAGAGCCAGGAGCATTTTATCAGAACATAGGTTGTAGAAGAATATGAACCCTAGATGCTCTTAAATCTATTAAGACTGTCCATCGAAATAGTCACTCCAGTTTAAAATCTGGAAACCGGATTTATAAAGTTATAAATCTGCCTGTGTAGATAAATTGGCCCTGCTATCTATTAAATCAATATCACCTGCTAATAATAAATTGCCACACTTTAACACTGAAGTCAAACAATTAAAAATAACAAAAGAGAGAGAGTGGTAGGTATATGTAAATCGTGGCATACAGAGAAAGATTAACATTTGGTAATGAATGCCCAATCTGTCTATAAATCTGCTATTTGTTGTGCTATTATTACTCAAATAGTATCACAATCTCAAAAAAACATTGCTTAAGAAATCTTCAAAATCAATGATGAGCTTCTAAACAGTAATCAGGAATTCTTGGATTATATGTCCTATATCTTCTGCAATCGCCTGGCTTCTTTTTTTTAATATAAAAGTATCCAGCTGAAAAAGCTAAAAGTGTGACTACTGGCTTATGCTTTAGACCTCCTCAGAGAGATCCTAATCCTGAATTGCTCTTGGTCAGACTGGGTGACTATGTTACTTGAAACCTTAACAGATCTTCATAAATTCTCTTCAGATCTTCAAAATAATACTCTGTTAAAAAAGAAGGGAAGAGTCAGTAGGGACACTGCCAAGTGCAGTACAATTACGCTTCACCCTGCTGGTGTTAAGGTACTGGAATTCTATGTGTCTAAAGCACATAGAAAACAATCACATCCTAAATGATGTTTAAACAGGCTTTAGGCCAGCCAGAGGAACTGAGTTAGCCATAGTGGCCACCTCAGATGACCTCCTCATAGACAGGCAATAGGGAAGCACACACCACCCTTGACATAGGCTAGAGGGTACCAAGAATCCTGCAGACAGGTTCTCTCCACCTGTAGGTCAGCAATTTAGGGTGCAGGGGAGCTTGCTTGCAATACAGAGTCTGACCTTCTGGGGTTTTGTTCACACACACTTGTTAGTAGGCCCCTGAAAGGTCTCCTTCTTCTTCTTGGGTAGGTATTCGGAGGGTAGTGTCCACTTTGGGAGGCCTCTCTAGAATTCTTAATCTGACTACATACGTGCACCCAGTTACAACAACAGCAAGACAGAATAACAGGCTTGTATCGGGGCTCTGGAAGATGTTCAAGAGAATGTGACATTACATTCTGCGTCAGGGAAGCCAGACAAAAGTGCTGCTCCCCTAGCTATATAGGGAGCCTCTAGCCAGGCAATGGGATTTGTAAACTCAGAATAAGTCCCATGAGCAAGACACTGTCTCCAACGTTACAGGACTAATTTGGCTTTCAACCCTCCCTGGATGGTGTATAGATCCAGGAAGACAACTTTCTTCAAACCTTCAAGAATGTCAGTTCCATATGTATTTATAACTTTAGGCCCATGGTCTCACTTTTTCAGTATATTCTCAGAGGCATGGAAGAGATCAAGGGCAGAAAAGAGTTACTGCCATTTTTCTGAATGAAAAACTGGAAATATTGTCTTTTTGGGCTGTGCCATGGACCTGTAATAGCCAGTCTATGATGTTCAGAACTCTCAAGTTGAAAGCCAGTTTTAAGTTGTGGAAGTGAGTAAACACCTTGTTCTCTACAACGAAAAAAGATGATTTAGAAAATTGTTCTTCATGCTGCAACCTGCAAAATGGGATAACTGAACTAAAAGAGAAAAACAATGATGTAAAGAATACATATTGTTACATTTTCTTCTACATCTTTAGGACGATCTCCCTACTTTCTCTAACATGTTCTCTCTTCAGAGGCTTACCTCTCTACTAAGAACAATTTTGTGAATTTCTTTTTGATTTTAGAGTTAAGGAGAGGGTCCTTGCCAAAGCCATTTAGATGACATCAGAGTAGAGTACTGGAATACTGGAACCAAAATATTAACTGATACAAATATTGTGTCCTAAGTATTGTTTACAAAAATATCACCCTCTTGCTGTAAATTTTAGAAATCTACTCCCAATGAGACAATATCTCGATAAACGATATTTAGGCTAAAATGTTTTGTTTTTATTTATGAGATTCTAACGTATAGCCAAAGTGAGTAATGGGGCACAATGAATATGACTTAAAATTCTTTCTTTTGGTAGGATTTATGATAAGGCTAAAACATTGTGGAAGAGAAAAAAACTTAGAACACTTTCAAGACAACATTAGTCTAGTGGGATAAACTAAAACTGCTTTGGGCATGAATTCTGACATATTTTTGCTCAGTTATCCTATGTAGCATTTAAAGCCTGGCAAACGTAATACAGCCCGAAATAGGTCTATGCCATTATTAAATAAAGACTTTAAAATATTTGCCAAAGTTTGAGGTAATAGGATTACATACCTACCAGATCAGTTGATTCATTCTGATTACAATGGGTTTATTCAGAAATTCTATCATTTATTTAATTGTAGAGGTTATTGATTTGCGTTATTCCACATCAAATTCAACCTAAATCTCTCAGATGCAAAAAAGGCTTTTGTCCTTCTGAGAGGGGATTATCTGTTTACAATAATGAGTATAATACATTTTACATCCAAGCCCATGCTTGTAATTGGCTTGCTTTGCCAAGATTCATGTGCATCTATAGCTATATACTTTTCTATGGTGTTGAGACAAAATATTGAGTTATAAATATTGGGAAGCAGAATTATCAGAAATAAAATATCATGGTAGATACATATTGTGATACAAGAATATCAGTGATAGGAATATCATTTTGTGAGGTAAGTAATATCATTTTAAATAATATTGATCTATTTAATGTTGTTTTTTAGTAATAAAATGGTTCAAGTATCTTTTAATAATCATTTTAGTGTGTTTTAGTTGATATAGTATTTTATGTGTTACAATTTTGTATATAAATGTTAAATAATGTTTTAAAATATAGCATAGAATTTTAAGAGATTTCGATTTTTATATTTAATTTTTAATAGTAATTTATAGTGTTGTAGTGGGTTGTTGGGTTTGGTGGAGGATATTTAGGGAAGTTAATTAGGAAATATTTAATTATGAACTATTTAATACATTTTCTTTAATTATATGATTGATATTCATTATGTAAATTAGGTAATACTGATTTATTTTTGCTATATGTTATTGGCAGGCTGTTAGAGTTGTAGGGGTATAGGGTGGGAAATTAATTATTCAGTAATAATTAATTAACAATTAATTATTATTTGATAATTAATTATTTAAATGATTTTTAATTATGTAATGTGTGGAATACTTATTTATTTTACTTACATTTGAGTTGTGGGCTGCTAGCTTTGTAGTGGTCTATGGTGGGAAGTTAATGAAGTAATAATTAATTAACAATGTATTATTCATTGTTAGTTATTTAATTGTCTTTTTAATAATGTAGAATATGGAATACTGATTATTTTAGATATATTTTAGCTATAGGATGCTAGGTTTGTTGAGGAATAGGGTGGGAAGTTAATTAAGTAATAACTAACTAACTATTATTTATTATTTGTACATTAACTATTTATTTAATTTAAATATGTAAATGATAGAATGCTTAATTATGTTAATAATATTTTAGTTGCAGGATGCTAGGTATGCAAGGGTCTATAGTGGGAAGTTATTTAGGTAATATTTAATTCATTATTAATTGTTAATTAATTAAATAATTGATTTCAGAAGAATACTGATTCTTCTTGACCTGTCTGCCGCATTCGATACGGTAAACCATGGGATTCTTCTGTCCAGGCTCCAAGAGGTGGGGGTTGTGGGCACTGCCTTAAAGTGGTTCCAATCATATCTATCTAATAGACAACAGGCAGTAGCCCTCCCTCCTTTTCGCTCCAAGTTCTCTAAAACCTTTCATGGTGTCCCACAAGGGTCAGCGATCAGTCCTATATTATTTAATATTTATATGAGCCCTTTACTTGCTGTTATAAGGGCTCATAATATTAATTTAGTAAATTACACGGATGACACCCAGCTTATCTTGTCCCTTGAGGGTGAGCAATCCGTACCCCTAGAAGACTTCCATGCTTGTCTGCAGGACACAGCACTCTGGCTTAGGGAGAATTCTCTTCAATTTAATTCTGATAAGACAGAAATCCTACACTGTGCCGCAGGTAGAATTCCCCCTATACTTCCGTCTGACTTTTGGCCTACCTCTACTACCACTCCATTGGCTCCTAGCAATTCATTACGTAATCTGGGAGTCGTGTTTGATAATAAGTTGACACTCGAAAAGCATGTCAATAAAACAGTCGGGTGCTGCTTTACTTTGATTAGAGCACTTCGAAAAATGTTCCCACTGTTTTCAATACAGGCCAGAACATTGATAATTAGAGGTACCATCCTCAGTAGGCTGGACTATTGTAATGCTCTGCTGTTGGAATCACCAAAGTATCTGATTGAGAGATTACAGCGAATACAGACCATGGCGGCCAAGCTGGCATTGATGAGATCACGCCGCTCTTCCACCTCTCAGGCACTCTCAGAGCTGCACTGGCTTCCAATCTCGCAGAGGATACTTTTTAAGGCTTTGTGCATTGTGTTCAAAGCCTTGCAATGCTGCGGTCCCAAATCATTGCAGGACAAATTTGTATGGTATGTCCTCTCCCGGATGCTCCGTTCCTCCTCGGCCAACCTGGTGAAGGTGCCTAGAATCAGGAAAACTAAATCAGGAGGCAGGGCCTTTAGTACGGCAGCTTCTCGCCTCTGGAACAGACTTCCGCCTGATATTAGGCAAATAGATGATCTCCTGCAATTCAGAAAAAGGGTAAAAACCTGGCTTTACCCTCAAGCTGGCCTATCTACATCCTGCTAATTTCTCTTTTAGTAAAGTGCTTTCCACTGATATTTACACTTAGTTAGGCACCTGCATCACAGCGCCAGGGTACCCGTAGGGTGTTAGTTGCGCTTTATAAATGCTGATAATAATAATAATAATAATAATAATAATAATAAATTATGGAATACTTATGTTTTTCTGTTCTATTTTATGTGCTGGCTGCTAGCTTTGTAGGGGTACAGGGTGGGAAGTTGAATAAAAATTATTTATTAATTAATAATTGTTGAAAAGTAGTTATGTAAGTTGATTCATTGTTTCTAATATTTTATATCTATAGCTATATGAATTGATACGTGGAATAGTAAATTTCATCCCTCCTAAATCCAATGCTTTCCCTACTGTTGTGCTGTTTGGAGTGGGAATAGTAAATGTAGCCCATCTCAAGTCCAACACTTTCCCTACTGCTCCACAGACTGGAGAAGGAATTGTGAATGTTACCCCTTGATCTCCGTCAGACCCATGCCCACACCACATCTTCAACAAAGCCAGCACCACCATCGCACCCCATCTCCGGAAAGCCATCAACATCTCCTTCGAGACAGCAACCTTCCCGGAGAGCTGGAAGCACGCAGATATCAACGCCTTACTCAAAAAACCCAAGGCTGACCCCAAGGACCTCAAGTACTTCCGGCCCATCTCCCTGCTCCCGTTCCCAGCGAAGGTCACCGAGAAGACCGTCAACAAACAACTGACCCGCTACCTCGAGGAGAACAGCATCCTGGACCCGTCCCAGTCCGGGTTCCGCAGCAACCATAGCACCGAAACTGCCCTCATCGCCGCCACTGATGACATCAGGGCCCTGCTAGACAATGGAGAAACCGCGGCCCTCATCCTCCTGGACCTGTCAGCTGCCTTCGACACGGTCTGCCACCGCACCCTATGCACACACCTCCACGACGCTGGGATCCAAGAGAAGGTCCTGGACTGGACCACCTCCTTCCTCTCCGGCAGAACCCAGAGCGTCCGCCTCCCCCCTTTCCGCACCGAAGCCACCGAGATCATCTGCGGCGTACCCCAAGGATCATCCCTCAACCCAACACTGTTTAACATCTACATGGCACCGCTCGCCCACGTCGCCCGACTGCATGACCTCAACATCATCTCATACGCCGACGACACCCAGCTGATCATCTCCCTCACCAAGGACCCCCACACCGCCAAAACCAACCTCCACGAAGGAATGAAAGCCGTCGCCGAGTGGATGAAGAACAGCCGACTGAAGCTAAACTCGGACAAGACGGAAGTCCTCATCCTCGGATCCACCCCCTGGGCCTGGGACGACTCCTGGTGGCCGACCGCACTGGGAACAGCTCCAACACCCACCGACCACGCACGCAACCTAGGGTTCATCCTCGACTCCACCCTCTCCATGACAAAGCAGGTCAACACCGTCTCATCCTCCTGCTTCAACACCCTCCGCATGCTCTGCAAGATCTACAGGTGGATCCCCACCGAAATGAGAAGAACGGTCACCCAGGCCCTTGTCAGCAGCAGGCTGGACTACAGAAACGCCCTCTACGCAGGAGCCTCGGCCAAACTCCTGAAACGACTTCAACGCATTCAGAACGCCTCAGCACGCCTGATCCTCGACATCCCTCGCCACAGCCACATCACACCCCACCTGAGAGACCTGCACTGGCTCCCCGTCAACAAGAGGATCACCTTCAAGCTCCTCACCCACGCACACAAGGCACTCCACAACACCGGACCAGCATACCTCAACAGACGACTCAGCTTCTACACCCCCAACCGCCAGCTTTGCTCCGCCGATCTCGCCCTCACCACTATCCCCCGCATCCGAAGAGTGACCTCCGGCGGCAGATCGTTCTCCCACCTCGCCGCCAAGACCTGGAACACCCTCCCCATCCCCCTTCGGCAGACCCAAGACCTGCTGACCTTCAGAAGACTCCTCAAGACCTGGATTTTCGAGCAGTAGCAGCATTCCCCCCCCAGCGCCTTGGGACCCTCACGGGTAAGTAGCGTGCTTTACAAATGTTCTGATTGATTGATTGATTGATTGATTGATTAAGTCCAACATTTTCACTACTTTTGCATAGACCAGAGTGGGAATACAAAATTCGATCCCTCAAAAGTCCAGTACTTCCCCCATTGTTGCACTTTTTAGAGTGGGAATAATACATTTCACACCTCCCAAATCCAGTGCTTTCCCTACTGTTGCTTAGACTGGAGTGGGGATTATAAATGTAACTCCTCCGAAGTTCAATGCTTTCCCTACTGTTGAACTGACTGGATTAGGAATAGTAAATCTAACTCCTCCAACATCCAACACTTTCCCTACTATTGTGGTGAGTGGAGTAGTAACAGTAAATTTAACCCCTCCGAAGTCCAACACTTTCTCTACTATTGCATAAACTTGTGTGGCAATAGTATATTTAATATTATTAGACTCCAATAGACTCCAATAGTTTTCAGAATATTGATTAAAAGGATTCCATAGTATTAATTGTTAGTTTTTCTATTTTATGTTATTTGTTTGTATTTTTACATTTATTTTAATGTTTATAGTATCTTAAGTAAATGTGTTTTTTTGAGTTTTAAATTCTTAATGTTGTATTTATTGTCTGCATTAATTACATTCATTAATATAATGTTTCATATTGAATTGCTTCATTTTTTAATGGCTTATTATGTAGTATTTATATATGCACACACACGCACGCACACACGCACACACACACACACGCACACACACGCACACACACACACACACATATATTCACCAAGAAACCATACGTTACAGATACGTTATAGTCACGAAATAAAATTTAAAAAAATCTTGGAGATTCACTGAAAAACCTAAAGTTTATAGGGAAGTTATATTTTAGGTTAAAATTTTACAAACAGAAAATCATTGCAATTCAGCAGTTATAGTTACCTTATGTAACTATAACTCGTGAACTAAGGTAACTATAACACGCGCCCCGCCATGTACAGTTTTCTTATCAATAATTTCACTACAAATATTGCAGTAATATTATCAATGATGTCATACAAGATATCATTAGTGATGTAATATGTGGGGTAATTAGCACTGCATGCTGAGGGCGCGAGTTATAATGGCCTTAGGGCACATGTTGTAGCTACTTGAGATAACTAATACTATAACTGCTGAATGCTGTCATGAGTGATGTCATGTGGGATGTCATGAGTGATGTCATGGGTGATGTCACTGACCGTGTCATGAGTGATGTAATATGTGAGGTCATAAACAGTGCATTCCGGGGGTGTAAGTTATAGTTAGCTCCGGTAAATGTAACTGCTGAATTTCTATGGTTTTGTGTGTGTAAAATCTGAACCTAACTATAACGTCCCTGTAACCTTTGTTCTTTTCAGTGAATTTCTAAGGTTTTTTCAATTCTATTTCCTTACTATAACTTGTCTGTAACCATTGTTTTTTTTGTGAATTCCACCTTTTTTGTTAAATTTGACCCATAAGTTCAATTTACTAATGTACATTTTCACAAATGTATGAATACTTTTTATTCACACATCCATTCTTATTATATTTTTTTAAACTAAAATGTTAAAATTAAGGTAAGGTGACTTATGTAGTCTTTCTATAAATGCAATGCACCACGTTTTTCTTTTTCAAATTCATTTTATCGATCTGCGGATCCATCGCAAATCCTCAGACAAATAAGAGGTCAGCCAGTTACATTGCACATATTTAATACTAAAACAAGAACACATTTAATGCAAATATATGCTATTGTAATTCCTATAAGTGTATCACCTCCTGTGTGTGGGTGAGTGAGTGGCTGTGTGAGTGACTGTGTGTGTGAGTGTCTATATGGGTGTGTGAGTGGCTGTGTGGGGGTATAGGTGGGTGTGTGAGTGCCTGTGTGGGGGTGTGAGTAGGTGTATGAGTGGCTTTGGGTTTCTGTGAGTGGGTGTGTGCATGGCTGTATGGGTGTGTGAGTGGGTGTGGGTTGTGTAGGTGTGAAGTGGGTGTGTGAGTGGCTGTGTGGGTCTGTGAGTGGGTGTGTTGGTGGTTTTTTGAGTCTGTGAGTGTGTGTGTGAGTGACTGTATGAGTGTGTGAGTGGTTGTGTGGGTGTAAAAGTGCTTGTGTGAGTTGGTGTGTGGGACTGTAAGTGGGTGTGTGAGTCGTTTTGATGGTCTGTGAGTGGGTGTGTGAGTGGCTGTATGGGTGTGTGAGTGGTTGTATGGGTGAGTTAGTCGGAATGTGAGTAGGTATGTGGGTCTGTGAGTGTGTGTTTGTGTTTTTTTAATTGCGGTCTGGATACACGGATCCACCCAAATCTGCCTGATTCCGGGGAAGATGTGGGTGGATCTGCGGATCCTCGCACGCTAAAAAAACAAAAGACATTTTTAGACACTTTCTCACCCACGAGGGGTCCTTCACAGACCACTATATGAGTGCCATGTGGTCAGGACACCTCTACCCTGACCCCTTCTATCACTTTCACCTTTTATTCCCCCGCCTGGGAATCATGTCCTGATGCACAACATGGCGGCCGCAAATTTCCTCTCAGGTTGTGGCTAGAATATCAAGACATTGCTGTTGGCACGATCCATGAATCCGCAGGGATCCATGGAGGATCGACAGCGGATCCGTGTCATAAAACGCACTATTTCTGGACCAAGATCCAGCTTTCTTCCAAATTTGGTGTAATTATATCCATACTGCCATACTCCCTTTTTTTTTAAATAAAAAAGGGGGTGGGCCCCAGGCTATGGTGTCCCCGGGCCCGAATATGGCCTGGGAGGGGTCCGCTCGGCCCCCACCCCTTTAAAAAAAAGGCAGGGCTCTTGGGATGGGGTCACCGGGGCCCAAATAGGCCCAAGGAAGGGGGGCTATGCGGCCCTCCTCCCATAAAAAAACAAAACACAAATGCGACCGCAAGTCACAGGAGGCCATCCCCTTTCTCCACTACTCTACAAATGCACCTACTGCCACAGTGGTGGTTGGGGGATGAAGTCCCCTTGGATGCTGAGGGTCCTTGGGGTCCAGGAACCCCTTCTGTTGCCTCCAGTAAGTCCCAGACTGCGGGATTGCTGAGAGGACTTGGAGGCCATGCCCACTTTCTCCACCACTCTGCAAACGTGCCTCCTGGAAGTAGTTGGCCCCCAAGGATCCTCAACAGCCGAGGGGAGTTCATCCCCTTACTAGTAGTGCACCAGGAGGTACGTTTGCAGAGGGGTAGAGAAAGGGGGTGTGGCCTCCGACAACCTCTAAGCAATCCTGCTGTGTGGAACTCACTGGAGGTAACAGGAGGTGTATGGGGCCAACTACCCCTCCTGTTACCTCCACTAAGTCCAACACAGCGGGAATGCTAAGCAGTCTTCAGAGACCATGGCCCCTTTCTCCACCACACTGCAAACGTGACTCCTGGCGCACTACTGGTTGGGGTATGAAGTCCACTTTACTCCTGAGGGACCTTGGGGGCCAAGAAGCCTTCTGTTACGTCCAGTAAGTCCCACTCAGTGGGTTTGCTGGGAGGTTTTTGGTGGCCACATCCCCTTTCTCCACCACTCTGCAAACGCGCCTCCTGGTGCACTGCTAGAAATTTACTGAAAAAACAAAGTTAGGAGGACATTATAGTTAGGAATTGGCATTTAGAAAAACCTTAGAAATTCACAGAAAAAACAAAGGTAACAGGGACATTATAGTTAGGCTCAGGTTTCACTCGTCCAAAACCTGTGAAATTCAGCTGTTATAGTTAGTAAGCTAACTATAATTCATGCCCCTACAATACTCTGCTTATGACCTCACACATTACATCACTCATGACATGCTCAATGACAGCATTGATGACATCACTCATGACATCTCAAATTACATCACTAATGATGTATGAGTGGGTGTGTGAGTAGTTTTGAAGCTGTTTGAGTGAGTGTGTGAGTGGATTTGTGAGTGTGTGAGTGGATTTGTGAGTTGGTGAGTGGGTGTGTGAGTGGATGTATGGTCTGTGAGTGAGTGTGTGGGTAGCTGTGTGGTGTGTGAGTGGGCTTGTGAGTGGCTGTATGGGTCTCTGAGTGAGATTGTGATTGACTGTATGGGTCTGAGAGTGGGTGTGGGAGTGGGTGTGTGAGTGACTGTATGGTTGTGTGAGTGGGTGTGTGGGTCCGTGAGTGGATGTCAGAGTGGCTGAATGGCTGTGTGATTGCATATCTAAGGGCCTCATTACGATAGCCTGTCGGTGGCGGTCCCTCTGCCAACGCAATGTGATTTACCCCTGCCATACTATGATGGCGGGGTAAGCGTGGCGACTGCCATGGTCCAGATGGGCAGATCAAATCTGACCACCGGTCGGACCAAATGCACAGCCCTGAATTGCGGCGGTGCCTGCCAGGCACCGCTGTAGGGATTATGATATCTCTTTCCTCCGGTCGTACTGCGGCAGTCAACCCGCCGCAAAACGGCTGATGGAAATGGATTTGGGGGCCCATAGCGGGCCCCCCTTAATCCCAGGTGCAGGGACATGTACCCTGGGGGGCACCTATGGTGCCCCTCTACATATCCCCGCACCATGTGGCGGGCACATGGTGCCTGCCACGTAGTGCAGGGATGTGTCTGCACCCTATACTTTGTATTGCGGCGGGGCTGCTCACTGCATCCCCACCGTGGTGGCGGTCGCATCGTAATTCGAATTATCCTGAATCCGAAACACAGGCGGATGGACTGAAGTCCGTCCGCCATCGTAATGAGGCCCTTAGTGTCTGGGTGAGTGTGTCAGTAGCTGCGTAAGTGACTGGGCCAGAACAGAACCTCACCTTCCTCTTTATTTAACAAGAGTCCACAGCTTTACACAAAATGTTTACCCAACTGGAGCACTTTCTAATGATTAATTAGTGAGTACTACCTCGTTGGGTAAATGCCTATTGCATATTCTACACTACAGCTGTGTAATGGACCACAAGGAAATGTCTAGAGTGATCTTCTGTGTGTTTCAGCAATGTGATTGTTCCTCGTGTGACTTGATCCAGAAATCTGTGGAACATGAATCCTCATATAGGGAAGATGACGAGAAACAAAGAGGTAAATCTCCACCAAATAAGGGTACTTCCTCTTAACTATTTGAAGCAAATGCTTCTTTGTTTGGTGAAGATGTCCTCATATTTTTCGGCATCAAGAACACTTCACTACGTTGTCCAGCATCCTGGCAAAAGGTGTGAAGACCTTTGCATACTACTAAGGTGGACAGGGTGGGGCCAAATGGGTGATGCCTCCAGGTGATTTTGCACTTTTGCATTCTTGTGGTAATTTAAAGGGCAAACCACGGACTCCTCTCTTACTAGAAAAGGCAAAGAAAGAACCCACTCATCACAGTAACTACAGATTGTGTTCCAATAGATCAACAATGCATTCACCTCCACCAAGGATTTCAGATCGTTTTTCAAAGTGGAATTGCTGAGTAAACACACATGCTTTGCCTTCACACAGGCCAGGAAGTTGGGTTCATCAGTTCTTTATAGAAAGGGAACAGGTCTGCCCTCCCCAGATGGATGTTGGCCCCAGGGACCCCATCACCAGTTGATGCTGGATGCCCTTTAGCCCACCAAGGGCATCCAGTGTGCACTGTTGGGGCCCGCAGGGGGAGCCTCGATGCCCCCACAGTCCCTGCTGGCTCCCCACCTCCATCGGGAGCGGGTATTGCTCTCTCACGCAGGAACCAGCAAAAAATACTGCTACCTGTGTGTGGGAGCAATTTTTTCAACTGTTTTCCTTCCCGCTTGAAAGAGGGCAGGAAAATAAATGAAAAGTCCACTCCCAATAGGCAGGAGCAGTTTTCCTGCTCCTGCCTGCTGGGAGCCAACTTACTGTTTGCTCTTGCATGTCGGGAGCTGTCAAAGCGCCCGCCAAGTGACAGCAATCTATTATTTCCTGAGAGTGGGTACCTCAGAAAATAGGGTGCCAGCCTTGAGGGGTGGCAGTCCCCAGGACCATTAATGTATCCAGAAGGGGAGTGCCGGTCCCCCTCCTTTCTTATTTCAGGCCCTGCACAGGGGAGGTGGTGGACCCCGGTGCCGAAAACAGCCCAGGAAGCCGACCGCGCAGCCCTCCTCCCATTTGAAATGTTAGCCAAGCCCCAGGGAGGTGGTGGCCCCTGGGGCCGTAAATGGCCCGGGAGGGGAGTCCGCGCCCCCTCCACTGGAAATTAATTTATTTGCCTTGCCCTTGGGAGGTACCAGGGGCTTAAACGCCTGGGAAGGGGGCCCCCTCCTTTGTTATATGATATTGGACTGGCCGGTGGAGGTGGCAGTCCCTGGGGCAATATCGGCCATGGGGAGGGGGGCCAGGTGTTCTCCCCTCCTCAAAATACATATTAATATATGCCCCTGGGACCTGGCCCACCCGGGGTTCAACTAGAAACAAGCGCAGGAGACCGCTCTTGTTTTTGTTTTCAATTGTGCAGCTAATTCATATATCCACAGTGAAATCACAGCAAAATGTTTGAAAAATGCTTTTTGGCCCCGGCGGAAGTCCTGTGAGGCACCACCACTAGGCCTAGGGGGTTAGGGTATTCCTACCCTGCCCCCTTCTCTTTTTGTTACCTTTTAGTTTGGGACTGTCCATACCCGGCATTGGGCGTTTCCCAGGGAGGCTGGAAGGGTGGGTACCTGTTTTGTTACTGGGGGTGGTTTTGCAGTGGTGCTGCAATATTGGCACTGAGTAGTAAAAGTAGCAACCAAGCATAATTCACTAACTTTCATTTCCAGCCTCCTGGGGCCAGTTAGTGCTTCATACTTGCACACCCTCTCCCCTTGAAGTGGTCAGACTCTCTCACTACCCACCGTGTGGGCTAGTTCGACAAAATTTCCAGGGCTGCTTTGGCTTCCCAGTCTGGCCCTGTACTCATCTGACTCTGGGTCCCAAAATGGCTGCCAACACTTCCTGGTTGAAGTGTTGGCAGCCAATCAAATCTCAGCATGAGATCTGTTGAGTTCGCATAGACTCCACTCCTCTAGATAAACAGATTTGATTTTCCTTTAATGTCTTGAAAACTACTGAATTGATTTACACCAAATCACAAAAACCATGCTTTCTGGACCAAGATCTAGTCTTCTGACAAATTTGATGTAATTCCGTTTAGCGGTTCGCGCTGTAGTCGTCTCTAAAATCTCTATAGGTATTATCATTGGAAATGCACTTTTTACCCCCCCCTTTTTTTCTCGGTCCCCACTTGATGAATCACCAAGAAACAGCAGGGCAGGTTTTTTTGCAAAATTTCATGAATATTCGTCAAATGACGTTAAAGTTATAAGCAAGTCACAAAATGCATTTCCTGTCTAAACTAAGTCCTAACTACAACTATATATATATATATATATCACCTTCTCCTCCGTGTCCTTAAACCTCCCTTCAGCGGGAGAGAACGGAATGCGAACCACCATTCAGTGCTCAAACACTTTTTATTTTCTTGCCATCTCAACCACCACGACTGCCATGACGCGTTTCGGCCTCACCAGGCCTTGATCACCATCATATTTATATCTATGACTGTTCTAAATTCATCAGAAAGCTTAAATTGTGTAAGTTCTTTAACAAGAATTTGACTCCGAGAGGTAATTTTCAGGATCAAGAAGAATGTGATAATCTTGCTATCTTTGATCTGAATCTTTTACGAGATATATACAGTCTTTCTAGAGGGGACCGTCATGAAGCTACAGATAAGTGGCTCATTCAGGATCAGGGGCTGTATGTACATGATAGACCATGTACTCCATTTAGACCTAAATCCATCTTTTCACCAGTAATGCCAAGAGATTCTATCGATATGTTTGCAGAAGCAGTGGTCACTGATCTTAAGAAACTGTAAAGCAGTAAACACACCACACAAAAGGAGTTTACAGACACCATGCAGACTCAATACAAGTGTCTCATACACAAAATACACCAAAGGAAAGATATAGTGGTTAGACAGGCAGACAAGGGTGGAAACATTGTTCTTTGGCCGCTTGCAAAGTATGTAGAGGAGGCCAATGAACAACTGGGAGATACGCAGTGTTATGAAAAGATCCGTAAGAGTGAGATGATAATATGACAAATCAGTTCCACACTGAACTCTCCAGATGGAGGTCATTAGGTCAAATTACTCAAAATTTGTTTATTTTCCTCAAAACAGATTCACGTGTGTTTCCCATTCTATATTTGAAACCAAAGATTTATAAAAATTTGAACAAACCTCCGGGTCAGCAGATTACATCAGCTATTAGTGGCCTGTTTGAAAATACTTCCAAGTAAGTAGATTTTTTTCTCCAAGACTCAGTGAAAAACCTGTCATCATACATAAAAGAAACCAGGGATTTTTAAGAAAAAGTTTATGATATTAATCGGGAAGATGACTACATCTTAATAGCTCTTGATGTGTCATCACTTTATACAAGCATTTCCCATGAGGATAACATACGAGGAACTAAATATTTTTTTGAGCTCCAGGCCGCTCACTCTCTACAAATACACAGAGATGATTCTTGAAATGATCCATTGGTGTTTTAACAACAAAATTTTTTTGTGTGGACCAGATCTTTTTCGCCAACGGAGAGGGATGGCTATGGGCACCTGCTTCACCCCCAGTTATGCTAATCTGCATATAGGTTGTTGGGAGGAGCATGTGCTGGCCCAGACCTTTGCACAGGAATTGTCGGAGAACGTGATCTTGTGGTCACATTTTATTAACAACTTATTTATTATATGGCGAGGTTCACCAGATTCGGCTGAGAGATTTGTGGAGAGGATTAATAACAATCATCTAAATCTTAATTTTACTTCTCATATTAGTGAAGAATCAGTTACATTTTTAGATCTCACTGTGTACATTGATCAACACAAACTGCACACTAAAACTTTCAGGAAGAGCACTGCTAGAAATACAATTCTTTTTTTTTTTTTTAATTCTTTTTATTAGATTTTCAGGACATCAAGTACAGCAACACTGCCATGCAGGGCAGTGCAAACATCAAACAAACATCAAACATCATGTGATTGACCGATCACTCATCATATCCTGTCGTTGGTTGTTGGTAAAACACATTGACATTATCGTGCTATGGAGAATACATACATATTAACATCAATCGTTATCATTCATTGACCTTCTTGGGCTTGCGACTGCAGATATTGACGCAAAGGTTCCCAAATGTCTTCCGCATAAAGTTCGAGGTTTTCTTTACAATACACCAGATCCTTAACCCAGTGGTCCGGATGTGGGGCTAGAGTGCTCTCCCATGTCAAATCCACCTGGCGTTTTGCCATCAGTAATGGAATTCTTACAAATCTGCCCATAGTCCCCTTCACCCGAGGCAGGTAGCATAACAAACAGATCTTTGGTGTACATTGCAAAGGGACTCCAGATATAGACTGTATGCGCCCTACTACTTCTTCCCAATACCTAAACACTAGTCTGCAGTCCCAGGCCAAATGCCAGAAATCTGTGTCCATCTGGCTGCATCGCTTGCACTTGCTGGTATCCCGGAGGCCAAATCTGTGTAGTTTAAGGGGCGTGTGGTACACTTGGTGAAGGTATTTAAAATGGATAATACGCAGATTACCATTGGACGTGAGGGTGCTAGTGAGGTTGCAGACATGCTCCCATTCTGTTGGTAGCAGCGGAGGAGTGAGCCTATCATTCTAGCGTGCGAGGATTTTATCGGCAGCGGTGACCTTCTCGTCTCGCACCGCTCTGTACAACTTAGTGACTAGCTTACGACGTGTAGGCGTAACCAATAGCAATTGTAGTGAGTGCAATGAGGGTGGTTCGGCAGGGAATGTAGTATAATGTGCTTTTATAGCAAGCTTCAATCTGTGTAACGTGAAATGGAATAACAGCGTTGGATTAAGAATGTATTGAAGCTCCTCAGATGTGATAAAACTCCCATTGGGGTAAATGTCTCGCATTTTATCAATACCGGCCTCTCTCAGAGAACGCATTGGGCCTTCTTCCTGCGTCACTGACAGCACTGCGTGATGCTCCAGAGGCAGCGCTGGGGCATAAATCGGGAGCTTCGCCGCAAGTTTACCAATGGACTGCCATGCAGCAATGGTGGTATAGATCGCATTTATTTCATGCTTTGGTGTGCCTCTCTGCGCATGTGTAAGTATGCAATGTAGCGGGATCGGGTGTGCATCTCCATCTTCCACATCCACATGAGGGGTGAAGGCATGGGGGTTGTACCAGTAATGCGCGTATTGCGCCTGGGCTCAAAGATAATACATATATAGATCTGGCACGCAAAACCCTCCTTTGGCGTAATCTAGCGTAAGTGTGTTCCAACCCACCCTGGCTTGTTTGCCTCCCCAGATCAAGCGGACTAGTGAGGATCGTACAGTGTTGAAAAAATGTTTAGTCAGTGTTATAGGAATGTTGCAGAAGAGATATAAAAAACGCGGTAATACTATCATTTTTATGATGGCGATGCGATCCGCTAGCGATAGGGGCAACGCCGTCCACCTGTCCACTTGTTGCTCCAGGGTAACACACGCCCTCCCATAATTTTCTTTGACCACAATCTCAGGGTCACGGTGTACCCAGATTCCCAAATACTTAACTGGGTCAGTAGACCATACCAGCGGATATTCCAGACTAGGGGGACTCGTGAGCGTGGTCAGAGGGAGGATCACATATTTATCCCAGTTAATAGCGAGCCCCAGGAGAAGGCCAAATCTAATGTATTCGCGCAGCACAGGCGCTAGATAACGCTGAGGCTCTCTGATAAAATGTACCATATCGTCAGCATAGAGAGATATGCCAACTGGGCGGTACATGAATGTAAGAGCAGTCTCTCTGTGCCGCTGGCGTATTATGCAAGCCAGGGGTTCCAACATGATAGAGAACAGCAGTGGCGATAGGGGGCAACCCTGCCTGGTACCTCTCTCGATCTGAAATGGCTCCGATGTTATACCACCCACTCGCACCCATGTGGAGGGGTCAGTGTACCACAGGCGCACCCACCCCATAAAAATCTCAGGGAAACCCATGCGCTTCAGGTTCTGAAACATGTAACTCCATTCGATGTAGTCGAATGCTTTCGCTGCATCCAGTATTACAGCAGCAGCAGGAAGAGCATGGCCTAAAACGTGAAACATCGAAAAGATAGTTCGTAAATTGTGGGACGTGGATCTTTCTGGTATGAAGCCAGATTGGTCCGGTAAGACCAAACTGGGCATTAAAGGTTGAAGTCTGGACGCCAAGATATTGGCTAGTATTTTTGCATCCAGATTAATCAGGGATAAGGGGTGGTATGACTCGCAGTAAGAGGGTGACTTGTCTTTTTTTAATAAAGTGATTATCAAAGCCTGTCTGAGCGAAGGTGGTAGCCGACCTGTCTCATGCGCTTCATCATATACAGCCAGCAAATGGGGAATCAGGAGCTCGGCATACTCCTTATAGAATTCTGCCGTAAGGCCGTCCGGCCCTGGAGCTTTTTTATTTGGCAGAGCGCGTATTGCCGCCAGGATATCCGATGCTTCAATTGGCTGACTTAAATATTCTTGGTGTCCGTTCGCCAACCAGGCGCATGCAATGTCCGATAGATACTCATCCAGAGCTGGAGGATCAGCGCTCCCCCGTGACTTGTACAGGTGAGCATAACAGCCACGAAATTGATCCACTATGGCCTGAGGTGTGTAGTGTTCCTCACCCTGCGCGTCTATGATTTTGGAAATGTGATGGTGCTCAGCGTGAAATTTGAGCTTAGCAGCTAAGTTATGACCTGGCCTGCCGCCGTCGCCATAGGTGCGAGCTATGTGTCTTCTAGATAGGTAGCGTATTTCAGTCTTTGCCATCTCATCGTACTCTAAAATCAAGTCGTGAATGCGGGATAGTGTGGGTGCACATGGCCTGTATTCGTATCTTTTTCAAGCCCCTCTAGCGCCTTCTCGATCCTCGTGAGCTGTCCCCGAATATCTTTTAAAATACCCGCTCCTGTACTGATGCATACTCCCCTTATAGTGACCTTGAAGGCCTCCCAGAGAGTCGCAGCACTGTCTACAGTACCTACATTCAAATCAAAGTATTGCCCTATTGCTTCCCTGATGGTGTTGGCATAGGTAGGGTCTAAAAGAGCTTCCGAACGGAATCTCCATGTGAACGGGCGGTGGGTATTAGTGGGAATCGTGAGGGCGAGCTTAACCAGGTTATGATCGGATAGTGTGCGAGGGAGAGGGACGACATCTGTCACCCAGGCATTCTCCCCCTCACTAAGCAGCCAGTAGTCCAGATGGGACCAGCTACCATGTGCCGTAGAGGCATGTGTACCCTCCAGTGTAGCCCAATTGCGAAGCCGCCACGTGTCAATCAACCCAAGCTCAAGCATGCCATCCTTGATGCATTGGGCGGCTCTAGGAGTACGTCCACCTTGTTGACTAGATTTATCCTTGCTCGGGTCAAAGTGCGTGTTAAGGTCTCCTCCCCAGACAACTTCAGCGGAATGCCATTCACTCAGCACACTAAGAATTCATGCAAACACCTCAGGTTCATCCGTGATTGGTCCGTAAACATTAGCAATAGTCAGTAACGAGACCCCCAGCTTACCCTGCACGATAGCATAGCGCCCTTCCTCATCTGTGCACGTTTGTATCGGAGTAAATGCGATACCTCTTTTTATAAGGATGAGAACCCCTCTTGCATAGGACGAATATGACGAGGCAAGTTTATACCCAGCCCACTTTAGAGCAATCTTGGCCTCAGTCAACTTGGTCAGGTGCGTCTCCTGTAGAGAGCAATCTGAACCCCATGTCTATCTAAATAAGCGAAGACCTGTCGAATTTTCTTGGGGGAATTTAGCCCTCGAATATTCCACGTTATACATGTGAATTTATCTTCCATTGTCGCCATTGAGAGTGATGAACAGTAGCATAGTGAGTACCCAGCTTTGGAATGCCAAACCTGCACATATATACCATAATCTGAGCATCAGGACAGTCACAATTAACAAACCCCAACTTCTAGATTTTGTACCCCCCACCCCCACCCACTTTAGCATACCCAACTCGCCAAAGCCATCCCACAAGCTAAAACAAACCCCAACAGAGTTAAACATGGTCTAGATGTGATATGGGGCACACCCATTGGGGAACGCTGGAGCACAACCTACTCCCTAGATGACAAGGGAGGTGGCCGACTAGTATAAAATGCATTCCCTAGATCATCCATCAAACAGAATCATGATATATTAGAGACCAGTGTCACCAATTTTAACAGTATGTCCCCCGCTGCAGGAGGGCATCATATGCAAAAAGGATACAGTGATATGAGTACAGTGCATCAGGAGCACCGCTCTTCAATTTCAGGAGAACACTGCGAACAATAGTGTAGTGAAAAAACAGCTTCTATTAGAAAAGACAGTTAGTTTAAGCACAGTACATTGTTCGTAGATAATTAACCTTCATCGTCCGAGGCATCGGGAGCGGCTTTCTTCTGGCGTCGGAGGGATTTAGCATAGTCCATGGCCTGTTTCGGATTGGTGAAAATCCTGGCCTTGTCATCTGTTCCAATACGAAGCCGGGCCGGGTACAGCATAGCGTATTGTACGTTTTCCGAGATCAAGATCTTCTTCACCTGCTGGTACTCCTTTCTCGCTGCTTGGACTGCCGCCGTGAAATCAGGATAAAATGCCACTGTATTACCCTGATAGGTGATGGTGCCTTTCTGACGGGATATACGCAGCACTGAGTCACGGTCCCTGAAATTTAGTAACCGCGCAATGATCGGTCTGGGTGGAGCACCTGGGAGAGGCTGGACCACCAGGGAGTGATGAGCTCTCTCCACGATAAGTAACTGAGAGAGATTTTCGGGACCACAGATGTCACGGAGCATGTTTTTGACGTATGTCTCCAGCCGGCCTACATTGGTGGATTCCGGCAATCCCGTTATGCGCAGATTATTGCGCCGAGACCTAACCTCTAGGTCCTCGTTTTTGGCCTAAATGACGGCCAGGACCTTCTCCATATCCAGTGCTTTGGAGGTCACTTGCTGGAGTCCATCCTCCACGTCTGAGATAAGTTGTTCTGCTTCGCCCAGTCGGGTAGCTTGTCTGTCTAATTTGGCTGACATATGGCCCATGCGGCCACTGAGGGCCTCAATTTTGCCATCTATGGACTGGAGACTGGCTTGTATCACAGATAGTGTCTTCTCCAGGGTGGAGGAAGTCTCAGCTGGAGTTTCTAGCTCAGAGTCAGAAGTGGCCCCCCGTTTAGGTTTACCAGGTTTCCGCTGTTCAAACGTTAGGTGTGGCTAGGTTTTGTCGGTTTTTCCCATTGTGAAGAGTCTCGTGGCGGCTCGGGCGTGATAAGCACAGCGTAGGCAGCACACATAACAGTGGTTCCGACCTGATTGCTCTCGTTGTGCAGCTGTCTTGCAGCCCCGAAATGTATTGACAAGCCAGTGACGCTATATGGACTGTCCCGGCCAATGCACGCTACCCCGCACTTCCTACGTCTGTCACTGTAGGCCGAGTCAGGGTATGCAGACAGATGGGGTTGGGGTTAGGTGCAGCGCAGCCACTTGTAGAAGTGCCGCAATGCAGTCCGGCCACCGGGCTATGTAATGCAGGAGGACAAAACAGTGCCACGCACACCGACAGCACCCTCAGCACAGCTGCAATAGTGCCCAACAACTGTCTCACCTCATTGCCGCATTCAAACTGAGCCTGTCACTGCGGGGTCCCCCGGCAGCTCCACGGCGGTTCTGAGGTGCCTCACAGGGGGGGGGGCACAATAATAAGCTCGCCTCCCAGAAGGCAACCGCTGGTAAGTGGAAACACCTCACAGCACGAGTATAGGGCCACCGCTATATGCCTATTGAGTTCCAACCGGTGCGCCACACACAAAGTTCATGTCCCATGGTGGTAGCTCACAGCAGCAGGCCACACGCCAGCCTAACACGCAGGCACGTGCACCGCACCTCGCCTCTTCACATCAAGCCCCCAGCCTTCCCAGGAGAGTACGCAATGAAGCCAGGTATCTTCTCTGACGCAGCTCACTGGTCCTGGCTGCCAACACACCGGGGGTGCACCCGAGTGCCCAGGCCCCGCGCAGGTCGGGGGCACGGCCCGCACCAAAGTCTCTCTCTTCCCGCTCTGCCTCCAGTCACACTGCGCGGCAAGCGGGCCTCACCGGATGGATGGAACTGCAGGATGTCACAGCAGCTGCGCCAGCCTCCAGTCGACCCACCGGCCTCCGGCAATCAAAGTGCCGCCCGCGCGGCCGCCATGTTGGAAGGTAGGCCAGCTCAATCTTGTGCCGTCATCTGGGTCCTGTGACTGTCCGGAGGGGAGGCCACTGATAGCACAAGCCCTGTCCTCTGTGCAAACCGCTGAACAGACCACACTGGGCACCGGGGCAGCCCACAGCAGGCACCCTCGAGTGACGGGCGGCCGGCCTCGCTCACATGTCACGCCGCGGCTCCAGTCACCCCCAGGAAGCCGCAATGGAGGATCGGGACCACTTAGCCACCTGTAGATATTACCAGCGCCAGCTACAGTACCTTAAAGGCAGCCTTAGCCGCACAGGCAGCCTACGGGCCTCAGCGGGCGCCAAGCCGTTCACGTAGCTGCCATGTCCCCACAGCGCCGACGGGCCGTCAGCAGCAAAACAGCTTAGCGGGGACAAAAATCACAGCAATGATGACTCTGGCAGGCACCCTGTGGCATTATAACAAAACGCCGCCGGGTTTTAAATGTCGATGGCGTCCAGGGAGCAGGATAGTTGATGAATGGGCAAGTCGGCCGGCGGAGCTGCATTACAGCGCAGCCATCTTGCCGTGCGCCCTCTAGCGCCCCCCCTTGAAATACAATTCTGCATGCTCAGAGGTTCTAGTCCAATAAACTGAAATACAGTATTCCGTATGTGGAAAAACTCTGCATGTGGAGAAACTGTAGTCGTGCATTACAATTAAAACATGCCCAGCAGGATTAGAAGGGCAGATTTTCTGCACATGGATATAATGAGAAAGTGTTACAAGGTGCAAAGTTTAAAGCAAATTTGAGAACAAGAGATCAATTACTATTCTCAGACCATTCTAAAGAGGATAGTCAACAGGAGATTCATTACAGGCTATAGAACCTAACATGTAAAAGTGAGACAGATTCTTCAGAAGCACTGGCCCCTACTGTGTGGTGATCCTATCATAGGTTCAAAAGTACACAGTAAACCCTTGATAGCTTTCTATAGGGCAAGATCATTGAGGGATGATCTCGTAGTAAGTAGCCCGGAAATGCAGCAAGGAGGAACATGGCTTATGGGCAGTGGTGGCTTTAAGAAATGCCATAGGTGCAAAGCCTGTAAATATGGGGATAACACTACACAACTGGCCATACCTTTTTGCTGATGGACTTTGGAAAATTAAACAAGCACTATACTGCAAAAGTGAATTTGTGGTATATGTACTGAGATGCACTTGTCCAAAAATGTATATTGGCAGTACAATTCTGAAGGTACATCTGCGAATATTGGGGCATATACGAGCAATCAGTAATAGAGATCAAAAGTTTCCGGTGGTCAGGTATGTTAAAGAAGTGCATGGAAGTAATTTAGAAAATTTGGAATATTTGGAATATTTTGTCATAGATCAAGTGCCAAATCGTATGAGAGGAGTAAACGGAGCGATGTTTGAGGCAATTGGAATCGAAACATATCCTTAGATTTAACACCAAAATTCTGGCAGGATTGAATATTGAAGAGGATCTCTACATTCACTTATGAATATGAATAATATGATCTAGAATTAATTCTTAAAAATTGTGGACAGTCTGAAACATGATACTAAATGAGAAATATTAGTTTTTTAATAATTTTGGGCACAAGACACTTTCGATAATTATAAATTATAAATTGGTGAATTTGTGGGCAGCTAGAGTTATTGCACTTTTGCACACTGCACTTTCAAGCATTGGGCACTTGCCCTTAATTTATGTCAACATGTGTACTATAACATTAATGCTTTAAAATGTATGAAGTATGCATAGAGGGTATTAAGACCCAGTAAAACGTGCGTGATTTTGCACAGTATTGGACGAACAAATATAAGCACTTTAGGTTGGTTTTGCACAACTAAAAATCTAATTGGATAATAACTTTGTAATTATCTCTGGCCACAAAGAAGGGAGATGGAGCCAGAATCGTAATTAATTCAGTTAAAATCACATTCAGCACTTTGCACTTTATTTAGTGGAGAAATGGGCATTTGCCCTCTACACATACGTATATATTTGAATTTACACCAGTACTTAGTGTGGTAGTATTCACTCTGGTACAGGGGTTGAAGATAAGAGAATTTAATCGAAGAAATATAGATGTTCAATAGTAAAATCTGGGACAGAATGCTGCACAATGTGGAAATAGTAATCAATGATATAGGAATTCATTGAAAGGCATTGTTTGAATTTAAATAAATGTGATTTCTTCACTTGTTTAATTTTATTTCATAGGTGTCATTTTATAATTTGTATGTGCAATCCATTTCTTTGTTTTAAAATTGGTCTTAACTTATTACAAGAATAGATTGTATTGAGAAACAGATGGAATATTCCCACAAAATGATGAAATGGTGAATGGTATATTGCACTACATGTTGTCCATTATCAACTGCACTGTCAATTTAAAACATTGGTGGTATAAATAGAACAAAATGGAGTCAGGCATTCATTGTGAAAAAGACCGCTGAGATGGTTGAAACGCGTTAGCTTAAGCCACAATAAAGCCGATCATAAGCGAGCCCGAGCGTGTTGGAGCCTGTTGGCTGTATATATATATATATATGTGTGTGTATATGTATTTACATATATATGTATGCATAGATATGTATACATATATATGTATGTGTATATATGCATATATCTATCTATCTCTCTCTCTCTCTCTCTCTCTCTCTATATATATATATATATATATATATATATATATATATATATATATATATATATATATATATATATTCACTGAAAAAACCATAGGTTTCAGGCACGTTAAAGTTAGAAATTAGCATTTAAAAAACCTTAGAAATTCACTGAAAAAACCATAGGTTTTAGGGACAGTTATAGTTAGTTGGACATTGCACTCGTACAAAACCCGTGAAATTCCCACGTTATAGTTAGTTCAGGTAACTATAACTCGCGCCCCGCAATGCACTGCTGATGACGTCACATATTACATCACTCATGACATGGTCAGTGACATCACTGATGACATCACTGATGACATCTCAAATTACATCACTGATGACATCATCCAGTGACTGTGTGTTTCTGTAAAGTTTAAATATGTTTAATATATATAGGAAAAGGCGTATTGAAGAATGAGTGGGTGTATAAGTGTCTGAAAGGATGATTTAGTAGGTGCGTGACTAACTCTATAAGTGAGTGATTAAACGTATCTTACTGAATGCATGGCTTAGTGACTAAACTGGGTGAATGTCTGTGTCTGTCTGTTGCTGTGTAAGTGGCTGCATGGGTTTGTGAATAGCTACATGAGTGTCTATATGAGTTATTGATTGGTTGTCTGAGTATCTGTATGTGTGCCTGAGTGTTTGTGTGGGTGGGGTGTGTGCGACTCTGTGCATAGATGTGTGAGTGGGTGATTCACTGGGTGGATGGTTTCAAGAGTGCATCTGTGATAGACTGTATGGGTGGGTAAGTGTGTGTAAGAGTGTGTTAGTGAGTGAATGTATGTCCCAGTGGTACATGTGTAAGTAACTACATATGTGAAAGGCAGTATATATGTGTGTTGGAGTATATAAATAGCTATAAGCGAGAGTGTGTGATTGTGAGAGTGACTGTATGGATGAGTGTGTGCTTGTATCAGAGATTGTATAAGAGCGTAAGAATGTGCTAGTATTTGTATGAGTAAGTGAGCTGGTGTGTGTATAACTGTATAGGTGAGTAAATGGGTGTGTGCTTAATTTTTTGCATGACTGACTAGGTGTGTGAGTACCTCTATGGATGAGTGGTGGTGTGTGAGTGTTTATATAGGTGTATGAGTGCATATAATAGTCCTGTACTGAGTGACTATAAGTATGAGTGATTGTACGGGTGAGTGAGTAGATGTGTGTGTGTAGACCTAAGAATCAGTGAGTGTGTATATAGTAATTGGTGTTGGAGTGTCTATGGTTTTGACAATGGCAGTCTGTAATTTACAGTGGGTGTATCAAAAGTTATATTAGGGTGTGAGAAGATGCATCAAATTATCTTATGGATGATGTCATCAGTGATGTCATCAGTGATGTCATTTGAGATGTCATCAGTGATGTCATCAGTGATGTCACTGACCATGTCATGAGTGATGTAATATGTGACGTCATCAGCAGTGCATTGCGGGGCGCGAGTTATAGTTACCTGAACTAACTATAACGGGGGAATTTCACGGGTTTTGTACGAGTGCAATGTCCAACTAACTATAACTGTCCCGTTATGGTTTTTTCAGTGAATTTCTAAGGTTTTTTAAATGCTAATTTCTAACTATAACGTGCCTGAAACCTATGGTTTTTTCAGTGAATTTCAAAGGTTTTTTAAATGCTAATTCCTAACTATAACGTGTCTGAAACCTATGGTTTTTTCAGTGAATTTCAAAGGTTTTTTAAATGCTAATTCCTAACTATAACGTGTCTGAAACCTATGTTTTTTTCAGTGAATTTCAAAGGTTTTGTAAATGACAATTTTTAAATGTATTAATTGTTATATTTATTTTTTTGATACTGATTTACAACATTTTTTTAAACTATTTATTTTTAGATATTTTATTTTTTAAATTACATTGTAATTACATTATACATTACATTACAAAATATACTTTCTCAGAATGAATTACTTTAGTTTAAATACTTTGCAAATAGGCAATAGACTTTTAAGTACAGTAGTTACAGTTGTTGCAATGGGCAACACAATTTCAAAAACAATGCAACATTGAGCTCAATGTGAATTTCTAGTTAAATGCAATTAGTTACTTTATGGATTACTTTTTCTAACCACAGGACTGGATCCTAGATTCAGTCCTGGGACATCTCCTGTAAACAGTTGAGTAAAAGCGTTTTGGTTACAGTAGTGATTTTTAAGGAATATTATTGTATTTTAAAAGTTGACACTTAGAAACTTTTTCACATAGAATCACCAATGTTATCCTATGGGAGGAAATTCACTTAGCAGGTAAGTAGTGTTATCGTTACTTTTTCTTACTCAGTGGTGGATCCTGGATCCAGCACTGGTGCATCTCCTGTAAACAGTTGAAAGAATGCCTTTAAGTCACACAGGCGATTTTTAAGGAATATTTGTAGTTTGTGAAAATCGACACTGAAACTTTTCTGCTGAAAACCAGAGAATGGATTCCTATGGAAGGAAATTCAAGTTACTGGTAAGTATGGTTAGAATTACTTTTCAGGGTCAGTGCTGGGCTAAAAGATGCAGCACTGGGTTCTCTCCTGATAACAGGTGAGTAAATCGGAATTCATAGTTTGGCTGATTTTAGAGAAATATTATAAAGTTTCAAAACTCCACACTTAGAAGAATTTCCAAGTGAAACCAGTCAATGTTAGCCTATGGAAGGAAATACAAGTTACTGGTAAGTACGGTTAGAATTACTTTTCAGGGTCAGTGCTGGGCTAAAAGATGCAGCACTTGTTTCTCTCCTGATAACAGGTGAGTAAATCGGAATTCGTAGTTCGGCTGATTTTAGAGGAATATTATAAAGTTCCAAAACTCCACACTTAGATGAATTTCCAAGTGAAACCGGTCAATGTTAGCCTATGGAAGGAAATTCAAGTTACTGGTAAGTACGGTTAGAATTACTTTTCAGGATCGGTACTGGGCGCAAAGATGCAGCACTGAGGTCTCTCCTGATAACAGGTGAGTAAATCGGAATTCGTAGTTCTGCTTATTTTAGAGGAATATCTGTAAGTTTCAAAAATCAACACTTAGAAACTTTTTCAGCAAAAAGCAGGCAATGATATCCTATGGAAGGAAATTCAAGTTACTGGTAAGTACGGTTAAAATTACTTTTCAGGATCAGTACTGGGTTCAAAGATGCAGCACTGAGGTCTCTCCTGATAACAGGTGAGTAAATCGGAATTCGTAGTTCGGCTGATTTTAGAGGAATATTTGCACAATGGTGAATAAAGGGGGATACATGTCTGCAAACACGCCCTGTGGCGCGTTTTAAGTTGGAGAATTAATTCCTCCTCAATCCCGAGGGTCCCTAGGGGCCAACTAGCCCACCAGGTACCTCCAGTATGCGCCAGAGAGCTGCATTGCAGAGAGGTGTTCAGAGGCCACGCCCCTTTTTACAACACTCTGCAACGCAGCTCCGTGGCGCTTACTGGAGGTACCTGGTGGGCTAGTTGGCCCCCAGGGACCCTCAGGATTGAAGAGGATTTAATTCCCCATCTTAAAACACGCCACGGGGCCTGTTTACACACATGTCACCTGAAGCCCCGCCCCCTCCCTTCACCACTGTGCAAACGCGCCCCGTGGCGCGTTTTAAGTTGGGGGATTAAGTCCCCTTGAATCCTGAGGGTCCCTGGAGTCCAAGTAGCCCACCATGTACCTCCAAAAAGCGCCACAGAGCTGCGTTGCAGAGAGGTGTAAAAAGGGGCGTGGCCTCTGTACACCTCTCTGCAACGCAGCCCCCTGGCGCATACTGGAGGTTCCTGGTGGGCTAGTTGGCCCCCAGGGACCCCCAGTATTTAAGGGGAATTCGTTCCCCATCTGCAAACGCGCCAGGGGGCGCGTTTGCAGAGTGGTAAAGGAAGGGGGCGGGGCCTGCGGCCCGATCGTTTTTTTTTTTTTTTCCCCCGAAGGGGGGCTGTGTGGCCCCCCTTCCTTTTTCCTATTTTTGGGCCCTTGGGACCCCATCCCCCAGGGCCTTACCCCTTTTCTTTTTTTTTTTTTTTCATTAAACGGGAAGGGGGCCGCGTGGCCCCCTCCCATGGCCGAATCCGGCCCCGGGGACCCCATCCCCCGGGGCATGGCCACACTTTTAAATACATTTTTATGGAGGGGGGCTGCGTGGCCCCCCTCCTCAGGCCTCCTTTTGCCCCGGGGACCCCATCCCCCGGGGCAGGCCTTTATTTTTTATTTTTTTAATGTTTTTTTTAATTATTTTTGGGGAGGGGGGCCACGTGGCCCCCCTCCCGGGCCACTACTTGCCCCGGGGACCCCATCCCCCGGGGCTGGCCCTATCCTTTGGGGTCCGTGGGGGACCCCAACTCCCCACGGACCCTGCCGGCTCCCCGCCTCCTGCGGGAGCCGGCATTGCTTCCCACATGGGGAGCTGCTAACATGCAGCTCCCCATGTGAAAAGCAATTTGCTTTGGATATTGGAGGCGAGAGCAGGTTTCCTGCTCTCGCTTCCAATATCCAAAGCAGTTTGCTATGACAGGACGGGAGCCGCGAGGCTCCCGTCCTGTCATAGCAAACTACAGTGTCCCGGGGGTAAGCACCCCGGGACTCTGCAGGAGCCATTACAGGCTCCAGGAGGGAGGCCGCACGGCCCCCCTCCCTCCATCAACAAAGCCCCGGGGAGGTGGTGGTCCCCGGGGCTCTGGGGGTACGTAATAGACCCCCATATTGACATTTTTAGTGCCCCGGGGAGGTGGCGGTCCCCGGGGCGTGTGGGGGGGCTCGCGCCCCCCACAGGTAATTTTTAAAAAAAATAAAAAAGAAGCCCCGGGGGTGGCGGTCCCCGGGGCTGCGGGAGGGCCAAGAGCCCTCCCGCATCATTATTTTTAAAGCCCCGGGGGTGGCGGTCCCCGCGGCTTGGGGGGCCTTTGAGGCCCCCCAAAATTAAATATAAACCCACCCCCCGCATGCCCCCGGGACTTGGCCCACCCGGGGGCAAAATAGCATCGAAGCGCGGGAGACCGCGCTTCGATTATTTTTTTTTCGGCGGGATTCGCGCACCCTAAGCGCATCCCGCCAATTTTTTTCCCTTAAAAAATGCTCTTTTCTGCCCAGGGGGTCCTTGTGGGACCCCCTGTGCAGACCTAGGGGGTCAGGGTGTTTCTACCCTGCCCCCTTTGTGCGTTTTGCGCACTTGTTTCTTTTTTTTTTCTCGGCGGGATCCGCGCACCCTAAGCGCATCCCGCCGATTTTTAAACAAAAAAAATGCTTTTTTCTGCCCAGGGGGTCCTTGTGGGACCCCCTGAGCAGACCTAGGGGGTCAGGGTGTTTCTACACTTCCTGATTTGGAGTGTTGACAGCCAATTAGCATGCAGCTCGTGATCGGGAGGGTACGCGGACCCTACTCGGCCATAGATATATATGTGAATTTATTTGTGATTTTCTCAGAAACTACGGAATGGATTTACACCATTTAAGCAAAAGGCACGACACTGAACCAAGGGCTACCTCTTTGCCAAATTTGGTGTAATTCTGTTCAGCAGTTCGGGCTGTAGCTGCGACTAAAGGTTCCTATGGAAAAATGAATGGGGAAAACGCGTTTAGGGACCCCCCTTTTTTCTCGGCCCCCGCTTGACGAATCACCCTGAGACTTTCAGGATAGGAGCGGACCGGAGCGCCCCAACAAGTTGGAAACTTTCGCAAAGATTCGTCAATTGGCGCCAACGTTATTTCAAATAGAATGTTGCGGATTTCCTATGGAAAATAGGTCCTAACTATAACTATCTGCTGGCCAGTAGATAATATATATATATATATATATATATATATATATATATATATATATATATATATATATATATATATATATTCACTGAAAAAACCATAGGTTTTAGGGACAGTTATAGTTAGTTGGACATTTCACTCGTACAAAACCATAGAAATTCCCCCGTTATAGTTAGTTCAGCTAACTATAACTCGCGCCCCCGCAATGCACTGCTGATGACGTCACATATTACATCACTCATGACATGGTCAGTGACATCACTGATGACATCACTGATGACATCTCAAATGACATCACAGATGACATCATCCAGTGACTGTGTTTCTGTAAAGTTTAAATATGTTTAATATATATAGGGAAAGGCGTATTGAAGAATGAGTGGGTGTATAAGTGTCTGAATGGATGATTTAGTACGTGAGTGACTGACTCTACAAGTGAGTGATTAAATGTATCTTACTGAATGCATGGGTTAGTGACTAAACTGTGTGAATGTCTGTATCCGTCTGTCTGTTGGTTTGTAAGCGACTGCATGGCTTTCTGAATAGCTACATGAGTGTCTACATGGGTTATTGATTGATTGTCTGAGTATCTGTATGGGTGCCTGAGTGTTTGTGTGGGTGGGGTGTGTGTGACTCTGTGCATAGATGTGTGAGTTGGTGATTCACTGGGTGCATGGTTTCAAGAGTGCATCTGTGATGGACTGTATGGGTGGGTGAGTGTGTGTATGGGTGTGTTAGTGATTGAATGTATATCTCAGTGGTACATGTGTGAGTAACTACATATGTGAAAGGCAGTATATATGTGTGTTAGAGTATTTAAATGGCTATAAGTGAGAGTGTGTGATTGTGAGAGTGGCTGTATGGATGAGTGTGTACTTGTATCAGTGATTGTATAAGAGTGTAAGAATGTGCTAGTATTTGTATGAGTAAGTGAGCTGGTGTGTGTATAACTGTATAGGTGAGTAAATGGGTGTGTGATTAAGTTTTTGCATGACTGACTAGGTGTGTGAGTACCTCTATGGATGAGTGGCGGTGTGTGAGTGTTTATATAGGTGTATGAGTGCATATGATAGTCCTGTACTGAGTGACTAAGTATGAGTGACTGTACGGGTGAGTGAGTGGATGTGTGTGTAGACCTAAGAATCAGTGAGTGGGTATGTAGTTTTTGGTGTTGGAGTGTCTATGGTTTTGAGAATGGCAGTCTGTAATTTAGAGTGGGTGTATCAAAAGTTATATTAGGGTGTGAGAAGATGCATGAAATTATCACATGGATGATGTCATCAGTGATGTCATTTGAGATGTCATCAGTGATGTCACTGACCATGTCATGAGTGATGTAATATGTGACGTCATCAGCAGTGCATTGCGGGGCGCGAGTTATAGTTAGCTGAACTAACTATAACGGGGGAATTTCTATGGTTTTGTACGAGTGAAATGTCCAACTAACTATAACTGTCCCTAAAACCTATGGTTTTTTCAGTGAATTTCAAAGGTTTTTTAAATGCTAATTTCTAACTATAACGTGTCTGAAACCTATGGTTTTTTCAGTGAATTTCAAAGGTTTTTAAATGCTAATTTCTAACTATAACGTGCCTGAAACCTATGATTTTTTAAGTGAATTTCAAAGGTTTTTTTAAATGCTAGTTTCTAACTATGCCTACAGAGGTAGGACATGTGAAGAAAGAAGAAAAAACGCACAGAAAGAAGCAAAAGATGTGCAGAAAGAACCAACAGAGGAGCAGAAAGAGGCCTTGTTGCAAAATCATCCTGTGCCTACAACTTTTTCAGATGGGTACTGGTGGTAACTGACTCTGACTAACCAGAGCCAGTGCTATGCTAAAAGACACTTAGAATACAGTGAAAACACCTACATACACTAGGGAACACTATGCGTTGGGGTACCCCTGTGATTAGCATGACCTCCTCTGCAAGTCCCTAGTACATAATAGGGCAGGGGGATTAAAACTACCTCTTAAAACGCGCTACAGGGCGCGTTTGCACAGTGGTGAAGGGAGGGGGGGGCCTGAGGTGACATGTGTGCAAACGCACCCCGAGGCGCGTTTTAAGTTGCGGGATTAAGTCCCCTTGAATTCTGAGGGTCCCTGGGGCCCAACTAGCCCCCCAGGTACCTACAGTTAGGACCACAGAGCTGAGTTGCAGAGAGGCGTTCCGAGGCCACGCACCTTTTTCACCTCTCTGCAACGCAACTCTGTTGTGCTTACTGAAGGTACCTGGTGGGCTAGTTGGCCCCAGGGTCCCTCAGGATTCAAAGGGAATTAATTCCCCAACTTAAAACGCACCACAGGGCGTGTTTGCGCACATGTCACCTGAGGCCCCGCCCCTCCCTTCACCACTGTGCAAACGCGCCCCGTGGTGCGTTTTAAGTTGGGGGATTAGGTCACCTTGAATCCTGAGGGTCCCTGGGGCCCAACTAGCCCACTAGGTACTTCCAGTAAGCACCACAGGCCTGCGTTGCAACGCCTGTAACAAATTGTGCAGTTGTGTTTAGGTAGTGAAGAGTGTCGTGCTGGGGGTAGTGTTTTAGGGTTTAGGGTAGTGCAGTGGTGTTTGTGTAGTGTAGGGGGTCATGCTGGGGGTAGATTTAGGGTTTAGGGTAGTGCAGTGGTGTTTGGGTAGTGTAGGGAGTCGTGCTGGGGGGAGTGTTTTAGGGTTTAGGGTAGTGCAATGGTGTTTGGGTAGTGTAGGGGGTTGTGCTGGGGGTAGTGTTTTAGGGTTTAGGATAGTGCAGTGGTGTTTGGGTAGTGTAGGGGGTCGTGCTGGGGGTAGTGATTTAGGGTAGTGCAGTGGTGTTTGGGTAGTGTAGGGGTACTGCTGGGGGTAGTGTTTTAGGGTTTAGGTTAGTGCAGTGGTGTTTGGGTAGTGTAGGGGTACTGCTGGGGGTAGTGTTTTAGGGTTTAGGGTAGTGCAGTGGTGTTTGTGTAGTGTAGGGGGTAGTGTTTTAGGGTTTGGGGTAGTGCAGTGGTGTTTCTGTAGTGTAGGAGGTCGTGTTTTAGGGTTTAGGGTAGTGCAGTGGTCTTTGGGTAGTGTAGGGAGTCATGCGGGGGTAGTGTTTTAGGGTTTAGGGTAGTGTAGGGGGTCATGCGGGGGTAGTGTTTTAGGGATTAGGGTAGTGCATTGGTGTTTGGGTAGTGTAGGGGGTCATGCGGGGGGTAGTGTTTTAGGGTTTAGGGCAGTGCAGTGGTGTTTGGGTAGTGTAGGGGGTCGTGCTGGGGGGAGTGTTTTAGGGTTTAGGGCAGTGCAGTGGTGTTTGGGTAGTGTAGGGGGTCGTGCTGGGGGAGTGTTTTCGGGTTTAGGGCAGTGCAGTGGTGTTGGGGTAGTGTAGGGGGTCGTGCTGGGGTGAGTGTTTGAGGGTTTAGGGCAGTGCAGTCGTGTTCGGGTAGTGTAGGGGGTTGTGCTGGGGGTAGTATTTTAGGGTTTAGGTTAGTGCAGTGGTGTTCGGGTAGTGTAGGGGGTCGTGCTGGGGGTAGTGTTCTAGGGTTTAGGGCAGTACAGTGGTGTTTGGGCAGTGTAGGGGGTAATGCTGGGGGTGGTGTTTTAGGGTTTAGGGCAGTGCAGTGGTGTTCGGGCAGTGGAGGGGGTCGTGCTGGGGGTGGTGTTTCAGGGTTTAGGGCAGTGCAGTGGTGTTTGGGCAGTGTAGGGGGTGGTGTTTCAGGGTTTAGGGTAGTGCAGTGGTGTTCGGGCAGTGTAGGGGGTCGTGCAGGGGGTGGTGTTTCAGGGTTTAGGGCAGTGGTGTTCGGGCAGAGTAGGGGGTCGTGCTGGGGGTGGTGTTTCAGGGTTTGGGGCAGTGCAGTGGTGTTCGAGCAGTAAAGGGGGTCGTGCTGGGGGTGGTGTTTCAGGGTTTAGGGCAGTGCAGTGGTGTTCGGGCAGTGTAGGGGGCGGTGCAGGGGGTAGTGTTTCAGGGTTTAGGGCAGTGCAGTGGTGTTTGGGCAGTGTAGGGGGTGCTGCAGGGGGTGGTGTTTCAGGGTTTAGGGCAGTGCAGTGGTGTTAGGGCAGTGTAGGGGGTCGTGCAGGGTGTGGTGTTTCAGTGTTTAGGGCAGTGCAATGGTGTTTGGGCAGTATAGGGGGTCGTGCTGGGGCTGGTGTTTCAGGGTTTAGGGCAGTACAGTGGTGTTCGGGCAGTGTAGGGGGTCGTGCTGGGGCTGGTGTTTCAGGGTTTAGGGCAGTGCAGTGGTGTTCGGGCAGTGTAGGGGGTCATGCTGTGGCTGGTGTTTCAGGGTTTAGGGCAGTGCAGTGGTGTTCGGGCAGTGTAGGTGGTCGTGCTGGGGCTGGTGTTTCAGGGTTTAGGGCAGTGCAGTGGTGTTCGGGCAGTGTAGGGGGTCATGCTGGGGCTGGTGTTTCAGGGTTTAGGGCAGTGCAGTGGTGTTCGGGCAGTGTAGGGGGTCTTGCTGGGGCTGGTTTATCAGGGTTTAGGGCAGTGCAGTGGTGTTCGGGCAGTGTAGGGGGTCGTGCTGGAGGTGGTGTTTCAGGGTTTAGGGCAGTGCAGTGGTGTTTGGGCAGTGTAGGGGTCATGCTGGGGCTAGTGTTTCAGGATTTAGGGCAGAGCAATGGTGTTCAGGCAGTGTAGGGGGTTTTGCTGGAGGTGGTGTTTCAGGGTTTAGGGCAGTGCAGTGGTGTTCGTGCAGTGTAGGGGGTGGTGTTTCAGGGTTTAGGGCAGTGGTGTTCAGGCAGTGTAGGGGGTCTTGCTGGGGTTGATGTTTCAGGGTTTAGGGCAGTGCAGTGGTGTTCGGGCAGTGTAGGGGGTTGTGCTGGGGGTGGTGTTTCAGGGTTTAGGGCAGTGCAGTGGTGTTCCGGCAGTGTAGGAGGTCGTGCAGGGGGTGGTGTTTCAGGGTTTAGGGCAGTGCAGTGGTGTTCGGGCAGTGTAGGGGGTCGTACTGGGGGTGGTGTTTCAGGGTTTAGGGCAGTGCAGTGGTGTTCGGGCAGTGTAGGGTGTCGTGCTGAGGGGTGGTGTTTCAGGGTTTAGGGCAGTGCAGTGGTGTTCGGGCAGTGTAGGGGGTCGTGCAGGGGGTGGTGTTTCAGGATTTAGGGCAGTGCAGTAGTGTTTGGGCAGTGTAGGGGGTCGTGCAGGGGGTGGTGTTTCAGGGTTTAGTGCAGTGGTGTTCGACCAGTGTAGGTGGTCTTGCTGGGGGTGGTGTTTCAGGCTTTAGTGCAGTGGTGTTCGGGCAGTGTAGGGGGTCTTGCTGGGGGTGGTGTTTCAGGGTTTAGGGCAGTGCAGTGGTGTTCGGGCAGTGTAGGGGGTCTTGCTGGGGCTGGTGTTTCAGGGTTTAGGGCAGTGCAGTGGTTTTCGGGCAGTGTAGGCGGTCGTGCTGGGGCTGGTGTTTCAGGGTTTAGGGCAGTGCAGTGGTGTTCGGGCAGTGTACGGGGTTGTGCTGGGGCTGGTGTTTCAGGGTTTAGGGCAGTGAAGTGGTGTTCGGGCAGTGTAGGGGGTCGTGCTGGGGGTGGTGTTTCAGGGTTTAGGGCAGTGCAGTGGTGTTCGGGCAGTGTAGGGGGTCGTGCTGAGGCTGGTGTTTCATGGTTTAGGGCAGTGCAGTGGTGTTCGGGCAGTGTAGGGGGTCGGGCTGGGGGTGGTGTTTTTGGGTTTAGGGCAGTGCAGTGGTGTTTGGGCAGTGTAGGGGGTCATGCTGGGGGTGGTGTTTCAGGGTTTAGGGCAGTGCAGTGGTGTACGGGCAGTGTAGGGGGTCTTGCTGGGGGTGGTGTTTCAGGGTTTAGGGCAGTGGTGTTCGGGCAGTGTAGGGGGTCTTGCTGGGGGTAGTGTTTCGGGGTTTAGGGCAGTGCAGTGGTGTTCGTGCAGTGTAGGGGGTCGTGCTGGGGGTGGTGTTTCAGGGTTTAGGGCAGGGCAGTAGTGTTCGGGCAGTGTAGGGGATCGTGCAGGGGTGGTGTTTCAGGGTTTAGGGCAGGGCAGTAGTGTTCGGGCAGTGTAGGGGATCGTGCAGGGGGTGGTGTTTCAGGGTTTAGGGCAGTGCAGTGGTGTTCGGGCAGTGTAGGGGGTCGTGCTGGGGGTGGTGTTTCAGGGTTTAGGGCAGTGCAGTGGTGTTCGGGCAGTGTAGGGGTCGTGCTGGGGCTGGTGTTTCAGGGTTTAGGGCAGTGCAGTGGTGTTCGGGCAGTGTAGGGGGTCTTGCTGGGGGTGGTTTTCAGGGTTTAGGGCAGTGGTGTTCGGGCAGTGTAGGGGGTCTTGCTGGGGGTGGTGTTTCAGGGTTTAGGGCAGTGCAGTGGTGTTCGGGCAGTGTAGGGGGCGGTGCAGGGGGTAGTGTTTCAGGGTTTAGGGCAGTGCAGTGGTGTTTGGGCAGTGTAGGGGGTGCTTCAGGGGGTGGTGTTTCAGGGTTTAGGGCAGTGCAGTGGTGTTCGGGCAGTGTAGGGGGTCGTGCAGGGGGTGGTGTTTCAGGGTTTAGGGCAGTGCAGTGGTGTTCGGGCAGTATAGGGGGTCGTGCTGGGGCTGGTGTTTCAGGGTTTAGGGCAGTACAGTGGTGTTCGGGCAGTGTAGGGGGTCGTGCTGGGGCTGGTGTTTCAGGGTTTAGGGCAGTGCAGTGGTGTTCGGGCAGTGTAGGGGGTCATGCTGTGGCTGGTGTTTCAGGGTTTAGGGCAGTGCAGTGGTGTTCGGGCAGTGTAGGTGGTCGTGCTGGGGCTGGTGTTTCAGGGTTTAGGGCAGTGCAGTGGTGTTCGGGCAGTGTAGGGGTCATGCTGGGGCTGGTGTTTCAGGGTTTAGGGCAGTGCAGTGGTGTTCGGGCAGTGTAGGGGGTCTTGCTGGGGCTGGTTTATCAGGGTTTAGGGCAGTGCAGTGGTGTTCGGGCAGTGTAGGGGTCGTGCTGGAGGTGGTGTTTCAGGGTTTAGGGCAGTGCAGTGGTGTTTGGGCAGTGTAGGGGGTCATGCTGGGGCTAGTGTTTCAGGATTTAGGGCAGAGCAATGGTGTTCAGGCAGTGTAGGGGTTTTGCTGGAGGTGGTGTTTCAGGGTTTAGGGCAGTGCAGTGGTGTTCGTGCAGTGTAGGGGGTGGTGTTTCAGGGTTTAGGGCAGTGGTGTTCAGGCAGTGTAGGGGGTCTTGCTGGGGTTGATGTTTCAGGGTTTAGGGCAGTGCAGTGGTGTTCGGGCAGTGTAGGGGGTTGTGCTGGGGGTGGTGTTTCAGGGTTTAGGGCAGTGCAGTGGTGTTCCGGCAGTGTAGGAGGTCGTGCAGGGGGTGGTGTTTCAGGGTTTAGGGCAGTGCAGTGGTGTTCGGGCAGTGTAGGGGGTCGTACTGGGGGTGGTGTTTCAGGGTTTAGGGCAGTGCAGTGGTGTTCGGGCAGTGTAGGGTGTCGTGCTGAGGGGTGGTGTTTCAGGGTTTAGGGCAGTGCAGTGGTGTTCGGGCAGTGTAGGGGGTCGTGCAGGGGGTGGTGTTTCAGGATTTAGGGCAGTGCAGTAGTGTTTGGGCAGTGTAGGGGGTCGTGCAGGGGGTGGTGTTTCAGGGTTTAGGGCAGTGCAGTGGTGTTCGACCAGTGTAGGTGGTCTTGCTGGGGGTGGTGTTTCAGGCTTTAGTGCAGTGGTGTTCGGGCAGTGTAGGGGGTCTTGCTGGGGGTGGTGTTTCAGGGTTTAGGGCAGTGCAGTGGTGTTCGGGCAGTGTAGGGGTCTTGCTGGGGCTGGTGTTTCAGGGTTTAGGGCAGTGCAGTGGTTTTCGGGCAGTGTAGGCGGTCGTGCTGGGGCTGGTGTTTCAGGGTTTAGGGCAGTGCAGTGGTGTTCGGGCAGTGTACGGGGTTGTGCTGGGGCTGGTGTTTCAGGGTTTAGGGCAGTGAAGTGGTGTTCGGGCAGTGTAGGGGGTCGTGCTGGGGGTGGTGTTTCAGGGTTTAGGGCAGTGCAGTGGTGTTCGGGCAGTGTAGGGGGTCGTGCTGAGGCTGGTGTTTCATGGTTTAGGGCAGTGCAGTGGTGTTCGGGCAGTGTAGGGGTCGGGCTGGGGGTGGTGTTTTTGGGTTTAGGGCAGTGCAGTGGTGTTTGGGCAGTGTAGGGGGTCATGCTGGGGGTGGTGTTTCAGGGTTTAGGGCAGTGCAGTGGTGTACGGGCAGTGTAGGGGGTCTTGCTGGGGGTGGTGTTTCAGGGTTTAGGGCAGTGGTGTTCGGGCAGTGTAGGGGGTCTTGCTGGGGGTAGTGTTTCGGGGTTTAGGGCAGTGCAGTGGTGTTCGTGCAGTGTAGGGGGTCGTGCTGGGGGTGGTGTTTCAGGGTTTAGGGCAGTGCAGTAGTGTTCGGGCAGTGTAGGGGATCGTGCAGGGGGTGGTGTTTCAGGGTTTAGGGCAGTGCAGTAGTGTTCGGGCAGTGTAGGGGATCGTGCAGGGGTGGTGTTTCAGGGTTTAGGGCAGTGCAGTGGTGTTCGGGCAGTGTAGGGGGTCGTGCTGGGGGTGGTGTTTCAGGGTTTAGGGCAGTGCAGTGGTGTTCGGGCAGTGTAGGGGTCGTGCTGGGGCTGGTGTTTCAGGGTTTAGGGCAGTGCAGTGGTGTTCGGGCAGTGTAGGGGGTCTTGCTGGGGGTGGTTTTCAGGGTTTAGGGCAGTGGTGTTCGGGCAGTGTAGGGGGTCTTGCTGGGGGTGGTGTTTCAGGGTTTAGGGCAGTGCAGTAGTGTTCGGGCAGTGTAGGGGGTCGTGCAGGGGGTGGTGTTTCAGGGTTTAGGGCAGTGCAGTGGTGTTCGGGCAGTGTAGGGGGTCGTGCTGGGGGTGGTGTTTCAGGGTTTAGGGCAGTGCAGTGGTGTTCGGGCAGTGTAGGGGGTCGTGCTGGGGGTGGTGTTTCAGGGTTTAGGGCAGTGGTGTTCGGGCAGTGTAGGGGGTCTTGGTGGGGGTGATGTTTCAGGGTTTAGGGCAGTGCAGTCGTGTTCGGGCAGTGTAGGAGGTCTTGCTGGGGATAGTGTTTCAGGGTTTAGGGCAGTGCAGTGGTGTTCGGGCAGTGTAGGGGTCATGCTGGGGGTGGTGTTTCAGGGTTTAGGGCAGTGCAGTGGTGTTCGGGCAGTGTAGGGGGTCGTGAAGGGGGTGGTGTTTCAGGGTTTAGGTTAGTGCAGTGGTGCTTGTGTAGTGTAGGGGGTCGTGCTGGGGTAGTGTTTTAGGGTTTAGGGTAGTGCAGTGGTGTTTTTGTAGTGTAGAGGGGTCATGTTTTAAGATGCAACGCTCCAATACCTGACCAGTCTGCACTACATAAAACTGCAAAAAACTAAAAATAAAAAGTGTTTTGCACACTTTTGTCATTGGGCTATATGTGGGCTACATCTGGGTAATATTTGTGCTACATTTGGGCTCTTTTTTCACTGGTGGCCATCTTGGAAGACTTCTTTGTTATGAAGTTTCCTAATTTCCTCATTTACTGCAGTCTCCTCAGTAGGAAATGCTTTCAGTTTTTTACTTTGATTCCATCAAGAAGGCATTCAGATGTGTCACACATTTGCCATAAATTCAGAATGTTATTACTCTAGTTGTTCATTAGATCACTGTAGTAAAGCTACTGCTCACCAAGGAGTTAACTGGAAGTCTACTGCTGGTATTGAAAGTGATTGTTTCAGTCTGCATGTCAGAATTTTCTAATGAAATAGAAGAGGATTTGAGATCTCACTTAAAACATGCACTAAATTTTCTTTTGCAGCACTAACCATAATTTCTATGGCAAAATGAACCCCCTCATTTTGTTCCTTTTTAAATTAAATGTTTTAAGTGTTACCAGTTTATTCCAATCAAGATGGCTTCAGGTGTGCCATACTTTTGTCATAAGTAAGGCTGTTAGCACTCTAGTTGTTCTTTAGAACACTCTGGGAAGCTGCAGTAGAACACAAAGGCATCAACTGACAGGCTGCTCCTGTTGAAATATAACAGGAAGATATTTGAGATCTCACTTAAAACATGTCCTAATTTTTCTTTCTACAGCACTAACCATAATTTCTATGGCAAAATGAACCCCCTCATTTTGTTCCTTTTTAAATTAAATGTTTTAAGTGTTACCAGTTTATTCCAATCAAGATGGCTTCAGGTGTGCCATACTTTTGTCATAAGTAAGACTGTTAGCGCTCTAGTTGTTCTTTAGAACACTCTGGGAAGCTGCAGTAGAACACAAAGGCATCAACTGACAGGCTGCTCCTGTTGAAATATAACAGGAAGATATTTGAGATCACACTTGAAACATGTCCTAATTTTTCTTTCTACAGCACTAACCATAATTTCTATGACAAAATGAACCCCATCATTTTGTTCCTTTTTAAATTAAATGTTTTAAGTGTTACCAGTTTATTCCAATCAAGATGGCTTCAGGTGTGCCATACTTTTGTCATAAGTAAGACTGTTAGCGCTCTAGTTGTACTTTAGAACACTCTGGGAAGCTGCAGTAGAACACAAAGGCATCAACTGACAGGCTGCTCCTGTTGAAATATAACAGGAAGATATTTGAGATCACACTTGAAACATGTCCTAATTTTTCTTTCCAGAGCACTAACCATAATTTCTATGACAAGATGAACCCCATCATTTTGTTCCTTTTTAAATTAAATGTTTTAAGTGTTACCAGTTTATTCCAATCAAGATGGCTTCAGGTGTGCCATACTTTTGTCATAAGTAAGGCTGTTAGCACTCTAGTTGTTCTTTAGAACACTCTGGGAAGCTGCAGTAGAACACAAAGGAATCAACTGACAGTCTCTGCCCTTGTTGGATGTACATGTTTTACTGAGAATGTCAGACTTCATTCTCACATGACTGAGAAAGATAATGTGAATTTACAGAAAATATGCTCTCATTTTAGCTTCTGGGGCACCTTCCAAAACTGTATTGGACAAGCATGTGAAAATAGTTTTCTCTCAAACATGATTCATGATATCCCAGCAGAAGGTTTTTCACAGGGTAAAATCACCTTAGAACACACCACAATTCCTGAAATTAGTATGGTACCATCAACAAATGAATTCTAATGTAACTAAAGTCTGTTATCACCCTTTATAGTTCTCCTTTTGGTACCCTCAAAATCTTCGATTCACTACAATGCATTTCAAAGGGGTACTATCATTTATATTGGTCCCAAGATGGCTGCCTGCAATTCCAGGATGAAGTGCTGACAGCCAATCAGATCTCACGATGACATGTGTGGTTAGGCTCCGCCCAGATATATATGTGTTTTTACTTTTGATTTTCTCAGCAACTACTGAACGGATTTACACCATTTAACAAAAGGGTTCTTTTTGAACCAAGAACTACCTCTTTGCCAAATTTGGTGTAATTCCGTTCAGCAGTTCAGGCTGTAGCCTTGCATAAAGTTTCCTATGGGAAATTGATTTTTTGACTCTTATTTTTTTAATTTCTCCGCAACTACTGAACGGATTTACACCATTTAACAAAAAGGGTTCTTTCTGAACCAAGAACTACCTCTTTGCCAAATTTGGTGTAATTCCGTTCAGCAGTTCGGGCTGTAGCCTTGCATAAAGTTTCCTATGGGAAATTGATTTTTTGACTCTTATTTTTTTAATTTCTCCGCAACTACTGAACGGATTTACACCATTTAACAAAGAGGGTTCTTTCTGAACCAAGAACTACCTCTTTGCCAAATTTGGTGTAATTCCGTTCAGCAGTTCGGGCTGTAGCCGTGTCTAAAGTTTCCTATGGGAAAATGAATGGGGAAAACACGTTTTGGGACCCCCCTTTTTTCTCGGCCCCTGCTTGACAAATCACCCTGAGACTTTCAGGGTAGGAGCGGACCGGAGCGGGCCATAAAGTTTGAAAATTTCGCGAAGATTCGTCAACCGACGCAAGAGTTATTTCAAATAGAATGTCGCGGATTTCCTATGGAAAATAGATCCTAACTATAACTATCTACTGGCGACCGCCAGTAGATAATATATATATATATATATATATATATATATATATATATATATATATATATATATATATATATATATATATATATATATATATATATAAACACCACATCCGATTCCTTGTAAAACGAACCGGACACCGACACGGGGAGTTTTCTGGCAATAAAGTTTTTTATTCCAAAATTACGCTGCGACGCGTTTCGGCATCCACTGCCTTGATCACACAGTATATATATATTACCACACAAAGTCCGGAAGTTCGGGCTTGTACTCGCGGCGGGCCTGGATGGAATCCGGTGCTCCACAATATTCCAAAAAACAAATTTTCTTTCTCAAAGAAAATACCAGGAGTCCCCGGGATGCTTAATTGATTTATTATTATTAGCAGAAAATTTCCTCTGCCATGGTTTTTGATAAAGGTGAAATGTTTCGGCAGAGCTATTATGTAATTGTATACAGAATCTGGAACGTTTTGATTTTACATTCACATTCTCTCTAGATGTTTTGACTTGAATTTTCGCATTTTATGTTGGCTGAGTGCCTTATTATCATGGCTCAAATAATTTCAATTTACACAGTACGGCGCTTAAATATCACTGATTTCAGCTATATAAAATGGAAAGTGATATACATAATATGTTATTGGGCTAAGTGCCCAACTTCATATTTATCATAATGCAATCATAGTCCTGGTAGTACAGTATTTATTCTCATTGTACATGTACTATTTCCTGATTTACTATAATGCCAATTTCATTTTTACTGTATTTCTTACAAATGTGCATACATTTCTTTGTCTGCATTTAGGCCAAAGGGAAACTTAGTATGTAGTCTCGTTATGAATTTAGATTTCAAATGACATAGTTTTTGTGTCCTATCCCCTCATCTCTTATTCTTGGGGATATTGGCAATGCTATAGTACCTCGTTGTTTGCCAGTTGCTTTCATGATTTTGACTGTAATTTTTTGCAATTTCGTAGCTTATGTCAATGTTCTGTACTACTCGTATTTGTTCTAGTATTCTATTTTTTGAGAGAGCATGCAGTGCTTCCCACATATTTTAGGCTGCATTCACATTCAATGAAATAGACTACAAATTGAGTTTCACATGTGACTCGTTGGTTGATGGTAATCATTCTGTTCAGGAAATCACAAAATGTTTTGGTTTTCTTCCCAATTTTGCAAGCCTTACATTTGCTGCACTTGTCAAACCTTTTCCTTTCAGTTTCTAACCATGCCAAAATTCAAGCCAAAACATCTAGAGAAAATGTGCATGTAAAATCAAAATATTCCAGTTACTGTGTACAATTTTTTAACAGCTCTGCTGAAACATTTCACCTTTATCAAAAATTTATTTTTAAGATGGATACTACAATACCCAGAATACTTCATAATAAGCAGTGTGGGTAGTATGCACTCACAACTTATAGTTACCTTAGGGCACAAGTTATAGTTACTTGAGATAACTATAACTGGTGAATTTCATGTTTTTTAGCATTTAAAAGGTTATGTTGTTACTGTACATTTCATCTAACTATAATGTTACTTTCACCTTTGGTTTTTTTCAGTGAATATATATATACATATATATATATTGGAGTAGAGGGAAGTGGTGTAGCATACATTTGAGTAAAGTGATATGCAGTTGAGTGGCGAGGCATGCTGTATAGTGGAGTGGAGTTCCGTAGAGTGGAGTGGCGTGTCAAACCATAGAGTTGAGTGTTGTACAGTGGAGTGTCGTGAAATGGAGTGTGGTGGAGTAGAGTGCATTGAGTAGAGTTTCATAGAGTGGCATAGAATGTAGTAGAGTGTGGTAGAGTTTAGTGTCATACAGTGGTGTTCAGTAGAGTGTTGTATAGTTCATTGTTGTCAAGTGCAGTGTCGTACAGTAGAGTGTCGGAGAGTCTCGTACAGTGTAGTGTTGTATAGTGCAGTGTCATTATTTGTGGAACACATTGCATGGTAGAGTGTCAAGTTATAGTTTTTTTTTTTTTTAGAGTTTTATATAGCGCGAACTAGACCTGAGACATCAGGTATCAGAGAGCTTTACATGATCACCAGTTTTGTTACAGATGGACACATTCATTTTGTTAGACATGGGGAGATTAAGTGATTTGCCCAGAATCACAGGATGTTGAGTGTCGTTGCCGAGACTCGAACCCGGTTCCCCAGCTTCGAGGTCAACCGCTCTAGCTGTAAGGCTACATCCTCTCCCCAATTAGTGTTGTCCGGTTAGCAAGCTGAGAAGAGTGTGTTTGGAGGTGCACTACTTATAATAATTTGAAGGTGGTGGATAAATGTAAATGAAAGCTATAACTATAACTTTAGAATCTCAAAAGTTTGTGTAGTTTAAATTTGGTTTGTATAAGGAACAAAAAAGTTTAAAATATAACTAAGCTCTGACCTTTGGATTTTTAATTGAATATACATATAAGTATATGTATATATTCATAGTATATTTAACATTTAAAAAAAATGTTTATAATGTAAAATAAAAATCTATGAATTATGTTACACCATATTTATGCATATATATATTTATATAAATGCTAAAACAGACACACATATATATATATATGTGTGAACAAGGCTTCTCAAGCCGAAACGCGTAGACGTTGTCTGCCTTTGCAACCACTACATTAAAATTGATTATCGTTTCTACGGAGTGCCATCTCCTAAGTGATTCTGTTTGGGAGCTGTTTTGCATATATATATATATATATATATGTATATATATATATATATATATATATATATATATGTATGTATATATATATATATATATATATATATATATATATATATATATATATATATATATATATATATGAATATGTTTGTTGGTTTACATAAGTATATATTTATATATTATTACATATTAGTAGACTTTATTTTATTTACATGATATTACATTTATATATTAAAACATTTATTATTTACTTCTTTAAACGCTGTATTATAAAAGTTGATATTCTTGCATATTTTTGGACGATATCAGTGTCAACTGTATTTTTTTCCACTATGTTGGTACTTACCTTTATAATTATAGGAGCACAATATTGTGGTAAAAGATATTTTTGACACAATATTTTTGTCAACTCTATTCTAAGGCTGTTGAAAGTCTTTAGTAGGTTGTTGCAATTTTGTATGCAACAGCCTTTTTAAATTGGTAAGATATTATTAACGTATTCCAGTAAGAACAGTAATGCTCTTAATTAAATGGAACAGCATGTTTGCAAGGCAAGGAGTAAAAAGGCAAGAGGCTGACCACCAGTGATCTGTGAATTGGAAAGAAAAAAACACTGTACATTGCAGCAAATAATTATTTCCAGTGGTGTGAAGGCACAACTCATCCATCTGTTGTGCAACTAGTAAATCACCACCAGATGACTTGTGATTTATGGCATAACTTAATGGAATTTATAGAGGCCAACTATCAGGTTGAGAAATAGTTGAGTCCAACCTGAAAAAGGTTCCAAACTTCACACTGAGTGGAATTCAATCAAGTTGCCACCAAGACAGGTTGGGTTCATTTTGCTACAACTTTGAGCATTCAGTAGTAATTGTCTGTCCATCTTCTCAGTGTACCGTGACAAGGATCACTCTGTTGGGTTTAATTCTGAGAGTAATGTCATTGTATGTTTTACTATCATCAATCTAGAAGGTGAGTTGCTGCAGTCTGGTGGAAATGAAATTAGTGTTAGTGCTCCAAGAGGCCATTAGACAGAAGACAGCCAAGACAAATCATACACCAAGACATCCTCTTCTCCCTTGGGCCTCTCTTGTTATGCTTTGTTCTTGTAGGAAGCTAATAATAGGGGTCAGAGGTGGTCGCAGGACCAGCTTCCTATGTGTAGTCTTGAACTTTATCTTGAACCAGTCTCCCATATAGCCATCTCACACATGGCATGGACATTTCATTACATTGGGTAAAATATCAGAATTGTCAAACCCATAATAATAAGACACAATCATATTGTAAGCCAGAGACATGGCCACTCTCGCAGGTATAGTTGGCTATTGTAGGTTTACAACTTGGCCACAGTCATTGGTATAAAGAAGTGAGCGAAAACTCACTCCTCAGGCATTTCCACCTATGGTATTCCACATGTTTCCAAACTCATTCAACCAACTATTCCACTGCCATGAGCAGACTTCAACCACTACATATAAGATACATTGTCACCATAAAATCCAATTGTGTACCCTTCAAATGAAACAGAAACACAGCTTGCAGATAATGGCCAGGACATCTACATGACCAGATAATACCCAACCATGAACTTTTAGACCACTGAAATACCTCAGTCCCTTCCCTAAAATGATGAAAGGCCAGTGGTACTGCACACAAACCTTTTAAGAACTTGTTCAGAAGATCCACAGACATCCAGAGGTTACTGGCACTCAGTAGTGTTAACAGTGGTGTCCTGCCCCATGCTATTATCACTTAAACTGAAAACCAAACGCACTCCTTCAGCACTTTAGTCTCAAGGTAGCGACAGCCAAACTGCACACAACATGTGCCATAACTCTCCAAGGCTCGCACCACCCGCCATAGTATCATGTTGTTCTCTTGCTCAATCTTTTGTTGTAATTGGTGAATTTCAGTGGTTTGACACGGAGGAGACAGAACCATAACTCATTTTTAACAGTGTTTCTTGCACTGAACTTCTTTATTTTTTGTAATTTACTTAGTTTTTAACCTCCTCTGCTCATGGCCTTCACATTTGTAAAGCGCAAACTTATCACCCCCAGGAGTATCCAGGTGCTGGGGGCCATCAGTGAGATTAAGTGAGCTATTGCCCAAAGTCACATGTTGCTGAGCTGAGCTGCCGCCGGGGATTGAACTGTGAGCCCTGCACTCTGGAGTCAGCCGCTCTGGCCGCTGCGCCACACCTCTCCCCTTTGGCATCTTTGTTTTTTTGTATATTCTTTCCTGGACAGTATAGACAGGATTTATTATTCTTGCCTGGGGAGTATGGCCATCAACGCAGTGTAGAACTCCTGGAGATCCTGAGGTTGAGGGAACCAACTAGACCCTCCCAAATGTGCCACAGTTTCATATAGAGGGTGATCCAGCGATCTGGAACTAATAATTTTCCACAAACTAGGCCCAATTTCATTACCCACAAGCCCCTTCACGCTGAGAATAGTGAATTTCCTAACCAATTACCAAATTACCATAATCCAATTTGTGTCTTCATTTCTATTATACCAATTGTGGCGATGCGATCTTTATATAGTTGACAGGGTTTGGCAAACCAATACTTGTTTCATAAACTAGGAAAACACCTCTAATAAAGACAGACACATTTGTATATTTATAATGTTTATCTAAATAATGTGAAATAAATGCTCATTAATACCAAAATACAGTACAAATCATAGATCATCACAGAGCAACAATATCAGAGTAATAATGATCAAAACACATCTCAACATATCAATACATAAAGGAGTGGAAAGGCGAAGAGACAAAAGGTTCAGAGACAAAATACATTTGCAAATGATTATGCAAATTCAGTTTTCTGTCTGTACTAACCCAATTGAATAGGAAATCTACTCCCTGGCAATGAGAGCAGTAAGGCCCCTCAAGAAGAGTTGAAGAGGCAAAGATAAAGGGGCCCATTAACCCGCCACCGTAACGGTAAACGGGACCGACCGCCAGAGGTGCGGTGGTCCCGCTGTGCCTATTATGATGCGACCGCCACCGTGGCGGTCGCATCCTGCATTGTTTACATTGCGGCGGGTGGTGCTGTCAGCAGCACCCGCCGCAATGTAAAAAATGCATGCAGTGCATTGGCATGCACAACGTGACAGGCACCGTGCGGTGCCTGCCACCTTGTGCATGCCAATGTACGGTACCCCCCAAGTGCAGCCACCCAACCCCGGGGGCCCGCAACGGTCCCCCGAAGCAATTCCTGCATGCCTTTCCATGGCGGCGATGCCGCCATGGAAAGGCCTTCACCGCCAGGCATCCTGATGACACCGCCATCATATTAGGCCCGAGTTCCGCCCGGAAGGCAATCGGAACGATTGCCTGCCTGCGGAAATGCGGCGGACGGTCTTTCCGTCCGCCGCTGTCCCCCCTGCCATTGTAATTTGGCAGGGGGTAAATGGAGGGCGGGCGGGGAAAGATGGCGGGCGGATCGCCACCGCCGGTTGGGCGGTGGCGATCCGCCCGACATCATAATGACCCCATAAGTCAGGAATCAGCAGACAGGAACAGCCAGCTCAAGAATAGGAGACAGCAAAGAAGGCCTCTCCTCACCCAGGTAAGACAGCAAGCCACCAACTAAACTAACCCCTCCCACCAGGAACCTCAATTATACCCAAAAACCCAAATGTCCAACCCACACTTGTGTCAGAAGAACAGAGGATTTTTCTACACATGATTGGTTAAGGAAGGGGGTGTACTGTCACACCACTCTCGTCATGTCCATCTCACTCAATGTCTTTTTTGTTTATGTATTCTGCATATCTACTTCCACCCCAGGAAATACAAATTCGAGCCTCTGTCATAGCATTCGTTTCCTCCATCCTAGTCATGTAGCAAATTTTGTGTCACATTTATCAGTTCGTGCCGCACGAAGAGGAAATGTTCTTTCACTCAAGGAAAGTTTTGTTTCTATCAGCTGTCTCTTGGCAGGCACACAGGACTGGCGAAGGACACTTGTCTTCCACTGCCATCGTCTTGCTCAGTGTTATTTCGCAGAATTTATTCTATTCTTATTAACCCCGTGTTTTCCCGCAGAACAGAAAATCATGCTTCTATGAAAAACAAACACAGGCATTATTAATCACTTATAATGCTTTTCATTACGCATCCACCCCATGTTGCATCTATCCATGCGCAACCCATGTTAATATTATTTTTCTAGAAAACGTTATTAATGTGCACAAAAGCAGCATTAGTCTTTTATTTTTCGTTTGTCAAGAAGCATTTGCGGCCTACTTCAGTGCTTTAGTATGCGCTTGCGGAGTAGCACTTTCCCTCATGTTAGGCTCTTTTCCACATTCGTTTTTTACCGCACACGGTTAGTAAATGTTACTGAGGGTTCAATTCGAGCAGGTTTTATTTCGCGTAAACCCTGCTCCATCAATCCCCCATTGATGGCGTTTTGAGCCATCACCAAAATACCCACCATTACAAATTATCACTTTTAGAAAGCAGTTGTTCTCTCTTGCTTTATCATTATCCCATCTAAATCCTTCATTATTTCATAATAATTCCCTTTCTTGTCCTCTAATTCTATCTCTTCTCTCTTTCTCTTTCTCTTTCTTGCTCTTCGTTTTACATGAGATGTCTCCTTTCTGTATTTACAACATTTATAAATCAGAAAAATCATTAGTATTGCTGTAGCTACTGCCATGATAGGCGTTAGTATTATTCCTAATACACTATTCCCAAAAGTAGCAAACCAATTACTCATGGAGGAAAAACTCTTACTAAGTTTCTCCCAAGCACCGTCAACCTTTAGTTCAGCCAAATCCTCTCGAAGATTCGTAATGTTCTTAATATACCCCTCTAAACTCTTACTCTTGTCAGGTATATAAGTACAACATTGTTGAATCTTTAACATATTACAGACTCCACCCTCTTTGGCCAATAATACATCAAGGGCAAGTCGATTTTGTAAAACCATTGATCTAATCGCAACCATTTCAGTATCAATCATCAAGAAACCACCAGCAGTATCTGTTGATAAACGATCAATTACGGTGGAAAATTTTCAAATTTTGTGTGAGTTTAATATGACTCCAACTGAAGGTATCAATGCTCCAGAAATATCTCCCACTATTTCTGAAAACTCGCTCCTCTCTTATTGCGTGTTAGTCCATTATTTACTTCATTGATTCTGTCATTTTTATCCAAGTGGTACACCTTTGGAAATACAATGCCAAATATAGCAACATCCATACCAATGTGCAGGCAACCTATAGTATTACAGCAAACAAATGATGGACGGAATGCTGACAATGCAAACATTCTCCCCCAGTCCAAAGATCTGGGTTAAATCCATCATTCTTTTGCCCACTACGCCACCCCAGTTTGGACCCAGCCATATGCAAATCAGTCTTGACCCTGTGCCCCATGGGAACAGTCCAGACCGAACTGCCAGGCCAGGTCCTCCCTGGACCAGAAACAAGCATCCTGGGACCGGTTTCAGGGTATGTCACCCTTCTTCAGCCAGGCTAGCTTGAATCCAGTGGCACAGTGAGCAAGGGACCCACGTCTGGGCATACCCATCCCACTTAGGGCAAAAAGTGTTACAGCAAACAAATGATGGACGGAATGCTGACAATGCAAACATTCTCCCCCAGTCCAAAGATCTTGGTTAAATCCATCGTTCTTTTGCCCACTACGCCACCCCAGTTTGGACCCAGCCATATGCAAATCAGTCTTGACCCTGTGACCCATGGGACCGGTCCAGACCGAACTGCCAGGCCAGGTCCTCCCTGGACCAGAAACAAGCATCCTGGGACCGGTTTCAGGGTATGTCACCCTTCTTCAGCCAGGCTAGCTTGAATCCAGTGGCACAGTGAGCAAGGGACCCACGTCTGGGCATACCCATCCCACTTAGGGCGAAAAGTGTTACAGCAAACAAATGATGGACGGAATGCTGACAATGCAAACATTCTCCCCCAGTCCAAAGATCTGGGTTAAATCCATCGTTCTTTTGCCCACTATGCCACCCCAGTTTGGACCCAGCCATATGCAAATCAGTCTTGACCCTGTGCCCCATGGGAACAGTCCAGACCGAACTGCCAGGCCAGGTCCTCCCTGGACCAGAAACAAGCATCCTGGGACCGGTTTCAGGGTATGTCACCCTTTTCAGCCAGGCTAGCTTGAATCCAGTGGCACAGTGAGCAAGGGACCCACGTCTGGGCATACCCATCCCACTTAGGGCGAAAAGTGTTACAGCAAACAAATGATGGACGGAATGCTGACAATGCAAACATTCTCCCCCAGTCCAAAGATCTGGGTTAAATCCATCGTTCTTTTGCCCACTACGCCACCCCAGTTTGGACCCAGCCATATGCAAATCAGTCTTGACCCTGTGCCCCATGGGAACAGTCCAGACCGAACTGCCAGGCCAGGTCCTCCCTGGACCAGAAACAAGCATCCTGGGACCGGTTTCAGGGTATGTCACCCTTCTTCAGCCAAGCTAGCTTGAATCCAGTGGCACAGTGAGCAAGGGACCCACGTCTGGGCATACCCATCCCACTTAGGGCGAAAAGTGTTACAGCAAACAAATGATGGACGGAATGCTGACAATGCAAACATTCTCCCCCAGTCCAAAGATCTGGGTTAAATCCATCGTTCTTTTGCCCACTACGCCACCCCAGTTTGGACCCAGCCATATGCAAATCAGTCTTGACCCTGTGCCCCATGGGAACAGTCCAGACCGAACTGCCAGGCCAGGTCCTCCCTGGACCAGAAACAAGCATCCTGGGACTGGTTTCAGGGTATGTCACCCTTCTTCAGCCAGGCTAGCTTGAATCCAGTGGCACAGTGAGCAAGGGACCCACGTCTGGGCATACCCATCCCACTTAGGGCGAAAAGTGTTACAGCAAACAAATGATGGATGGAATGCTGACAATGCAAACATTCTCCCCAGTCCAAAGATCTGGGTTAAATCCATCGTTCTTTTGCCCACTACGCCACCCCAGTTTGGACCCAGCCATATGCAAATCAGTCTTGACCCTGTGCCCCATGGGAACAGTCCAGACCGAACTGCCAGGCCAGGTCCTCCCTGGACCAGAAACAAGCATCCTGGGACCGGTTTCAGGATATGTCACCCTTCTTCAGCCAGGCTAGCTTGAATCCAGTGGCACAGTGAGCAAGGGACCCACGTCTGGGCATACCCATCCCACTTAGGGTGAAAAGTGTTACAGCAAACAAATGATGGACGGAATGCTGACAATGCAAACATTCTCCCCCAGTCCAAAGATCTGGGTTAAATCCATCGTTCTTTTGCCCACTATGCCACCCCAGTTTGGACCCAGCCATATGCAAATCAGTCTTGACCCTGTGCCCCGTGGGAACAGTCCAGACCGAACTGCCAGGCCAGGTCCTCCCTGGACCAGAAACAAGCATCCTGGGACCGGTTTCAGGGTATGTCACCCTTCTTCAGCCAGGCTAGCTTGAATCCAGTGGCACAGTGAGCAAGGGACCCATGTCTGGGCATACCCATCCCACTTAGGGCGAAAAGTGTTACAGCAAACAAATGATGGACGGAATGCTGACAATGCAAACATTCTCCCCCAGTCCAAAAACCTGGGTTAAATCCATCGTTCTTTTGCCCACTACGCCACCCCAGTTTGGACCCAGCCATATGCAAATCAGTCTTGACCCTGTGCCCCATGGGAACAGTCCAGACCGAACTGCCAGGCCAGGTCCTCCCTGGACCAGAAACAAGCATCCTGGGACCGGTTTCAGGGTATGTCACCCTTCTTCAGCCAGGCTAGCTTGAATCCAGTGGCACAGTGAGCAAGGGACCCACGTCTGGGCATACCCATCCCACTTAGGGCGAAAAGTGTTACAGCAAACAAATGATGGACGGAATGCTGACCTATAGTAGGCATTCTTACCACACACATAATAGATTTCTGGAAAGACAGGATCAGTTCCTCCTTTTATTCCCCATCCTCCCGTAATTAGGAAAGTATGAGCACACTCACTTGAACCAATGAAATAATTGTTATAATTAGTTTTTAATCTAAGCAAGCAAAGCTTCCCTCTATGATGCCAGTCCAGGGTCATGGCAGCGTATGTCTCACCCTTTTTATAATCTCATTCTCTGAAAGCCCATGGAGGTACATGAGACTTTTGCTCAGCAGCTTTTCTCTTAAAATCCTGCCTTCTATCCTCTACCATGTTAATGAATTCTATTTCTTCAAACTGCAGTCTACATGTTAAGTTATGTCTATGACCGTATACTATATCAATTGTTTTTGTTGGATGGAAAAAATCCCTCATATATTCTGCATTTTCAGCACTACTTACTCTATTCATGTTCTTTCTAATAGGAATTTCTGAAAACACTAAATCCATGTTAGAATAGTAATATTGTAAGCTACCTCTTTCGTAAAATAGACTTGTGAGTACACTACAAGACACACCATATGTTAAAGGTAGGTGATGATAAGTCACCCCCTCTGAGACAGACGATGTTAATTGCATGCACACATAACAATCTCTCGCATCCATCATGTTGACATATTCATACAACAATTTAGTAAGAACATTTAACGAAAAGTCATTAATTGATTTATCTTGATGGTAGATGCTGTCACCTTCCATATTTTCTATATTAGTATGTGAGATTTCTTTAAGACTTTTAAAATCTACTTTCTCACTCGTCACACCATCAGTATTATTTTTATGGTTAGTTATCATTAAGACAGGCACAATACCAATTAGTGTTAACCATACCAACATTAGTAATAAAATACTAAATAAGCAAGCATTAATACATCTACGTTTGAACCTATGATTTTGATATCCAGTCTCTGTTATTTTTGCCATTTTAAGGAAAGAAATCTATATCAATTCAAAAAGAAAAAGAAAGAAAAACTATAAAAACTATCTAAGTAGTGTATCCAAACACTTCAAGCCTTCTTCTTCTTTCTTCACCCCTCTTTTCTTTTTGTTATTTTTTTATATATATCTTCTTCACAGCCTTTAGTTCAATTTCTTCTTTAATTCTTTTTTCTTCTTCTTCTTTGAGTGAATTCTTAAATGTTCTGCACCCTTTAATTTACACAGTTCTTTTAGGGTGGTTCAAAACCATTTGCTTCACTCTGCTTTGTACCAGTGTCTTCTTTGTTCTGATCTGTATGCTCAATTTCTTCCAACACCACATATGTCCATTCTGAAGCTGTGCATTTCTTGTTTGGAATTCTTATTCTCTTAGTTCTCCAAACTAATTCTTCTTCTGACTCACTTTGTTCTGTTTTATTTGGTACTTCAACTATTGTGTCTGGCATTTTCTTTTTCAGAGTGTATTTCAGTCTTTTCACTCCTTTTGGCCACACGTCACCTTTTCTTGCTCTCTTAACTTGCACAGTTCCCTCTGCTTCAGTGTTAAGTTCGCAAGTTCTTTTATTCAGTTCTTTTCTCTGTTGCACTTACTCTTGATTCTCATTTAACACTCCTCCATCATTACTTTCAACAGCAGTCTCACGAGACCCAGTAGCTGGTGCCCACTATATTCGACTTTGTTCTCGATCATCCACTTGTTCATCATTCTCAGAATCTGTAGCTTCAGACTCTATGGTTTCACGTTCTACAGCTTCTGGCTCTTCTTGACTCTCTGCCAGTCTCTGCTCTTCTTCTTCTTGTCTTTCAAGTGAACTTGGGACTCTTCTTATGTGACTTGCGTGTATCCAATTCGGCAAGCCTCCACACTTCACTGCTGTCATTGTCACCAGTATTACCTGGTATGGGCCATGCCACCTAGGCTCCAGACACGACTTTCTCACATGTTTCTTCATCAGGATCCACTCCCCTGGACTTAAATCATGTGCTTGCTCTTGCTGTGTTGTGGTTTCACTTTCTCCAACCTGATGAGACACAGAACGCACCACATCAGCCAATCCTTTGCAATAATCAAGCACCAATTCATCAGTTATATTCATCAGTTGATTTGCTGGTCCAATCGGCTGTCTCATTGCTCTCCCCATTATAACTTCATGAAGGGATAATTCAGTCTTTTCATCAGGGATGCTTCTCAGACTCATTAATACCAAGGGTAAAGCATCTGGCCATTTCAGTGCTGTGGGTGCACACACTTTTGACAATCTTGATTTAATAGTGCCGTTAATTTGCTCGACCACACCTGAGGCTTCTGGTCGATAGGCACAATGCAGCTTTTGCTCAATTTGTAATGCTGCGCAAATCATCCGAATTATTTCATTATTAAAATGAGTTCCTCTATCCGTTTCTAAAGAGACTGGAAATCCAAATCTAGGAATGATCTCTCTCAAAAGCAATTTAGCAACTGTTAAACTATCATTTCTTCTTGTTGGATATGCTTCTACCCAACCACTGATCCACTGTCTGCAGTATCCAACCATGCCCAGAAACATTCGAACGTCTTTCTGTGTTCTGGAAGGACCCATTTGCAAGATCACAGCAATTCGATCTTGTGATACTTTCCTGACTTATTTCTCAATTTTGTGTCCCAAATATTGAACCTCTTTTTGACAAAACTGCAATTTTGCTGGTGACACTTTATGCCCACCTACTGCCAAATGGTTCAGTAGAGCAATTGTATCTGTCACACATGCTTCTCGTGTCTTTGATGCCGCCAATAGATCATCGATGTATTGCACCAATACTGAGTCTTCTGGCAATACCAATGACTCCAGACATTTTTTCAAAATCTGATTAAAAATTGAAGGACTCTCTGTATACCCTTGAGGAACTCGGCACCATGCCAAGACACGGTCTCCGAACCGAAAAGCAAAAAGATATTGGCTATCTTGATGCAAGGGTATCGAGAAAAAGGCTTGGCACAAATCAATCACTGTGAACCATTCCGCGTCACAGGGAATTTGGCAAAGAATTACTGCTGGGTTTGGCACTATCGGGCAACAAGGTACTACAATCTTATTAATTTTTCACAAATCTTGCACAATTCTGTACTTGCCACTCTGTTTTTTAATTCCCATAAAAGGTGAATTACAAGGACTTCCTAGTATTTCTCTCAGAGTACCTTGTTGAATCATTTGCTCAGTTACAGGAGTAACTCACTCAATAGTCTCAGGACTCATTTTATACTCTGATGTTTTCGGAAATTCTGCACCTTGTTTGACCAAAATTTGAATTGGATCAACACCCTTCATCAATCCGATGTCTTTCCCTGAAAAATCCCACACATCAGTCATCACAGTATCTCTCAATTCATCAGGCAAATCCTTCGCTGTAAATAAAGGATACAAATCAATCACTTCTGTCCCTTGCCTTGCTAACATTACTTTGAAAGCAGCATCCTCATCTGGTGTTTGGAAAGCAATGCCATCTGGAGTACAATAGATGGTACAATTCATCTTGCACAACAAATCCCTACTTAAAAGGTTCGCCGGACTCGGATCGCACACCACAAACCGATGCAAATCTCTAAATTCTCCATAATGAACCTCCATTGGTTTGGTCACTGGAGTTCTAATATACTGCGAAACCATTTGTCCATTTTGTTTTTTACCAATTTGTTCACTCGAGTGAAATCCAACATTCGCACTGTATCTCTGTACCTAAGCATTCACATTATTTGGCATAGGAGCTTGAGGCACTTGTACCTGTTGTACCTGTGGTGTAACTACCCGTTGCTGTTGCAGCTGTTGTTGATTCACAACCACGTCATTCTGCATCTGTGGATTAGAATTTTGAACCATTCTATTATTTTCTAACAAGAACTTACACTCGTTCTTCCAATGTCCAAACCTGCCGCACGCATGACAAGGGAATTTTCTCTTCATCTCTTCTTTATTATTTCTACCTCTAGCTTTTCCAGGTAATGGCACTTGAACACCACCATTCGGTACAATACTCAAACCAGATACCTGACCATTTTGAAAATTCTGATTCTGTCCTTTCATCTGAAAACCTGTTTGAGAATAATCAACAAAATTCCCCTTTTTCTGCTGTGCCGCTTTCACTTGCGCCCACATTATTTTTTCTTTCAATTTCTTATGCCTAGATTCAATATCATCACTACAATACTTTGCATACCTCAGTATTTCATCCACTGTTTTGTTCTGCCAACAAATAAAATGCTGCTGAATCATATTACTAATTTCTGGTTTCAATCCAAACACAAACTTATACACAAAATGTCCCATATCTTTGTCAGTTGTGCTTTTAAAACCACGATACTGTTTAAACACCTGTAAAAGTCTCTCGTAGTAGGCATGTACTGTTTCTTTTTTACTCCTGTGTCGTCCTGTCAATCTTAACCCAATCTGTTTCCTTTGGGGAAATCTTACTCTTCAAATAAGTAATCACTTGATTATATTTCTTCATCACCTCTTCTGAAGGAGCTCCAGTCTTAACATCTCTTTCGGCCAGTCAATTGCAATTTTACACTCAGTCCATAAATCAGCTGGAACTACAATGTCAAACAAACCATCCAAATCTTTTAACAAAACTTTTGAGACCTTTACAAACCTCTCTACCTGTCTATACCACTCGACAGGCTTTTCTCTCAACCTTGGGAAGTCATTTGTAAAAGCCAATATGTCCTGTCTTGACCAAGGAATATGAACATATCCACCACCCGGAACTTCTCTCATTGGATATATCATCTCAGCAGGTTCTGCCTCTTTTAACGGAAGCAAAGAAGATGCAGTCACACCCTTACTTGCAAGCGCTTCTTCTTTCTTTCTCGCCCATCTACCTTTCCATCGATCCAAATCACCCCATTTTTCAAAGTATTAATCAACTCTTTTATTTGCAATCGTTTACCAGATGCATTCAGACACTCTAAATCTTTGTCACTAAAATCCAACCAATATGTCTTTTGTAAAGCTTTTGCTTTCTCAATATCCACTCCATATTCTTGTGCTCCTTCTGCCAACTTCTCATGCAAATTTCACGCTTTCAATGTAATATTCTTACACAAGAATAGCAACTCATCATCCTGGTATTTACTCAATCTCTCCGGACTTATTGTACCAATAATCATTTCTTCTAAATCTACTCTTAACGTACCTATATCTATACTCTGTTTGGATTTACCAGGTGTCATTCCTCTAATCCAATCATCCAACTCTTCTGGCGAAGGTCCCACTGAACTCCCTGATACTGAAGTTGTTTCTCTCACATTTGGCATTAATTTTCTAGGATCAATCTGTACACTCCTTTTTGGCGTTTCAGTCACATTTCCAATTGCTGGAATATCAATCAGTGACGTACTCCTTTCATTTGACTCTGGGACACTAATATCCCTAGCACTATTCATTGGAACTGTCAATGCATGCACTCTCGAAATGTTTTGACTCTCACTATACAATGGAACTATAGGACCAATTGTTACCGGAACTGATAATGCTTCATCATTTAAACTCATCTGACTAATTTTCTGAGTAAATTCTTCTTTTGCTCTATTGAGCATTTCAATCTCTCTCTCCTGTGAGACTTGTGTAGCTGATGAAGATGGTAAAACTAATGGAACTTGTGAAGTTTGTGGTACCTGTGGAATTTGTGGAGCTTCTATTTCAATTAATGGTGCACTTGGAGTGATCTTATCCGGACTCTCCTGATATGGTGGAGGTCTCTTCAATAGCATCTCATCTAATAACTCATCATCAATTTCATTTGGATCTATATCTAGTTCTGAAGTCTCTACATTATTCTTTTTCTCCTTGCACTTTCCACTAGCTTGTCCCTCAGCAACCATTACTGGATATAATCCATCTATCATTACATCTCTCCTCCACTTTTTCAACTGTGCATCCCATTTAGCCTCTGAATACCATCTCATTGTATTCCTATATTTCATCCCATTCCTATCTCTCTCCCTTCTGTACGCCTCATGTTCCCATTCCTAATGCACCTCATACTGCATAGGTCTAGGATTTGGTTTTAACGAATTCATTCGTCTTCTCAAATTCTCCAAAACCTTTACATTGAAAGTACCATGCTCTGGGAAAGCTAAAGCTCCATCATCCTCCGTATAACTCACCCAATTCTCTAACCATGTACAAGTTTGATATCCACGCTCTATCATCATGAAAGAAGCAGGCGATCTTGCAGGAGGTACAGGAAGTCCCTCTCTAGTAACTATTGGTTTGTCTTTTTTAAACAAATCTTGTATCATCCTTATCAACTTCATTTTCAACTCTCTCTTTTCGCAAAATGCGTTAGAAATCAAGGAAAATCCTTCCGTAATTCTGCTCACTCTATTGGCTCGCACTGGTATTGGACAAACCAACCAATCACAGCACAATACACGCCCGCTATCTGACCAATGACAGCGTAGCTTTTGTGACGTCTGTATAACTCCTGTGACTGACCCTCCCTTTACAAAATAATACGGCAATGTACTACAAAAGTCTTTCTAAATAAATTCTTATTAGAAACGACACAAAACGCTGCTACTTTGTCTGCTCCACTAATAAAGAGATAGTTCAATTACTCAAAGAGATTCCTTTTACTTCCAGTAAAATACCGACCAGCGTCACTCTACTCTCAATCAAGTGAAAGAGGTCTTGGTACTTCTTTGGGTATACTAGCCAAAGTTTTGGAAGATGACTTTTTAGAAAAGAGGTCTTGGTACTCCTTCGGGGATGTAAGGTCAAAGTTACGGAAGCGGACTTTCACTATTTCATACAATCTTCTTACATCAGAATAGGTCCCTTAGAATAACATCAACAGCATTTCACTGTTTGATATTACAACAACAGACAAAGTACTTCTGCAGTGTGATACTTTTCCACACTCTTCCTCTGCCCCTGAGGCTAAATCAACATCCCGGGATCTTAGGTAAGTCCTTACCCGTACTTCCAGACTACATAAAACAAAGACGCTAACTTTTCATATTAGTAACCAAAATCAATAATTCAACCATTAATTTGCCAAAATAATCAATATAAACCATCCTCTGCTACCAAAAGTGAACCAGCGATAATTTTCCACAAACTAGGCCCAATTTCATTATTCACAAGCCCCTTCACGCTGAGATTAGTGAATTTCCTAACCAATTACCATAATCCAATTTGTGTCTTCATTTCTATTATACCAATTGTGGCGATGCAATCTTTATATAGTTGACAGGGTTTGGCAAACCAATACTTGTTTCATAAACTACGGAAACACCTCTAATAAAGACCAAAACACATCTCAACATATCAATACATAAAGGAGTGGAAAGGCGAAGAGACAAAAGGTTCAGAGACAAAATACATTTGCAAATCATTATGCAAATTCAGTTTTCTGTCTATATTAACCCAATTGAATAGGAAATCTACTCCCTGGCCATGAGAGCAGTAAGGCCCCTCAAGAAGAGTTGAAGAGGCAAAGATTAAGTCAGGAATCAGCAGACAGGAATAGCCAGCTCAAGAATAGGAGACAGCAAAGAAGGCCTCTCCTCACGCAGGTAAGAAAGCAAGCCACCAACTAACCTAGCCCCTCCCACCAGGAACCTCAATTATACCCTAAAACCCAAATGTCCAACCCACACTTGTGTCAGAACAGAGGATTTCTCTACACTTGATTGGTTACGGAAGGGGGTGTACTGTCACACCACTCTCGTCATGTCCAGCTCACTCAATGTCTTTTTTGTTTATTTATTCTGCATATCTACTTCCACCCCAGGAACTACAAATTCGAGCCTCTGTCATAGCATTCGTTTCCTCCATCCTAGTCATGTAGCAAATTTTGTGTCACATTTATCCGTTCGTGCCGCACGAAGAGGAAATGTTCTTTCACTCAAGGAAAATGTTGTTTCTTTCAGCTGTCTCTTTGCAGGCACACAGGACTGGCGAAGGACACTTGTCTTCCACTGCCATCGTCTTGCTCAGTGTTATTTCGCAGAATTTATTCTATTCTCATTAACCCCGTGTTTTCCTGCAGAACAGAACATCATGCTTCTATGAAAAACAAACACAGGCATTATTAATCACTTATAATGCTTTTCATTACGCATCCACCCCATGTTGCATCTATCCATGCGCAACCCATGTTAATATTATTTTTCTAGAAAACGTTATTAATGTGCACAAAAGCAGCATTAGTCTTTTATTTTTCGTTTGTCAAGAAGTGTTGCAGGGAATCTGCACATACACAGAACTATGCGCAGGAAAACAGGACCTCAGTGTACAGGGGTGTACCAACCTACCACATTAGTGCCCAATATCCCATTACCGACTATCTACAGTGTCTCATTTATTCTCCTCCAAATATCATGAAGCTACAAATGATTAGACAACCCAGAACACAACACTCCAGACTCTCTCAGGAATCGCGGGAGCAAGACGTACTCTTTCGCTCACTCACTCGTACTTGTCCACAATAAGAATAGGCAGAGTCACTGAAATAGTTCAAAATGTTTATTTTAACTATCGTGCTCTACAATACAGTATACGTGCCACTACTAGCAGCAAAATGCATAAACTCAGCACAGTTAGCATTGTTACAATACCATAGAATACAAAGGGAGAAGTCATTGTATAGAGACTGTGGAAAAAGGGCTCTCTGGCCTGACCACACTCCCCTTGACTAGAAGAAGTTTATTTTATATAAAGGAAGATCTCTGGGCTTTGACAGTAGACCCCATACCTTAAAGCCTGGTTGTAAGGTTTACATCATAGGAACAGCGGAGCTCTTCTCCATGGAACAGCTTTCTCTAAGTGTGTTAAAACAACATGCAACAACGTAATATCAAAGAACAAGTCTTCAGTACTGCAGCTGTGTGTAGCATGTTATGTCTAGGTGCTAGGGACTGACCAGAACAGAATAACAAGGGGCATTGTTTATCGACCTTGCACATCGTGTTCAGACTAAACTCCAGGAAAGGCAGAGAACGCGAAAAGCAACCCGTTCTCATGTTAAAGGCACAAACAAAGTCTTGCAAAAACAAAGTCATGTAGTAGCTTGCGCAAAAGCAGCATCATGGCAGCGAAGCTCATGCTAACTTAGCAATGTCGATAATGTACCCAAGAACCATATAACACCCTCCCCTTGGTAAGGTCATAGGACATAGACAAAGGACCAAAACAGAGTTCACCAGTCAAGCAGAGCTCAAAGCGTTTGAAAAAACCAAAATTGGAAAAAAATCAAAATTTCCCCCCCCATAAAACTTTTTTTTTCCCCAATATTGTCAATGTGGCGTATTGAATGAGAGCCACCTCTGGGACAACACAATTATTATCAAGATGTTATAATGACGGAGGTGTTCAATCTATCAAGGTGTATGAACCGAGGAATGCCATTCCCTCCAAAAGATCATCCCTATCGTTGGTAAAAAAGAGGGATGCCATCCAATTAAGTAAGTCGAAGGAACAAACGTGCTCCTCGTAATCAGGCGCCTCTAAAAGCAGAAGTGGGCAACTTGCGTGATATTCGATGAAACTCCAATGCAGGACATTCTGCGCAGCCGCACAGACATCCCATTCAGCCAATACTCCAAGTGCTGCTGCACGCGCCATACAGCCATCCCCAGAACAAGCCTGGTCATGAGCCTCTAAGGGACCCATCAACTGGTTAAAATCCGGGACTGGACGGGACGTATTGGAGAGGCATATATCCACTGGTTTCACGCAAGTAAAATAGGCAAAGCGAAAAGTCAATCCATAACTGACACCAAGCGTGGCTAATGGCAAGCATCCAAAAACCTGTTGCATGCGATCACGGTACATCTGCAACTGGCCTGGTCTGTGCATTACCGCAAGATGAGCAGCCATTGCTCAGCAGGAACAGGAGAAGCAGAATTCCAGCGCCTAACGCCAAAATTAAGGGGAACCCTCCGAAGACGATGGAAAAAATAGAATTAATAAAACCCGGTATTACTCCAAATACAGTCTGAAAAGAAGTCACAAGGCCAGATCCCACACATTTAAAAAAAATGTGCAAGGCCTGTGGTGTTAGACGCATTAAATATTTGGTGTATAAGCTCCCCAAAATGCTCTGGGAGGTTGGTTTTCAGAAGGGACTGTATCTCACTAGAAGTCCTAGCCACCTGTAACTCGAAGGTCTCGCGGGCCGAAGAGAGAGCCACCTCTTGTTGGAATATTAGCGCTTTGAGCCTGCTCAATTTGTTGAAATCTGTTTTCAAAGTCGGAATGGAAGGCCAAATTGAACTATCTAGACTCCCTTGCGGGGGTGGAAAAAGCTACGTGCTGGTAAACCGTTTCTAAATACGGGACTCCTGCCCGTAAACCACAGCAGTCTTGGTTATTCAAAATAAGATAACTGCCATTTGTAAGCAAGGTGAAAGCGGGAATTATTGACGGTACTGGGGTCCCTTTTAAAAAACAAGCCAGATTGGGCGCCGACACATTACAAGCGCCGTGCAACTTAACGTGTTTGCAAATAAGGGAATGTCCCACTGTGGAATTGCAGTCCTCCCCTGTTAGGAAAACTTCCTTACCCTCCCTCTGACATCTGTAAGTGAAAGGCAGGGACCACAATTCATGTAGAAATGCACTACCCAGTGGTTCGAAATGGCCAATCAGAAAATGTCGCATGCATGATTTAAATTGAAATAGTGAAAAAGGGAGAGAGATAACCCCATGAATTAACCAAACAGCAGAGTCCGTTTCCGCTACTGAGAACGGCAAGGGCTCCAATTGTCAATACTCAAAAGTGCATATGCAGCATCTTTCATGGACATACATTTCTGTTTATCAGTTAGATTAAATGGCAAAAACCAAGCAGTGGCATTTAAGTAATCCCAGGGCACTTTCCCATTTTAAGATTCTGCAATGTCCAAGCAAATTGCATAACAGATCTCAACTGATGTTGACCATGATATAACACGGTACATCACTTTGAACAATATCAATAACAGATAAAACAATATTATCCAACGTATAAATGTGTGAGGAAAGTGTGTTTATGCTATTGTCTACTTCGGCAAGGACTTTTTCTAAATTGGCCTGATCAATTTGGCGCAGACGAAATGCTGCTTCCATCTGTGAAAGTTTCCAAAACTCATTGTATGCTTCATAGATAAATCTCTTGACCTAGGATTCCTAGGGCCTAAGATGAAATCAGCCAAATTGATGTCATCCTACAATAGTGTAAGGTGTTGTTTCACAGATGCTAAGGTGGAATGTTCTAACCATTGTTGGCATAATTTACCCACTGAGTATGTGGTGATCGAATGTGTTAAGTGGTAACGGGGATCAGGTCTAGACTGAATGAAACCAGGTGTAACATTATAAAAACGCAATTGGCATGCATTTGTATTTGTTTGCCACACTAGCCACCCAGAAGAATCAATTTCAGAGACATTAAAAGTCTTATTTCGAAGCAAAGCTTGTAGTGTCGAAATGGTAAAATTTGTGGGGGTGCGCCAATCGTCATATTCCGCTAAGGACGGAATGGATGGAGTATTTACATTTTTGACAGTTGCCAGGCCAAAACAAGTGGTCTGGTACACCGTATCATTCAAAAATAAAATTTGAGCTGGGATCAGGCAAGCGCGATGCAAAGCCTCAGTTCCCTGAACCTGCCAAAGCTTTGTGCCCCAGAGTGATTTTAAATCAACGGTCTCTTTTCAGTGATCATAACACTCCGTAGCCAATTTAGTTCTAAACAAGTTGGCGTAAATCAATTTAGTATGGGTTAACATAAATTTGGATTGTGACGACGATTGAAGTTTAAAAAAATAGGATTCCGGATTAGATATGTCATAATCTGTAAAATATGTGAATTTATCTCTAAGAGTTTTCGAACTCCCTTTTACAGGAGTAGGACAATGTTCCCATTGAGTGTAATTAAGAACAGGACGTGTGGTGCTAGTTTTGTGCAAAAAATGATGACCATAATGTTGATAGCAAAATAGATCCCCATAATTGGCAGAATTTAAATACAAATCTTCAGCATCAAAAGCAGCATAATATTTTAAATCCGAAAACAATGCATGCACTGCTTGTACATCCCAATCGTCAGACTGTATGTCCCGTGTAATCACATCTCCTAACGAGACACGAAACACGTAAGGTACCCTGAGAACCTCAGTCGGACCGTGGATTTCGAAGGCTACTTTGTCCCAAACGATGCCATCTGGAACTGGGAACGCTGAAATGTTCACTAGTGTCTGATCACGTTTCATGATATGGGACGATGTGTGAGGGGCCAGAATTCCATCGACCAAGTTCACAGCAGAGCGTTCTGGCAAGTAATGACCATTGATGAGCAAAAATAACACTGTCACAAATCCAATTGACATGAAGAGGAAAATTAGTATAAGTATGTCCATGGTGGGACCAGGTAAGTCTTTTTGAACCAAGAGAAGAAAATAATTAATTTAGTCGGTGGTTCTGGGAAGCTGGATGTCAGAGCGGACGAACCGGAAGAGTTGCTGGCATGATCCCCTTTGTAGCCATTCATAGATCTATTAATCAGAGGTGGAGTGCCGAGTCCGCCTGATGTTCCTGAGGACTGTTCGGCACCTCACCCACGGACTCATCAGGATGATAGATATACTCGACATCCTTAGTGGAAGAGAGAGGTCGGATGGGTGAAATATCAATTACAGTGTCCATCACTTTCCTAGCCACACGCGGACCAATAGAAGATGATGAAGTCAGTGGACCCAATGAAATTGCGGAGCACGAAACTGCAGGTGTGACGCTATTCAGAATCGGCCACATGGTGTAACATGACATTGTCCACTGAAATGTATCTGTTGTCTTTGCGACCAGGTAAAGGTGGTAAAAGGAATGTACGAGTACCCTTCAGTCCAAGCACTGGAACCGGTGCACGATAAGAGGGACCAAATTCTTTTTTGTTCTCCAGCTTTTCTCGTACCAGATCTCCGATTTTTGGAAGCCAACCGGCAACTGGAATCAGCAGTGCTGCATTAGTGGAAGAGGGTAAATGTTCAGTTGCATAGCTGTCACGTGTCTTTTGTAGATCCTGTAACACGGTAGAATGATTATCTACGTCAAAGGTTGGGGCAGCCGCCACAACGTCTAGACCATCAAGGTCTGGCACAAACATTTTAATGCCAAAGAGCATTTCGTATGGGGTCCGCCCACCCAGAGATCTTCTAGGGAGATTATTAAGTGCACGTTGAACCCCATACAAGTGGGCCAGCCAGTTCCTGCCAGTACCCAAGACTCTAGCTTTCAAGGATTGCTTTAAGTCACGGTTCATTCGCTCTACAATTGAATTGCCCTCAGGCCTGTATGGAGACGAAAACTGCACCAGCACCCCCATTGACTTCATCGCATCCTTGTACGCCTTAGAGGCGAACGCTGGACCTTGGTCAGAATGGAAGGTGCCACAGGCAAACATCCCGACAAAGACACGAAAATCCCTGATGACATTTAGAGCGTCAGCACTGCGTTGTGGCCAAACCCAAAGGAATCTAGTGCACGAATCAACTGCAACAAATATGTATTTATACGCAGTATCAGAAGTTAGAGGACCGCAGTGATCAAGATAAATACAGCCAAAAGGTTGATTAGAAATACACACCTGTGTTTGCTGTGGACGCGTGACCGTAGACGGCTTGATTTGCTAACAAATGTCACAAGAAAGTACATAATTACGGGTCTGTTTATATAAACCACACCACCAGTAACGTTGCTGTAAAATAGAGACTGTTGCCGATACATCGGAATGAGCAGACGCCATGCCTTTGTGTGCAGCTTTGATCAAAGCAGGTCTGCGGTCCAAGTTGGGAATCATCCGCTCCACAACTGAAGGAATCAAAGCATAAGGAACCTGTTCGGGAGTTATATGATAAGAGTATTTCGAAAGGAAACCCTGAGGATTAACAGTTCCCTCCCTCGTTGCAGCTACAGCTGCCAAAATATCATTATCTATTTTAGTCATGGACCTTGTAACTGCTGCTACGGAACATGTGGCTACTGCAGATTTGGCCGCTTCATCAACCAAAGAATTACCAAAAGCATGTGCTCCCACACGATGATGGCCAAGAGTATGTATAACATGTGTGAGGGGCAGACGTTGTTTAAGATCTGCCACTCGAACCCAAAGCATTTTATGCTTGATTGCGCTGCCTTTAGAATCTCGATAGTCATTCCGAGACCAAAAGAATAAGTTGTCATTAAAAGACTGGACACAGTAATAGGAATAGCACACAATAAGACTATTCACAGTTGGATCAGCAAACTCTAGAGCAAGAACAAGAGCACGCAGCTCCGCCAATTGTGCCGTACAGTCTCCAAGTGCCTGAGTGTGCACAATGGAAGACTTAAACGCTCCATTCACTATTGAGCCGGCAACAATTGCGCAAGCTGCCGAATAAGCGTGTTTAGAACCGACGGCCGGTTGAGCCGAGCCATCGGTATAGATGATACATTAGTATTCATCCAAAGGAAGCAAGGACAGAGGAGGAGGATGAACATGTTCATACTGTAAGAATTCCTGTGTCTGAAGAGAAGGATCAAAGATAAATGTGACATCAGCCGATGTCAACGATGCAGCCCATTGTATCCAACGTGGATGAAAAGCCTTAGAGTTTGGTACACATGCCTTAGTCAGGGCTTCCAAAGCAGGAAGTGGCGTGACCATAAGAATGCGTTTGCCTTGCGCCAGAGAGCGTTCCTTCAGGATCGCCATCTGTACTGCCGTCAAGATTTATCGATATTGGAAAATTGCATTTCAGCCGACATGTATAAATGTGATTTGTAAGCAATAGGTACTGTGTCACCCTCATTGAATGTTAAATATGTGAAACCCACCGTCCCAGGCACGATACGTATCACGAGGTTTGTGGTGTTGTCACGCGTCAACAAGAAGTTAGTTGCAAGCAAGTCAAATTTCAAAGAATGTAGTACAGAGGTATGTCCCGGAAGCCAGCTGGCAGAAGAAAAGGTTGGTTGTATCAATGCATAAAGCGGTTTGATACGCTGGGCATAATCGGGAATGTATGTCCTCCCGAAGTTCAAAAAACCCAGCAAGGATTGAAGTTTCTTCAGAGTATTAGGGGGTTGCAAATGTGCACATTTCTCCAGGAAATGGGGGGCTAGCCCCTTTCCTTCATTATTGAGCTCATAGCCCAAAAAGAGTACCGCCAAATGGGCGATATGTGACTTTGCAAAATTAAATTTGTATCCATAGTCGGCAAAGGACAAAATTATATTGTCGACTCGGACCAGATGCGGTATAAGTTCATCGTCTGTCAGATAAATGTCATCAACGTACGAGAACGCATCTGGATCTAAGTCGTGCAACAATGACACGACACGTGCCGCAAATGCCCCGGGCTATTCTTCTACCCCATAGGCAAACGTGTAAATTTTTTCTGATTTCCGACGGCGGTGAATGCTGTCAAGTCACGACTCTCAGGTGCGAGATTATGACTGTAGAAACCATTGGAAATATCCAGGGTAGTTTTTTATTTTTTGCGAACAAGACTGTTCACCAGAGCTGAGCTGTAAGTGTTCTGCACTGCAAATGTGCGACAATGACTATTCGAATTTCGGTAATACCATACAATACGATATGAACCATCAGGCTTTGATACCGTAAAAAGAGGATTATTCATTGGTGATATACATGGTTCAATCACACCCTGATACTCTAACTGTGTCAGAATGTCACAAATGTGAGCCTTCGCTTCACGTCTGATTGGATATTGCGGTTGTGGCTGTTGCATAGAACGTAAGGGTATTTCATGAGCCGGTGAATCAACATCCCAACCCACCTGATTACGATACATCGCGGGAGCAAGGGTCGCTGCCCATCCTGCAGCTAAAGTCTGGGCATGTTCTTCAGGGACGTAATGTGAAAAACTCGGAGGTATCACGTCTTCCCCCCTTGGAGCTGCCAACACAAAGGGTGGAGGCCAATCTGCCTCCGCTAACAGAATGTCATACGAGGAGGTCAAATTCTCCCAGAATACCGCCTTGATTGGACGCAATATATCACCTTCAATTTGAAAAATAACATCACAAAGTCTATCCGGGGGGGCCACCCGGGTGTCAGCTGTCTCTACTGTAATGAATGTTTCAGTTGCTGTCGCCTCCAGAAAGGGACGCATAGCCTCCCGCACTATGGTAACCTCTGCTGCACTGTCGAGCAGAGTCACTGCCCATGTCCAATCCAGGAGCCGCGTTCTCACTGTCTGAGGCATATCTCGCTGTTAAAGCGGCAACTTTTTTCTTCTGAAACGGGGGTCGAAAACGAGGTAGATCTTCTTGTTTTCCTTTGACTTCAAACTGTCGAGGCTGATCACGTCCCTGTGGCGCAGGCTGACTTTTGCCACGATCTTGGCGTTCCCCTCCACCGACTTGAGAGCCAGATGTGTCATGTGAAGAACGAGGAGAAAGCTGATCAGGGACTTGAAATCTATCAGGAGTCTTAATTTTCACGCGGTCGCGCAAGTCATAAGTACGCTCAGAAGACTCAGGTGTCGGTGAACCAGCACGCGAACCTTGCTTCTGCTGTTGCTGCCCCTGTTTTTTATTCTTCCAGTTCTTTTTAGAAAAGAACGGACGCCCATCTTTATCAGTCTGGGCTTTTTGTTGTGTTTGTGATTGAGTTTGCGTTTGAGTAAAAGGCTTAACTCCCAGACTATTGCGGCCTATGGTTTTATAAGCCTTTGCGATAATCTTTGCCAATTCGCGGGGTTTGTCTACATCAGGGACAGCCTCCAAGCGAATTGCCACTTGAAAGCTTACTGCATCACCCTTGACATTTGCAAGGATCATATCAGCAACCACGTCGAACACCCCTACCAGTCTCATCCCCAACTCTACAGCCGCTTCGGCGCCGTGTTCATCTTGAACACGCTTAATCACGGAAGGGAGTACGGTCATGGAAGGAGTGCCGAAACACTTCGAATATACCGCCGCAATCACCTTACCCCAGGTGTTACAATCAGCTAACTCGGGAAGTAAGTCTTTAGGCAAACTAATAGTCAATATCCGGTGTTTCTCCACAGGAGATGTATTTGGAAAAACAGCCTCTAGTTGTCCAAATTTTTCAGCAAGCCAATAAGGTAACTCATCCTTATTCTGTGGGCGCTTGCCCATCACTGAATTAACCATAACGGGACTGATAGTTACACCACCAGGTCCGGCCGGTTGCGCAGCAATGCCAGGTGGTACCACCTGGAAATTGCGTGTGACATACTGTATAACAGCCCTATGTACGCGTATCAAAGACGTATGTAATACGCGAAGGTCTGCAACTGCAACAGTTAAATAACGTGGGTGTGGGGTATACCCAGCCAAAACGGGCCAAGTGGCCCCATCTATCGATAATGGGCCTAAGTGGACCGGCGTTACTGGGTGAGGAAGGGCGCCATTAAACCAAATTTGGTGTTACCAAGCTGTAAGCGGAACCTCAAGAGCCCTATAAGGCTGATAAACGTGAGGAAGGGCCATAGCAGTGTATTCATGAAACAAATCATCTGTTCCATCCACCGCCGGAAAGGTGACCCAAGAATGAAACACCTCAAAGTGGTAAGCAGGATTCACTTCCACTGCAAAGATAAGCTCGACACCCGCATCAGGCACTCCATATGGAGCCAAATATGCCTTGAGCGCGGCGCAGCTATGAGCCGGAATAGCAATTGCCATTACGAAAAATAAAGAACAACAACCTAAAGCGTGGCAGCGCAATAACGGGTAAGAGAAAAAACCTTTTACAACTTCAAGCTTGAAAGAACCTATAAAACATCAATATAGGAGGTAACACCGTCACAGCTGTCTCCGGAAACAGAAGTGAGGGGATTGTGGACAAGCACAAGCACTACTCAAGCGTCTCACAGATAAGAACCAGACCAAACGTTGGCGGCGCCATGTTGCAGGGATTCTGCACATACACAGAACTATGCGCAGGAAAACAGGACCTCAGTGTATAGGTGTGTACCAACCTACCACATTAGTGCCCAATATCCCATTACTGACTAGCTATAGTGTCTCATTCGTTCTCCTCCAAATATCACAAAGCTACAAATGATTAGACAACCCAGAAAACAACACTCCCAACTCTCTCAGGAATCGCGGGAGCAAGACGTACTCTTTTGCTCACTCACTCGTACTTGTCCACAATAAGAATAGGCAGAGTCACTGAAATAGTTCAAAATGTTTATTTTAACTATCGTGCTCTACAATACAGTATATGTGCCACTACTAGCAGCAAAATGCATAAACTCAGCACGGTTAGTATTGTTACAATACCATAGAATATAAAGGGAGAAGTCATTATATAGACTGTGGAAAAAGGGCTCTCTGGCCTGACCCCTCCCCTTGACTAGAAGAAGTTTATTTTAAATAAAGGAAGATCTCTGGGCTTTGACAGCAGACCCCATACCTTAAAGCCTGGATGTAAGGTTTACATCATGGGAACAGCGGAGCTCTTCTCCATGGAACGGCTTTCTCCAAGTGTGTTAAAACAGCATGCAACAACGTAATATCAAAGCATGAGTCTTCAGTACTGCAGCTGTGTGTAGCATGATATGTCTAGGTGCTAGGGACTCACCAGAACAGAATAACAAGGGGCATTGTTTATCGACCTTGCACATCGTGTTCAGACTAAACTCCAGGAAATGCAGAGAACGCGAAAAGCAACCTGTTCTCATGTGAAAGGCACAAACAAGTCTTGCAAAAACAAAGTCATGTAGTAGCGTGCGCAAAAGCAGCATCATGGCAGCGGAACTCATGCTAACTTAGCAATGTCGATAATGTGCCTAAAAACCATATAACAGAAGCATTTGCGGCCTACTTCAGTGCTTTAGTACGCGCTTGCGCAGTTGCATTTCCCTCATGTTAGGCTCATTTCCACATTAGATTTCACCGCACACGGTTAGTAAATGTTACTGAGGGTTCAATTCGAGCAGGTTTTATTTCGCGTAAACCCTGCTCCATCAAGGTCAAAGAATATATTTCTGTTCCTTGTGAATGTGTTGTTAGGACAATTAATCAAATGCTGAAAAAAGTATAAAAAGCCAGATCAGTATGTAAACCATTTCTGGATCCGCCAAACTTCTGCAGATAGCCAGCAATAGGCAATGGTCAGCAATGGCCCAGAAAGAAAAGGAACTAATAACCTCCCTCTAAAGCAGAAGATGTTGGAAACCTGGCCCACAGCCATTACAAAATAGGAAGTGCAAGAGGAGAGAGCCTATAACATGATATACTACAGGCAACCGTTGGTTTAAAAGAAGAGCCCCCAGTTTTATGGTATTTATTTTTGTATTTAGCCATATTTATTTTTTGGGCCATTGTATCGATAGTTATTGACATTCATTTTGGGGATCATTACGATGTCGGGAGGAAAGCCTCCTCCCGACAGTCGGAATCTCCGTGACCGCGTCGGAGCCCTTCCGACCGACTCGGTTGGTTTTACATTTCGACCACCCGATTACGATGTTCGCAGTCAGAATTTAAACCGTGCGGTCATTCCGAATCGGTTCCGAGCGACTCGCGGATTATCCGTGTCGGCCAGGACCACATCGTACACCCCTATGGGCAGCATTTCCACCCTCAGGATTACGATGCCGATTTCCAACAGCCTTTCCACGCCGGCCTGTCTGACACTGAAAGCTGTCGGAAAGTGACTTGGGGACCCCCTAGCAGGGCCCCCTTGCTCCCGCAGCCTACGGTTGATGACAGAGGGGGTACCAAAGGGACCTCCCTGTAAAACCCTGCCACAGGGTGCAGGGTTTTCTGCAAACACCCCATTTCCCCACAGGAGCCTGTGTCAGGCGGAACACAAGCTCCCATAGGAAACAATGGGACTCCGACCGAACAGTGTATGGTCGCATCGTAATCCGCTGGTCGGAACCGCGACCGCAAGTCAGCCCAATTTTCTATATCTTTCCACTTTTGAAAATAAATGCAGAAAGAAAACACATTATAGTCTATGCATATTTATCTGTAAAAATCTGTAAAGATAGAAAACCTGGAGCCTCATTTAAAAGAAATCGGATTAGGCAAACCGTGCACCAGTGCCAGTGGTCTGCACATCTCTGAAATATAAGTAAATGTAACAAAGAAAAGGAATGGGAAGGTAATACTTCTGCTGGGAATCTTGCACCTATATACCTCTGCTCACAATGCTGCCTTTCTGCTAACAATGGTAATGTAAAACATAGTCTGCTTCAATGCAATGTATGTGGTGCTGGAATCCATAAAACAGCAAAGGGCCCAGGTTTACATGACTTCAACAATTTACGCTCTTAAGCCGAAAGTTCACACCAACCCCTGTATATTGATTTTTGTTGCAGAAAGCAATAAGGTTTAACACACCTTGCTTCTTCTCCGACCTTACGAACCCGTCTGACGCTCTTCCACAAACTTGCTGGGGGTTCCATCAGTCACGTGCAATAGGTCTAGTTAGAGGTTGCTTCACACACAGGCCTCATCCCTCTGGGGCCTCCTACTCGACCACCAAAGGCTCAAAGAAGCCTTTGTACGATTATCACACAGGTGGAACATCCTTCTCTTCCTCCCAGCCAGCAGGGCACTTCGATGCACAACTCATAGAGGAGGTCTCTTCCTGATCACAGACCTCTTTTGTCCTCTTCATTTAGCTGCAGAACATAAACTCCCTAACTTTTTATTAAAGAGGTAGTGTTACAAAATAGCCTGATTAAATATATCTTATCCGTACAGGAATGCGGTAGCCCAGGGACAGTACTTAACAGCATCCCTCTTCGTGAGCAGAGCTTGAAACAGGTGGTCTGTACTTGATTTGTATGATGTATGTAGACTCATGTCCCTTTGCTCATGGGAGTACAGGCTCCATCGGTACACCTGACGTGTAGCATGCACACCCAGCTCTGACAAAGATGGACATCAACCAGTTCAACATTTTCCATCAACATTTTTATTTTACATATAAAAAGTAGTTGTTTCTCCGTCTATTAAAGTAGAAATTCTACTGTTTTATAAAAAGTTAGCATTTCATAGTAACAGTCCTCATTACCTAGGGTCTAATAAATGAACACTATACTAAAATGGGGAGAAAATGAAACTTTTTTGCCTCCGCAAATGTTTTCTCTATTGTACCTACTCCTGGTTGAATGTTCCTAGAAAAGGAATTAGATTGTAAATGGATATTGTTGAAAAATATTTTATTTCTGTGTATTTTATTGTAGTAACTGTTTGGTTGCTTTGAATATGTTCTGAAAGATGTATTTCCAATGCAATGTAAACTTTATTTTCATGCAGAGCAAAACCATTATGCAAAAGTATGCATACAATTTAACACAATACAATATGTTCAATCAGCTTTATTCGTAGGATTGTATAGAGCAAAGTTATTTGCATATGAATCTCATTGGAATGCTTCAAGCTGCTATGGAATTGGGCATTCATAGACATAAATTGTGATATTGCTCTATTGAACGGCATCCAAAGCCTACATTTATTCTGTCCTTTTTGCTAAAGGTATGATCCTTCGAACCTTTAGTCTATTTGATATCTCTCAGAATCCTCAGCGAAACCTGCAGAAAGGAAAGATTTCTTGCAATGTGTTCAATATTTGAAAGCTATAGGTCATTACAGAAAAAATAGAATCTCTGCACATTCTGAGCAACAGTGTTTTTTAATCTGATTTACATTAAACGGCTACAAATATATTTTTTGCAAAATATAACAAACTGCTTTTTGGCATATTTCATTCACTATACAGATTCTACTTTTTTCCTTAATGCTAGACACATACAGTTTCTTTCATATGGAAGAGAAAGACACCAAGGATTTAAGGGGTTTGTGTGAAGGTTGATGGCATGACCATGTGTTGCACAGTGACCGCTTTTTCATTTTCTTTGGGACTCATCTGCTGGTAATTTTGAACTCTAACACTGGGACACTGCTGTCCAGTGGTGCCCAGTGTATGTGCTGTGACTGTTAAAGAAAGTCAAAAATTGGCTTAAAAATCCATTTGGCAGATTGAATTGTATTATAAGGCTAAAATATATGGTGAAACAACTATACCTATGGCATGGAAAATTAAATGTTGCATATGGACTGAGGCACTATATTGAGCCATCCACTTTGTGACCCTGATAATTTGACAAGGGCCTCCACTGAGGTCTGGTCCCTTGCAGCATGCAAACTCTCATGTTTTCAGAAAGTCCTGTAAAACTAAATTGTCTTGCATGGTTAAAAACTTGCTTTTAAGCACTAAGTAAGTCACCCCTAAAATTACAATATTGCCTATAAGGTACAGTGCATAGTGCCCAGAAGTGGAGCATGCCTAAATTAATATTAGCATGTACCTACTGGGAATAATTCACCGAAAGCAAATTTAACTGTATTGAGTTTAGCTGTTTCCATAGTAAATCCTGGTAAAGCAAATTAAATCACTATTTCTGCATTATCCAGTAGGAAACAGCTACAGAAAACTTTCAAGAACCTTTCCTAACTGTTTTTAAAAATTTAATTCATTGGCAAAGTCTGATTTTCCCTAACTAGTTTGGAAATCTAACTTTTAGAAATGTTATATTTACTTGCCTTAGCCAATATATGCTAATTAGCCTTAGGGCCTTATTACGTGTCTGGTGCTCCGACCGCTGTAGGACTGTATCTGCCAGCAGCCCACGGTGCTAGCGGTCCAAGGACCCCCGTATTGCAAGTTGACCACAGGGTCGGCAGTGTGGAGGTGGGGATCTTGCAGTGGTGGTGAGTACTGTTCACAAATATAGCGATGCCCGTGTGTGCATTTCGATTGCAGATGCACACATATGCATGATATATGTGGAAAAATACCATATACCCTTTACCGAGGTTCAGCTCATTTGTGGGCAGTCCTGGAAATGGGTATATGGTACGAAAAGGACTCACCTGTAGATCGCCGCAAACAGGGCCGTAATCCTTGGCATGAAGATATTGCTGTGAAGAGGAGGGGCTGGAGAAAGGGATCCACGTCGGAATCTGCCTGGAAGAAGAAAAAAGGGGTGCGTATGCACCCCAAATCCTTCATCCCTGCCACTTTGAAGCAGGAGGCTGGACCACTGCGGTCCGCTTGTGGAACTGGCAACTAGTAATGCGGACGACGGTGCAGCTCCTCAGTACCACCCTATGTCTGCTGCTTTTCCCCGACTGCGAACCCGGCGGCGGTCTTTGCAAAGCTGTAATACGGCGGTCGGACCGGCGAGCTCACCGTGCTCAGAGTGCCACCACCAATACAGCAGTCCATGGGACCACCAAACTCATAATAAAGATGCAGCGCCTGCAATGAGGTGTGAAATTCCTTCCAGGAACCACATAATACACCAGTTTGATTAACATGTCGCCCTGAATGTACATAGAAGACCCATTTGAGGTCAGCAGAAGGTTTTTCAGATAAATATAAAAAAGAAATATTGGGATGCAAAAATATTGTGTGCAAAAATATCGTTGACAATATCCAATGTAAGCTAAGTAATATTGATGTTAAAAATATCTATGTTAATATCGTTTACAAAAATATTGTTAATAATATTCTTTTTCATTATTTTAATGTATTTTAGTATATATTTTAATTGCATATGTTCTAAGTTTGTTGTATAATTATTGTTAATAATTTTTTAATATAGTTTGGAAATTTGTAGTTGTTTTTAAATTTAATATTTATTCTTATTTTTAGCACCATTGCGGGATGTGAGGTACAGGATGGGAAGTAAATTAAATATTATTACGTAAGTTTTAATCTTTAATTAATATTGTTTCAGGAGCAGGCTGTGGGGTTTGTAGGGAATAGAGTGTGAAGTAATTAATTTACAATTAATTAATAATACATTTTTAACTATTATTAATTATTTAATTGATAATTAATTATATAAATTGTGTAAATCATTTAGGGTACAGGGTGCGAAGTAATTTAATTACAATTAATTACTAATACACTTTTAATTATTATTAATTATTTAATTGATAAATAATTATGTATATTGGGTAATTCATTTAATTTTTTATTTATATTTTTGGTGTGGGTTCTTGTTTTTGTATGGGTTAAGGGTGTGAAGGTAATGAAATATAATAATTTATAATTAATGTTGATTATTTATAATAATTTAATTGATACTTACATATGTAAATTGTTTAATTAAGATATTTTTTCATATATCAGGTACGGGATGTTGAGTTTGTAGGAGTAAAGGGTGGGAAGTTAATTAAATATAAATAATTTATTAGTTAATAGTTATTAATTGTTTAATTGATAGTTAAATAAGTAAATTATGTAATCAAGATAATTTGTCAATTATATATTAGGTGTATGTTGTTGAGTTTGTAGGGATAAAGGGTGGGACATTATTTAAATATAATTATTTTATTATTAGTTAATTTTTATTAATTGTTTAATTGATAATTATGTAAAATGTGTCGTTATTATAATTTGTAAGATATATTTTAAGTGTGTGTTGTTGAGTTTGTAGAGGTATAGGGTAAGAAGTTATTTCAGTTATAGTAAATGTAAAAATAGTTATTTATTTTTAAAGATTTTTTTGATTTATTATTTTATCTGTTAATTGTGTTATGACTTTTAATTGCAAATAACATAATATTTGTTTTTGTTATTATTGTGAGTCGACTTGGTCATTTTTATACCTCACAGGGGCATGCCAGTTGCAGAGGCAGTGGCATGGTCCTATTGAGAGGGCCTCAGGGCACCCTCCTCAGCCTCCAGGGACTAGGCACCTAGGGTACCACTTACTAAGGACTGACAGGGGGCAGAAGTACCAATTGTAGACATGTTTTTAGGGAAAGAACACTGGCACTGGGATCCTGGACAGCAGGGACCCAGCACTCTACAGTCAAAGTTGCATCAAAAGCCAGGCAAAATGTGGGGGGGGGGATACTGAAACAGAACCCCATTTTCTCACACCACCTCTCCATCACCCAAGGGCACCAGGGTTAACTGTACACTCTCCCCAGCACTATCTAGGGACATCTCCTCCCCAAGAGCTACACTAGCCAGCCCTGGTGACTGCTCACCAGTGGGGGGCTGTGCCTGCTTGGGACACTTCTATCAATCAATCAATCAATCAGGATTTATATAGTGTAGGTACTCACCTGTGAGGGTCTCAAGGCGCTGAGGGGGGGCTGCTGATCCCTCTGGGTGTGGAGGTTCAGTCGAAGAGCTAGGTCTTGAAGTCCTTCCTGAATTTGGTCATTGACGAGGATTGCCTGAGGTGGAGGGGCAGGGTGTTCCACGTCTTGGAGGCAAGGTAGGAGAAGTATCTTCCTCCGATTCTGGTCTTGTGGGTCCGTGTGATGGAGGCCAGGGCAAGCTGGGTGGAGCAAAGTTGTCTGGCGGGTACGTGGAATGCCAGGAGGTGGCCAAGATATGCTGGTCCTGCGTTGTGGAGAGCTTTGAAGGCATGTGTGATGAGCTTGAAGGTGATTCTATTGTTTATTGGGAGCCAGTGGAGTTGTCGGAGGTGTTGTGCTATGTGGCTGCCACAGGGTATGTCGAGGACCAGTCGGGCTGCAGCGTTTTGGATATTCAGTAGTTTCCTGAGCTGTTTCTGGGTGAAGCCAGCGTAGAGTGCGTTGTGGTAGACAAGTCTGCTGGTGGTTAGTGCATGGGTGAACGTCTTTCTGGATTCTGAGGGGATCCATCTGAATTTTTTTTGAAGCAGGTGGAGTCCAGTATGATGCAGAGGTTGCGTACGTTGTCCGTAGGGGTGAGAGGGTGGCAGGCCACCAGGAGTCATCCCAGGCTGAGGGGCCAGGTCCCAGGATGAGTACTTCGGTTTTCTCTGAGTTGAGTTTGAGGCAGCTGTTTTTTATCCAGGTAGCAACGGCCTTCATTCCGCTGTGAAAGTTGATTCTGGCGGCTGTGGGTTCGTTGGTGAGTAAGAGGACCAGCTGGTCGGCGTAGGAGACGATGTTGAGTCTGTGGTTTCTGACAATGGCCAAGAGGGTGGCCATGTAGATGTTAAAGAGGGTGGGGCTCAGGGAGGAGCCCTCAGGCACTCCACAGCTGATCTCTGTAGGTCCTGAGAGGAACGGCGGTAGTCTGACTTGCTGTATTCGGCTGGTGAGGATGGAGTGGATCCAGTCCAGTGCTTTGTTGCGGATGTCGGCGTTGTGGAGTCTCATGATTAGGGTGCGGTGGGAGATGGTGTCGAAGGCAGCTGAGAGGTCCAGAAGGATGAGGACTGCGGTTTTGCCTCAGTCGAGGAGGGAGAGGATGTCGTTGGTGACAAGACGTGGTTCTATTCGATGAACTCGGAGAGTTGGGCGTTGATGGGTTTTTTGATGACCTTGGCTGGGAAGGGGTGGAGGGAGATGGGTCTGAAGTTCTTGGCATCCCCATCCCCTTGGCATCCCCTTTGTAGTGCGCTTCCTGCTGGCACCCACAGCCTTTCATGGGAGCCTTCCCTGCAGGCTTACTAGCAAGGAACCATTTCTTTTACTCAGTAGGGAGATGGGAACCCTGACCCTCAGAACTCTTTTGGGTCTCTCTAGAGAACTCCTTGTCCTTTTTGTTCCCCCTCTTCTTCTGGTGGGACCCTGCTCACCCTTGTGGTGATGCCCCCCCTATATGCCTTCCTGTGGACTCTGGTGCTAACCCAGTGGTCCGCCTCCATAGGGGTTAGTGAGGGGTAAGTCCATCTTGGGTTAGTGAGCTTGCTGTCAACAAGGTGTTGGCACAGAGCTGGAAAACAAAGAGTGAACAAATGCTCTGTTGCAAACAAGTTTTACAGCCCCTGATAATCTTTCACCTCACTCCCCTTCATCCCACCATCCGATGCCTTGCAAAAAGAATCCACACAATGCACCCAGGTCTGTTGGGGAACCTTCTGGCTATCTCTTAACTTTTGCCTGTTCTTCTCTGTGGTCAGACTAAACTTCCTCACTAGGGCGTCCTTCATGAGGTGGGTACCATGTCCTGTCACTCCCTTATAGGGTCAGTAGAGTCCCTCCTCTCCTGAGGAAGGTGCCCCCAAAAACCAGCCCCACAATCTGCTTCATGGACCTTGTGCATTTGAAGGGCAATTTCGTAGGCCTCCAACCATCTGTCTATGTCATTTCCCACCACAAAATAAGAAACCAGCTTTTTGGGTATGTAGGCCTGCCTCACAAAAGGCATGGAAGAATTGCTGCCACCATCACTGCTGGACTCAACCTGTGGGGCATTGATGTCCAGCTTCCTCAGGCTCAACTCCTGAGCCAACATCATTTCTTGCTCTTACATAACAAATCTCTTTTGGCTCCCCTCTATCTCCATGGCAAGCCTTTTCTTCTCTAAGGCTTTCTCCTTCTTCAATTTAGCCATCTCCAATTTAAAATTTCTCTCCTCCCGCCTGTCCACCAGCTCGTCTTGGGACAGGCCTTTGGATGGCACGCTGCTTCCTGCCCTGGAAGGGGCCCTCATACATTAGAGTAAGTTGCTCTCCTCCTCCACAAACAGCAGCCCACATCCTCCTCTCAGCCCCTCGTTCAAGTCATCCACAACCTCAACCTCCTATGGGGTCTCATTTAGTGCAGCATGGGCTTCTATATAGGCTCTCAGTGCCATGTGCAGCTCCACCTTTCTGATGGTGCTCTTCGCAGGAAGCCCACACCCCTTGCACAAGTCTCTGAGTTGGGCCACATTGTAACCCTCAGGTTTGGCCAGCTCAAACTCCATTCTTGCAAGCACAAATGTAAAACCACCAATCAGAGTCAGGGTTTAGCTTCAAAAGCAGAAATGCCAATCAGGGAGTAATGAAAAAAAAAAAAATGCCAATTGAAGAGAGTAGAACGAATATGCCAATGGGGGATCAGAGACAAATGGTTTGAATTGGCCTTAAAAAAAATGCGGATAGTAGTGTACACCAAATTACTGTAAGGTACTGCACAAACACAAGTCCTATCCTCATCGCTGATCACCAATGTTAGAAATGGAGATTCTGGTTGGCGAGGGTATGCACCTAAGCCAGGCAGAACCCACCACACTAGTCAGGGCAAGTCAGAAACACACATAAGATAACCTGTGCTCACCCTCTGGTAGCTTGGCGCAGAGCAGGCAGGCTTAACAAAGGCAATGTGTAAAGTATTTGTGCAACACACAAAACAGCAATTCACTGGAAACACTACAAAAAGACTCCACACAGTGTTAGAAAAATAAAGATTATTTAACTGAGATAAATAAGAACAAAACAACAAAGATCTAATCAATAAATCAAGAGGTATGCAATTTTAAATAAATCAGGTCGAAAAGCTGTTTTAGACCAAAGCGCCAAGGATACAATCAATACTTTTGAGTTAATTACTGTAAACTTCTCATGATAGTCGATGAGTGATTACTTCAGTGGTATCTAAGCTGGCAGCGCTAGCGCGTAGAAAAGCATCTTTGTTGAGTCTCATGCTGCCAGGAGTAAATTAGAGTGCCCAAATTCTAACCATGCTATCGTGCATTTCACATACACAATAAAAATGTTTTGTGGGTCATTAGCACGTCACCGATAGGGAATTATGGTGCCCCAATGTTAATAGTGCCCCAGTTGGTGACTGTGGCCTCGCTAAACCCCATACCTGGTTCTGTGACCAGAGCTGCAGGGGCGCGTCTCACACTACTGAGGCCTCTCGTGCTGGGAGGGGGGGGCTAACTGGCGATGCCCTCCCCCTGGTCGAAGGCTGCAGCGACACCTCGGGGACCCCAGGTGTGGCAGTCTCTCTCATTGGTTTACTCCGATGGGGGAGAAGGCTTCGGCAACATCAGTGGCACCTTCAGGAGCATTGTCACATGACACGGGCAGGCTGCTTATGCTGCAGGATCACCCTAGCAACGTGTTGGTGACACCCTCCAGCTTCTCTCGGCACAGAAATCCCAAGCTGTGCGTCTCGCAGAAGAAAAGTTGATCGAGGGTCAAAATACCAGGCACTGGATGGTGGAAATGCATTTGATGGCCAAATAAAGCATTTACAAATGCCCCACAGTTAGTGCCAGTTTGCAGGCAGTGCTCCGCCTGAGCACATGGAAGACTTTGATGGCCCTGAGGCTTCCACAACAGGAGGCAAGCTTAACAAGCCCTTGGATTTCCTTGGAAATGTGTGGGAGGTGGAAGACAAGTCAGTCCTCCCTCACTGCAAACTTAGCAGGCAGCAGACCAACACAGCAGAGGACAGTGCAGAGTGCCAGTCCCTCCTGGCAGCAATCATCAGGCAACAGGCCAACACACCAAAGCAAGTGACAAAGTGGCAGTCTCTCCTGGCAGCGTACCTTCTCTTGGTTGCAGAGTCTCCTCAGTACCCCAAAATGAATTAGTTTCTGTCCATTCCTTAAAGTGTTATCTAAGTCTGATGTCATTTTGTAGTCCTATCATCAAATGTACTAAAGAAACAGAGGTGTGCTTTGTATATACAAGCCCCCCCCTCCACCAACGCTCTAATTGAGAGTATTCAGTAAAATTTCATAATGGCTAACCTTGTGAATCCTTGTTGTTTTCTGTACCTCGGGTGTAGGTGCTACTCAATTGTTCATGTCAGAAGGGTGTCTCTATAGCACAGAATTCCTTTAAGAACCTATTACATGGAGTAACATTTGTACAAATAAATACTCCTTTTTTTGCTTTAGTTGTATACAAAATTTTACAGTGGCAAATGCCACCGATTTTAGTAGCTGCACTTGCATGCATTGTTAGTTTCTTGGAGCACATCCCTTGGCTGCAGCACTCAAAGTCCTTACACTGATGCGCACAGAGGAAATAAATTAGAAGTAACATTGTTTGTGATTTCAAAAGTTTTCAGCGAGAAATCTTAAAAGCTCCAGAGTGCCAGTGAGACCAGCCTGCTTCAGTTATCTGGCCTTGGTTTCCGCGGCAGCGGCTACAGTTTCTGCGGAATTCCAATTTGAAAGGATTTTCTTCTCAAAAACTGACCAAATATCCTTTTGCATTGGGACTTAGAAGTAATGTCAACAAAGTCCCTTCTTGAAGTTGGATTTGGAAACTTTTTTGAACTTTTTGACTTTCAGAATTTCATCAGGACCAATCCATTTGGCTCCATCGAGGTCAGCTAAAAATAACACATTTGTCCCATTCTGATGTGACTATTGACTTATATTGCACCCTTTTATTTTTCTTTGTGCTTTTTCACTTAAACCCTTTACACATTCATATCTATGGTTCTCTTTAATAGATTTTTGTTATTTGGTCTTATTTTACACATAAACTTGTCTTTATTTTAAAATAAGTGCAGAATTTAGTTGTGCCTTAGGTGGCTTGTTCTGCACTTTATACACTTCTTAAATACTTTACACATTGCCTTTGAATAAAGCCTGACTGCACTGTATCACGTTACCAGGAATTGAGCACAAGTTTATATTATTTAATTTGTGTTATATCTAGCAGGTGGTGGTCTTATCCTTTGAGATGGGCACTTGACCACCCCAAATAATAATCCACATACTTTACCATGTATTATAAGGAATAAAAATACCCTCTGTTGTACATTAGGAGGATAATGCAAATCACCTTAGAGGTACATGATCTTGTAAAAGATCTCTGCCTTTGGTCTCATTCTGTTGTATGGCCACAGTTTTCCTCTGTGACTTACAATATCCTTATAATGTATGCCACTGGGTGCTTTATCCCATGTATCACTTTATCACATATTCATATCAATCCCAATATTCTGTATATTTCTTATATGTTTATTCACATTTAACACAAAGACCCTCATTATAAACTTATACATCAAATAATGTAGTAAACCCAGTAGTACTGTTAGTGCGTCATGAATCTGGGCCTAAGATACATCATTATGTGCTTTAATGGAGCAATGGGGTATTGCTATTAAAGGGTGGTGCTACCTGCAGAAAGACTCTCAGTATTACTGGGTGAAGTATTACAGCACTGTGCAATACTGTGCATGTGCAACATATGGTAAAGACCCCTGAGAAACAGGAAGCAGGATGCTGCTGTGCCCTGGGGAGGAACAGGAAGGCAGCATCAACATTCCTGTGCATTTCAGAGAATAGTGAAACAGCTACACACTATCACAATCCTCCAGCATCTAAGGGTCTTAACTACGCTAATCAGCCATTTCTACAATTTCAAGTCTCAAAAAGGTGGCAACCTCAACCCATCACCACCCTCTGCCAAAGACAGCCAGCAGCCAGAAAACTGACACTTCAGCCTCTGACAGAGTACTGGTAAGAGTGCAAACTGTAACATGACCTATTCCTGTACTAAAGACTGAAAGCAGTGAAGGTCTATTTAGCTTGCTTCTTGATTGCCCTGAAGAAAGAGAGTCTCATCCTAGTAGCTGTAGTGCCACAATGCACAGTATAATAAACGTGAAACATATCTGCCATTTCTTTAAGAGGTTCCGAGTTAGGAGGAGCAAATCAAACTCAATCTCACATCAGGAAGAGAACATAGCCAACCGCAAATATTCAGGATAACATTTCAAAAGAATTCTAGCTGAAAGAAGCAAAAAAACAAGGTAAAATAGAGTGAAGGGTGATGAGTGAGAAAAAATAGAGAACAAATGCATTTTAACTTTTTCTTGTGAGTGCCTGCCTTATATATGTTTGAACCGCAAAAAGACATAACATTATGGCCATGACTCATTTAACTAAAATGTACACCTTAAGTAGCTTTTACCCTCTCTATGTACAAAATATAGTCTACAGTGACCACATACATTGGTTTGAAGATGGCTAACTTTGTTCCAACTGTATGATTAGCTAGACAGTCACCATTGCACATCTCTTGCACTGATTGGAGCACTCTAAATATCTTGTAGACATTAGCTTTACCCAATGTTGGTACTCTATCTTCGTTTTTTGCCTCTGGGTCACATAAGGCGTAGACTTTCCTAGTCCCACGTGGATATCACTCTCAATGTGTGGTTTTCTGTGAAGGTTTATACTCAGGGGCATATTTACAAGCCCCTTGCGTCACGTTGTAAATATTGCGCCACTTTTGCGCCGCCGTTGCATCACTTATGTGACGCAGCGGCGACGCAAAACATGCGCCACGTTGCGCAATATTTACAACGTGACGCATCTAGGGAGATGCGTCACGTTGTAAACCCCTGCGCCACATGAAACCTGCGTCAGGTTTCATGTGGGCGTTCCGGTGCAGGGTGGGCGTTCCCTCGCAGGTATGCCTCGTAAAAGTGACGCAGTGAAATCTACAAGATTTCACTGAGTCACTTTTACGCCCATGCTGCGTCAAAACCCTGCGCCTGCTTGAAGCAGGCGTAAGGATTGACGCAGCATGTTAGGCATAGGGCACCCCCGAGCCTTGCTGGAGCCGCGTCGTGCTTGCGACGCGACTCCAGCAATGCGCCGCCTTTCCGTCGGGGGATGCGACACGCATCTGCCCATCCGTGCGCCACGTCGCGGTGGCGCAAGGGCAAACTTGCATGACGCATCTTCCCTGGCGCATCCCTGCTGATTTGCAGGGATGCGCCAGGGAACGTAAATATGGCCCTTAGTTTATTTTTACTATGAAACACCTCCATGCCTTAACAGGTGAAAGATACAAAACTCTACTACTATGCAGTAGTAGAGTTGCTACCATTAACTCTATCATCTATGGAAAAAACACTTAGGGCCTGATTATGAGTCTGGGGCAGGCAGAGGAGAAAGACTTCCATGCTGACACACTGATGCGAGACGCTGAAGTTCCCGCACACAGGCACTCCAGCACGCAGTGGTCTGACATCCCTCGCGGGGTGTCCATCTCAAGACCAAGACAGGGTCCTTCATTCTCTCACACCAAGTAATGGGGTTGGCTTCATCCTAGGTGGATTCTTGGCTCTACACCTATATACATGCTAGGTACACTTAGGTACATCTAGTTAGGGTTGCATCGTAGGAGTACGCATTATTATTGTCATGTATTTATATACCTGCATATATTGATTGTTTAGCACTATGGTAGAAATCTACCATCCATTTACTCTGTTGGTGTTTATAATCATTTATATCTGTTTCTGTCTTATGGTTGTTTCAGCACACCTATTTTACACTAGAATGATGCTGGTTCAATAAAAGCTTATTTAAAACGTCCCCACTGTTTATTCTGTGTATCTCTCTGAGTGAGTATGAGTGACTGAGCGAAAAGTACTGTACTGTTTCCACAATCCCTGATGGAACAGGGTTGTCATGTTCGATAGTTGCCAGAAACTATTCTCTCCTTGTTAAGAGGAGTTTACAGTGGTACTGTGAGCTAGCTGGTATACAGGCAAACATGTCCAGTGGGGGTGTCAGTTCATGTTGTCTAAACACGCAGATCCTATATACATTTATAGGAACTACACGACAATGGGATGCATGCAGGGAGTCACATGTTGTACCCCCCTGTGTGCATGCACTCCAGTACCTGCACGGCATGGACTGCACCAGTCCATGCCGTGCAGGTACTGCCAGTGACGTTCCCATTGCAGTGCCTATTTCATAGGCACTGCTGTGGGAACATCAAAGAACTGCCAGTCATTGACTGAAAAAGTCGTGATCTGGTGGGTTGACCGCACACGGGTTCTGCAGTGCGACGGTGGGTCAGTCCCGTTCCCGCACTGCCAAACTCATAATCATGCCCTTAAAATATTTCTCTTACTCAAACGTAATATGTGTGAATCTCAAACAAATTCCAGTCATGTTGACTACTTGCCTACATCTTCTGCATTCATAGCACATTTCTGCTTGGGGCATATTATGTAAGAAATTCATTCACCAATTTGAAGACTCACCATTTCCCCTGTATTAAGTTCCCATAGTACTGTGCTAAGATTATCATTTGCCTGCACTCTGTACCCTGAAAGCATTGAAACCTCTTGTGTGATGTATATCGATTGCACTAAGGGCCAAATTCTTGAAGCACAGTGTGCAATCACTACCCTTCTCCCCACTCTTAACTGCCCTGTGAGGTTTTTAATAATAGTTTATGCTTTCTTGAGCAGCACTCACTCTGAATCACACTTGTAATATTATACTTTTTTCATACAGTGATGTCAACATTGAAGTTATTGGTATTATCATATGTGATCTCATTAATCATATAATCAAAGAGGTCATTTGAGATGTCATTAGTGGTGCCATTGATGATGTTATTTGAGATGTCATCAGCAATGTTACATATAAGGTCATGGGTAGTCCATGGTGGGGGTGTGAGAAGATGTTTGCTTAGCTTACCATAATTGAGGAATTTCACTGTTTTGTTACATTTTTTTCCTTCCAAATTCTAGACTACCACCACATCTGGTTCTGGAAATGTCCTTCCTTCCCCTGTCCAGGCTCCAAGTAGTCTAGGGTGGCAAGATCCTTTGTGTGTGCGCTAGAGGCAACCCTTTGAAATGTCAGTGGGGCAAGGAACAACTCTGTCTCAACCATCCTGGCAGAATGGCCCATCCCATCAACGGCTAGTCCCCTTTTGTCTCACTATCTGGGAGGAATACACAAATGCCAAGAGCTAAACTAATCTCAGTCATGTGACCCAGTATACTAGCAGAAAGCACAATGGTAAGAACAAGAAAATGCCAGATTTCTCAAAGTGACATTTTCAGAATTATGACATAAAATCCAACTTTTCCACTAAAGTGGGTTTTAAATTACAATTCATTTGAGTACAAACATTATTTTCCTATCTGTTCCCATACTTAAGTTATTACTTATTAAAGGTAATAAGGTAACCCAATTGGAGAAATAGGCCTTGCAGTAGTAAACAAAACACATGTAGGGGTTTTTCATTACCAGGACCTGTAAAACCTAAAAGCAAATGCCCTTGTCCTGTGACCTTTTCAGGACCAATAATAGATGTGACATATGTTTTAAAAAAAAGGAAGCTTTAGGCCTGGCAAAAGGTGTATTTGGCCAGGTTACATTGACAGTTTAAAACTGCGCTGCAGGCTGCAGTGGCAGGCTTGAAACATGTTTTAAAAGGCTATTTTGGTGGGTGCATTTAATTTACAGGCTCTGGGTATGTAGAGTACCATTTGCAAAGAACTTACAAGTAAATGAAATGTGCCACTTAGTGGTAACCCAATTTTACCATGTTTTAGGAAGAGAGCACAAGCACTTTAGTAGTGGTCAACAGTGGTAAAGTGCACAAAGTCCTAAAGCAAGGCCTGGCCCTGTTACCAACCCTGCGCAGCTTATGGCCTTCGGCCATCCGCTGCAGAGAGCTGGACACCCATGGGGGATTGGGTGCAGGCAACCCACTGTTGCACATGGCAAAAAGCTGTACTCAGCAGGGGAGTTGGGCAGAAATGAAAACACAAAGGCTAAATTGACGTTATAGTTAGGTATGGCTATGAGACCTTACATTCCCTTTAAAAAAAAAACTAGAAATTCACTGAAATAAACATGATTAAAGTGACATTATAATTAGGTAAGGTTATAAGAATTTAGCTTATTTTTTTTTAAAAACTAGAAATTTACTGTAAAAATCTACAAGTAAGGGGCCCACCAAAGTCCCACTCCCTTTACTGTGTTAATGCAAGAAATACTCTAAACAGCGGCTGACCACTCGTTCAGCACATCAATCCCTATTTATGATAGTAAAAGTCCTGTGCAAAACACCTCCGGAGCCCGCCGCCGTTGGGCTCCAGTGGAATCCAGATAAGAACAGTTGTTGAGGTTGTGGAAGGTGCACCAGGAAAATAAGTCAGAGTCCTTCAAATGAGTCCTTAAATTTCTTTATTCTTCATATAAAAGGATTAGGCATCAGCCAACGCGTTTCGTTCCTTACAAAGGAACTTCATCAGGGCTGAAACACTTCACACGAGACAGCACATAAATAACCATAAAACAAGAAAAAGAACAGACACACAGTAACAAAATGTATGAAAACATCACATATATAAACAAACTTAACCAGTGTTACCAGAAAATTATTTGACAAATGTAACACACACGACGCTCAAAAACACCACTCAAATTAAATCAACAAGTATGACATGTTATGTTATGTTATAGGGTATTTATTAAGCGCACGGCTACTCCAAGGAGTGTCCCGGCGCTATCTTGACCCCAGAACAGAGCAAATGAAGGAACAGTCAGCCGTAGCTAACTAGTCTGCACTACTGTTGAAAAAGCCAGGTTTTTAAACTTCGCCTAAAGCTAAGGAGATCACGTTCTTGTCTAAGGGAAAAAGGGAGACTATTCCATAATTTTGCAGCTACCTCCTGAAAGGAGCGACCTCCTTTGTAAGAACGGCAAAACTTAGGCACAATTGTCAATTGCTGGGATGATGATCGCAGAGTTCTAAGCGGTTTGTAGGGCTGAATTTTATTCCTAATGTACGGGGCCCCGATGTTATTTAGGGCCTTAAAAGTTAGGACCAGGGATTTAAAAATGACCCTTTGTCTCACTGGTAGCCAGTGCAAAGACCTAAGGTGGGGAGACATGTGTGATCTGGGTCCGACCATGAGCACGGTCCTAGCTGCCGCATTTTGAACTACATGCAGGCGGTTCAATAAGTAGTCCGGAAGGCCCAGGTACAACACATTTACGTAGTCCAGCCTTGATATGATCAGGGCCTGGACCACGGTTTTCCTGTGAGGGATAGGAAGCAAAGGGAGGAAATTCCTCATCATTTTTAAAAGCCCGAAACAGGTGCCAGCAACCGATTGAACCTGGGACTTCATAGTCATGTCAGAGTCCAACTTCACTCCTAGATTTTTGCGGTGGAGACTGGTCTCTCAGGTGGAGATAGATTTTTAGGCCACCATTGATGCCACTCGTCGCCTGGAGTGTGTCCAAAAAGATAATTTCCGATTTGTCAGAGTTGCAGAGCAACTGATTTTGCCTAAACCAGTCAAACACCTTGGTTAGGCAAACGTTGACTTCATTACCATTAAGCACCTCATCCTTCTCACAGGTGAACAGCAATTGCGTATCATCTGCGTACGATATAATTTTTGCCCCGTATTGTTCAGCTAAAGGAGCAAGAGGGGCCATGTATATATTAAACAGGGTCGGACTTAAGACGGAATCCTGTGGGACCCCTACATTCAGTGGAGGAATGAGGGCTGAAAAAGGAGGAGCCCAGACTGTTTGCTGGTGGTTGTCCAAAAAGGAAGAAAACCATCTGAGCACCGTGCCCCCAATGCCGCTCTCCCTCAATCTATGAAGGAGGCGATCATGTGGCACGGTGTCGAAGGCCGCCGAAAGATCTAATAATATCAGCACAGCCTTTCCTCCTCTGTCAAGGGTGGTTTTAATCGTCTCTGAGATTTCCAAAAGAGCCGTTTCAGTACTGAAGTTTGCTCTGAAACATCTTAAAACAGCCCACAATAAATATGACTCACTGACATGTATAAACTACACAAATTGACATGTGAAAAAGGGCAGAATACTAAATGTTCACTTATAATAGCAGCAGCTAAATCAGATAAAAAAGGGGAGAGGGTCAAACAGAAACTTCAAAAGTGAGAGACATAGAGAGAGAAAGGAAGTTTAGAAAATGTTTAGTTTTAAATGAAACTAAAACTAAAATTGGAGGGAAAAAGTGCAAAGACGCACAAGTCTAATATAAGGCAATGCGGGGAAAGAGACCACAAAGCAAAATATATGATCTCACCTAAAAAAAGATGGAACCATCCAAGAGTTCTTTAGAATCAACTCGAAGTGTCACAAGAATAGTACAAAAAAGGAGCCCCACAATAAGGGTTCGACACGATGATCTGCGGAGATAGCATCACAAAGTCTAATCTTAATACTACGATGCAACTTCATATATAAAAGCACCTAATACATATCAACAACTTATGCATGTCAGCAACAGTTGAAAGTTTAAAACAGTTCAAGGATAAAGCTGAAAATCAAGCAAAAATTCAAATCTAATCTACAGCATAAACGTTCGAGGTCACAAAGCAAGATATAAAGTCTCACCTATGTATAGTAGATGGGTAAATCTCAACGTTTTCTAATGTAAAGATGAGATATCTCGAAAGAAGTACAGGAAGGAGCCCCACAATAAGGTTTCAATCACGGTGATCTGCGAAAACCACATGACATTGTCCAATCTTAATGCTGTGATACAACTTATACAGCTCAGCAATAGCACAGCAGGTTGTATGTAAAAAGCAATGCAAAACTTCGCTCAATCATAATCCACGATTAACAGCCCTTAGAATTAACATAGGTATCAGTGGAAACCACGACAGAAAAATGACTACTCCTATGTCCAGATCAAAGCCCCCATGTTAGTGGAAAGCATTGAGTACTTGAGCATAGAATGGTCTCATTGCCAGATAGACACCCATTACAGGAAGGCTATGTCCCGACCCCACATTACGGTAGAGACAGACCAACAACCTAGGCAAGCGAATTTAAAGCATTGTTTCCAATATCTTACGATATGCATAAATAAAGCTGAAAACAAGCATTAAAGAAAGATATATATAAATGAGCAGCAGCACAGTAATACTATGCCCCCAGCTGCATATAACTGTACCTCTGACATTATGCGAGAATAGTTGCCCTACGGTCTCTACGGTATGCGATAATCAAGTTCCAGACAGGCGGTCAAGAAAATAATATATAGGTAAATAAATGAGCAGCAACACGGTGATCATACGCCCCCAACTATTTCTAAAAATCCTGCAAGGATTTTTTGCCCTGCGGTCTTTATTAGCACACAATAGTGCAAGTGTCAGATACGGAGACAGGGGACACTATGCATTACTGCCCATATCTTGCAGAGTGCATAAATTAATTAAGATGATAATCCTATGCCCCCAACTACGTCTAGTTATGCTTCTAAACTTCCGCAAGGATTATTTGCCCTGCGGTCTGTATTAACGCACCGGAGTGCGAGTGTCAAATACGAAAACAGAGGACACTACGCATTACTGCCAATATCCTGCAGAGTCCATAAATTAAATTAAAACGGGACGCGATAATGGTCCCAAGAACATTAGGGTGGACTTGCCTGTAAACTCTCCTTCCAACAACATCAAGTGCGCCCAGTAGCAGTGTGAATCCGGTGCCCTATCACACCCTCTATTTGAAATGCTGTGGCCACAGGACGTCCCGACGTGATGACGTCAAGCCAATGATCGTATTGCCCCGATCGGGTCGATTTCATGAGCGCCATGATAGAATGTCAAGGGAAGCTATTCCACATGGCAGTGTGCAACTAATCCACCACACACCACGCCAATAATAATGGCAACGCAATAGTAAAAACGTGCAGCCCAAACAAACCATTAATCAAAAACCGAAAAAGTGAATGCCAGAAAAATAATGTGTACCTGTGAAGTCAGTCAATAGTCAGTCATGAGATAAGAGACGCTGACCCCCGTCTTTAGATAAATGAGCCTATGAGATTAAGAGTCATGTAGACCACATAGATATCAGTGCGCAGCATAAAGTAGAAATCACCCCACATAATACAAAAAAAATATAATGGATCGGTTAACTAGTCTGAAGCATAAACAATAACATCGGCCGCCATCTTAAGCTGTCTGAAGCTGTCTAAAAATGTTATTTCCAAGGTCCCGACAAGCGGATGGGCGCTATGCTCATCCCACACCACAATAAAATGTACATATATATACACCTTTCACAGTCTGACAATGTGAGTCCCAAAGTCCCAACAAACATGTACCAAAGAATATGCAAATCTGCCACATTTGCAGGTATCAACATGTCCTAGTGCAAAAATCAGTCGGAATTTAAACCGAGTTTGTACAAAATCCAAATAGTAGGGACATCCAAGATTTCACGTTTAGTGACAGGCTAGAAGTCTCATAGCCACTCATCCATATTACAGAAAAGTAATCAGGAATAGTCAAAGCAGAAAAGAGACGAGGGATTAGCAAAAGTAACTCAATAGAGTAAATATACACACAAAAAGAGTAGATTAAGGGTATACAACATATGGGCACTTGCATGACAATTAGTTTGCATTTCATCATATCAGCAAGGTCCTAAGCTGTTCGAGTGTAACCATTAGCACACCCAAAAACCGATATACCCAATGTTACATCCATAAAGTATCAAAGCCTATAGAAAATAATGCATCTCCCCATCTGTGTTGTGGCCATGTATTGTAGATTTCAAACGACAAATCCACTTGGATTCGGATTGTCTCAGCAATAGCTCCCTATTGCCGCCTCTTCTATTAGCGGGGACATGATCTATGCCATGAAACCAGAATGTGGCATCCCCAACATGTTCCTTGTTATAATGTTCTGTTATTGGGTATCTAGCATCCCTACTAATGAGAGCCCTACGATGTTCTTGTATGCAGGATTTTAGGCAGCGTATTGTGCTGCCCACGTATATTATACCGCATCTGCACCCAAGAACATAAACTACATAGGTAGTATTGCAGTTTATAAAATGACCAATAGTATGTATTTTGGAACTATTATAGGAGAAGGTCTTAGTTTTATTGGTACCCATGGGGCAAATATTTCATGTTCCACAAGTAAAAAAACTTTCGGTTTGGATGGAAGCCAGGTCTCCCTGCTTGTGGCTGTCATGACATAGCCCGGACATAAATGGTTCCTCAATGTAACGCGCCTTCTATATGTAATTGAGGGCCTGTCGCTGATACAGTCTTTTAGGCCAGGGATTTCAGTCAGAAGATGCCAATTTTTTCTAAAGATGTTAAATATCTTATCCCTATGCATGGTAAACTGGGTGATAAATCTAGCTTTACCTCTTTTATTAGGATCATTCCTGATCCTAGGTTTGTCACGGAGTGTGCATTCCCTGTCGGTTTTACATATTCTAGTTTCAGCTTTGTCCAAAATGCTGTTATTGTAACCTCTCTTTAAGAACATTTTTCTAGACTCAGAGATATTAGCCTGAAATGTTTCTGATTCGCTACAATTTCTCCTGATACGTGTCATCTCCCCAAAGGGGATATTTCTGATGACAGAACTGGAGTGCGCGCTAGCAGCAGGCAACACTGCATTGCACGCTGGCTCTTTCCTATATAAGGTACTCTGAATTGCACCATGTTGGACATAAAATCTTATATCTAAAAAGTTAATGCTTTCTTTGTGAAAAGACATAGTCAATTTGACATTGAATGCATTATTATTAAGATAGGCAAAATACTGTTGCAACTGGTCAACCGAGCCAGACCAAAGACAGATGACATCGTCTATGTACCTCCCCCAGAACACAATAAATTCGGTCCAGGGGGAGGCACATCTGGCCCAGGCATGCTCCCTCTCGTACCACCCCGTGAAGAGGCAGGCGTAAGAGGGAGCAAACCTGGAGCCCATCGCGGTCCCCTGCATCTGATGGAACCAGCGATTATCGTGCAGGAAAAAGTTATTCATCAGTATGATGTCGATCATCTCGACAACCATTTAATTGTATTCATATAGCTCAGCGTTCTCCTTATCCAAGAAGGAACGTATAGCCATAAGTCCATACTTTTTTTCGATGCAGGTATAAAGGCTCTCAACGTCGAAGGTAACAAACATTAATTCCTCCGACCAACGAAAGTCCTTAAATTTAACCAATATATCTTTGCTGTCCCTGATAGAAGATGGCAGATCAAGGACATGCTTCTGTAACCTGAGATCGACGAACTCAGACAATTTCTCGGTGGTTGAGCCCACCCCCGTGATAAAAGGCCTCCCTGGGGGGAATTGCCCCTCCTTGTGTATTTTTGGCAAGATATATATACACGGAAAAGTGGGGCAATCCACCCGCAGGTACCGATATTCATCCTCCGAGATTCGGCATGTGTCTTTCCATTCAGTGAGTCTTGCATTGATCAGAACCGTAAGGTCAGGGATTGAATTGGACCTAATCTCCCTGTAGCATAAATTGTTACCGAGCTGTCGGTTTATTTCATTCATATAATCAAGGCGATTCATTACTACAACATTTCCGCCTTTATCGGCCTCGCGGATTACAAGATTTGGATCACTGCTAAGTGGTTGTAGAGCCTGTCTCTCGGATAGGGATATATTCTGTCTGGTCTTAGGTTTATATTTACTGGGGGTTTCCAATGTATATAGATCTTCAGCCACTTTCTTATGGAAGACATCAATATTTGGATGATAAGCACCAATCGGTACAAATTTGGACTTTGGATGAAGTCCACTATCCATAGTAAGATCCTGGTAATATCAAAGTCCTCCAATAAAGTGGGAATGTTAAACAATTCGTCCTCACTTGTTGACAGCAAACATTGTAAATTGCGAACATCGGCAATAGTATGTGTACCCGGCTCCCTAGTCACTGGTAATCCCCCGGGTTCCGATGCCCTGTTTGAGAAGTAATCTCTTAACTTCAATGTTCGTGTAAATTTGTAGAGATCTATATGAATGTTTGCAAAATCCCCACTTTGAGTGGAACAGAAATTGAGACCCATACTAAGTAATTTCATTTCGTCGTCATCAAGAACTTTATTGGAAAGGTTAACAATCTTCAGGTCAAAGTTATCATTTGTACCAACACACAAGTTGTCTCCATCACATATTAAAGTTGTGTGTACCTTCTTGGACCTGGTTGCAACATCTGTCTTGTCTATCTGTCTTGTCTATGTGGCAATGAGACCATACTATGCTCAAGTACTCAGTGCTTTCCACTAACATGGGGGCTTTGATCTGGACATAGGAGTAGTCATTTTTCTGTTGTGGTTTCCACTGATACCTATGTTAATTCTAAGGGCTGTTAATCGTGGATTATGATTGAGCGAAGTTTTGTATTGCTTTTTACATACAACCTGCTGTGCTATTGCTGAGCTGTATAAGTTGTATCACAGCATTAAGATTGGACAATGTCATGTGGTTTTCGCAGATCACCGTGATTGAAACCTTATTGTGGGGCTCCTTCCTGTACTTCTTTCGAGATATCTCATCTTTACATTAGAAAACGTTGAGATTTACCCATCTACTATACATAGGTGAGACTTTATATCTTGCTTTGTGACCTCGAACGTTTATGATGTAGATTAGATTTGAATTTTTGCTTAATTTTCAGCTTTATCCTTGAACTGTTTTAAACTTTCAACTGTTGCTGACATGCATAAGTTGTTGATATGTATTAGGTGCTTTTATATATGAGGTTGCATCGTAGTATTAAGATTAGACTTTGTGATGTTATCTCCGCAGATCATCGTGATCAAACCCTTATTGTTGGGCTCCTTTTTTGTACTATTCTTGTGACACTTCGAGTTGATACTAAAGAACTCTTGGATAGTTCCATCTTCTTTTAGGTGAGATCATATATTTTGCTTTGTGGTCTCTTTTCTCGCATTGCCTTATATTAGACTTGTGCGTCTTTGCACTTTTTCCCTCCAATTTTAGTTTTAGTTTCATTTAAAACTAAACATTTTCTAAACTTCCTTTCTCTCTGCAGCTGCGGGGGAACATGTCGGCTCTGAGCTAGACGCTCTTGGCCGTGGGCGCCACTGTCGGGGGCGCGTTGCCGGAGGGGAGCGGTAATGGAAGGAAAGCAGGTCCCAAATCGGCACGATAAATATACCGTAATCCCGCAGATTAGGAATGCCGCAGATACACGGGCTTGATGTCCCTGAAGAAGGTCGGATCTCCCGGGGACGCGCTGGAGAGAGGCTGCGGTGGAAATCCGATGCTCGTGGGAGGCTGGCGTTTGGCTAAGGGGCAGAGACAGAACAAGTTGATGCACCCAGCTGAACTCGAAGGAAACAAAGAGGGCTCCTGGAGACTGGAGGCTCTTAGAGAGAGAAAGAACAAAGGGAGAGCTCTCTGAGAGAGAGGAGCAGCACTTGTCTATGGATACAGGTATAGCCAAAGAAGGTGAGGCCCCCACCAGGTATACCTTGAGGACTAGGAATATAGGAGGTAAGGCGAACTCTCTTTCCATTTTACCTGATACATTGCCTGAATTGACGCAAGGCGCAAAAGTAATTGTTAAGGCAAAGCGGGGGCGTCAAGGAGGGAGTCTTCAGAGCAGGGGAGAAGGCAAATCGCAGATACTAGGAAAAAACATTGAGGGGAAGAAGAGAAGCAGAGGAGTAGTCGACCATACAAAAGTGAAAATAACTCCCTCCCTTAAGTCCTTTTTTCGAGTCCTCCCAAGTATGCAAAGAGGCGGCTGGGGTGCAGTGCATCATATGGAAGGGGAAACTCCAGACGGACACGGAGACAGTGTGAGCCCACAGGAATCCATAACCAACGTAGGAAAAGATATGGATAGAGCTAGTAGCTTGCCGAGACCAAAGGGGTTAAGTAACGGTGCTATGCCTTTCCAGGGAGCTGCAACGGTCCCTTTGAGTAATAGATTTAATCCTCTTGTGTTACTAGATGAAGAGGATACGGGTCCCTCACCCCAAGCTCAAAGTCCAAGCATTCAAAGTGGGCAGAGCAGCCCTGATGCTGTAGTCTCAGAGGTGAGGCAGGAGATACCTGAGATCTCTGAAAACCCCGAAGTTTCATTGGCATCCATCCTAACTGGGATTAAAAAATGGCATAAATAATCGTTTCGAGACCTCAGAAGCAAACCAGTCAGCCATGCCTGGAGTTGACACAAAAGCTGGATGATGTAACCTTGCGCACTAAGGCGTTAGAGGAAGAGGTGGTCATTGTAAAACAAACTATCGGAAAAAACACTGCAGACATCACAAGGCTGGAAAGGCAGAATCAAATTTTGCGGGAAGACATTGAGAGAGTTGAGAACCACTCCCGAAGGAACAATTTGAGGTTCCTGAATGTTCCGGAGGCTAAGGAAGGGTCTGACATGAAAGCTTTTTATTATTTCATTGTTACAGAATACAATCTTGCAGGGTAAGGAAGAACTAAATCTCGAATATGAAATCCAAACAGCGCATAGAGAACCTTTCCGACGGATCCCTCAGAGAACTAAACCCAGGAAGATTTTAGTGAATTTCCTCTCATACAACATCAAAGAGGAGATACTAAGTATGGCACTAACAAACGGTCCATACCTAGTGGATGGATACTCACTGCTTGTTAGGTCAGATCTATGCAAGGCTACCGAACAAAGGCAGTGGGAGCTGGGAAATAAGATGGAAGAGTTGAGGAAGTTGGGTGCGAAGGCTCAGCTAAAATTCCCTGCAATGTTACGAATCATGTAGAACAATCAAATGTACAACCTTCGAACAGTAGAAGATGTTGAGTCACTAATAGATAGAATGAAAAAGGGAGACGCTGCCAAGTGACCAACTTCCGAAATCGCTCCTCTGTATCCTATAAGTTAGATGAAGTCCCCCGAACTGAGCGCCCATAGGCATTATTATGCCTAAAAAGAGAGGGAGGGTTCCCGGGGTGGGTTTAGGAGGGAGGGTGGGATGGTGGTGGGGGTGTGTGGGCACGGGTGGGGTGCAGTGGGAAAAAGAACAAAAAAATCCTCATTTCCCCATAGGCGGGGAAATACAAGTAAATTGGTGATGACACAGGAGAAGGTAGAGAAGGTAGTGGGTGTGGGGGAGTATCATGGCTAGGGTTCCAAGCATAGATATACTCACATGGAACGTGAACAGTCTTAGGTCAAAACCTAGGCAGAGGAAAATAATGAAGTACTTAGAAGACAGACAGACGCAAATCATGATCCTACAGGAGACGCATTTACTTGCAAGTGAGAGCAAGGAGTTGTTCGGTAGGTATGGTTGGGTCCAAAATTATATCGCTTCTGACCAAGCACAATGTTGCAAAGGGGTTGCAATTTTAATCAGAAGCGGTAGTGGGATCGAGCTTAAAGCGTCAAGTACAGATAGTTCTGGTAGATGGGTTCTAGCACGAATAAGGTGGGCAGATAGTGATTTTACATGCGTCGGGTATTATGGACCCAATGAGGATGATCCACAACATATTATAGAGCTTGAACTAAGACTAGCGGAAATCTCTGCTCCTACAATTGTGGGTGGGTATTTTAATGTATTACTAGATCCTGTATTAGATCAGTCAACGCGGAGGGAAAGTGCTAGTACTCCTAGAATGAGGTCTGCGCTGAGGGGTATGATACAGGATTTGGATTTTCTAGATGTATGTAGACATCTTAAGGGGAAGGTGAGGTGATATACATACCATAGTAAAAAATATCATCACTTTTCCAGACTAGATTATTTTTTGATAGACAGATCTCTTGCAGTTAATATCAAAAAGATAGAGCACCTTCCCGCACATATCTCAGATCATTCCGCAGTAATAATTACTCTACAAGCCTTAGGACCGCAGCCATGTAAAAGATGGACGCTTAAACGTGCCCTGTTGTTGGAAGCGGGAATAGAGACAACTATGAAAAAGGCTACAGTAGAATATTTTATTAATAACCAAGATTCCGCATCCCCAGGGATAGTCTGGGATGCCTTTAAGGCCTATCTTCGCGGAGTTCTGAAAAGTTTAGCGTGCGCAAAAAGTAGAGAAGAATAGAATCAACAAATATTGAAAAAGAAATTGGTACTTTGGAGAAAGCTCTGCATTCCATAAATACGGGAGAGGAAAGGGAGAGGCTTGAAAGAAGGCTAGAGGAGGTTCGATTAAGATTTAAAATAAGGGTGGAGGCAAAGTGCAAAGCAAAATGGCAAGCTGCGAACGAAAAGGAATTTGAGTACGGAGAAAAAGCGGGGGCGCTCTTGGCCTGGAAGGCTAGAGTAGAAAGAACTAGGAATGAGATTAAGGAGCTTAGAGGGGATCAAGGGGAGGTGCTTGACAGTTGGGACGCCATGCAGGAACATGTTGTGGCACTATTTTCACAATTATATAAGGAGGACACCATCTCTGATTCTCTAAAGTTAAAAAGTTGGCTTAGTACAATTGGCCTTCCTGTACTTAACGAGGATGGGAAAATAATGATGGAAGCTCCAATAACACAGGAAGAGATTAGGGGAGCAATCAAAAGTGCAAAGAATGGAAAGGCAGCTGGGTTAGATGCTATCCCGTCAGAAGTCTATAGAATTTAGATAGAGGAAGTTTTGCCTGTGTGGGAAGATCTGTTTAATTTGATATATATGGGGGGGACACAGGTTCCAGAATCATGGAGAGAGGCAACTATTGTCTTGATATTGAAGCCAGCTAAGGCAATATTGAAGCCAGCTGAAGCCGTAAAAGCTGCGTCGTATCGACAAATTGTCCTGCTGAATGCAGACTATAAGATCTTTGTCAGCATTTTAGCACGGAGGATGGCTAGAATTGCCCCACAGCTCATACACGAAGACCAGAAGGGCTTTATACCTGGGAGGCAGTTGCATGAGCTGACCCAGCAGCTGATTGGCTGCATCGATATAGCTATATCGAGGTCGATAACCTTGGCGGCGGTCACTTTGGATGCCGCCAAGGCTTTTGATCGTGTGTGCTGGGATTACCTATGGGCAGTATTGGAAATTATGGGGTTTGGGCCCTTTTTTATAACAACGCTTAAGGCCCTATATCAACGACCAACAGCTAGGATTCTTTTAAACGGGGTGCTTACGAAGAGCTTCTCGATACTAAGAGGGACGAGACAGGGGTGCCCCATCTCTCCACTATTGTTCGATATATATATCGAACCCTTTGCCCAGAAGCTCCGTCAGGATGAACAGGTCATTGCCTTTAAGGCAGGCGCATATGAAAAGAAAATCGCACTATATGCGGATGATCTTATATACGGCTGATCCGGCTGTCACAATTCCTAGGGTGGAGTTCTTAGCGAAAAAATATGGAGCCTTCTCAGGATATTTAGTAAATAGCGAAAAAACAGGGATAATGTGTTGGAATGTTCCTGATTGGAGGGGAAATGTCCAGGGGGAGATTAGATATCTTGGAATAAGTATCATCAATGTATTAGAGGAAATCCCCCAGCACAATTTGGAAAGGGTAATAAAAGACATAGAAAAAACACTCTCTAGATGGAAGAATCTCCCACTTTCAATATATGGCAGAGTAAACCTAATAAAAATGGTGTTACTCCCTAAGCTGACATTTCTTTTTAATTGTATCCCACTTGCTTTCCCCATGGGGTTGATAGATAAAATACAGGGCAAATTTGGCAGCTTTGTCTGGGCTGCTATGGGGGCTCGGATGTCATGGAAAAAATTGTGATGAAAATTGGCAGAAGGGGGGTTGGCACTCCCGGACTTAAGGCTATATTGCATGGCATTCCAGTTTAAGAACTGTAGAGCTCTCCTAGGAACACCGGGTCCCACGGTATGGGGCGGGTTGTTGGAGGAGATGGTTAAGGTGTGGGGCAAGAAAGGGTTCCTATACAAATTTGGTGCAAAGAAATACTTCAAAAAAGTCAGACTGAAGACACTAAAGGCAGCACTTATCCTTTGGGTAGGGATAAGGAAAATACAGGGAATGGGGTACTACTCAGATAGAGCACCAAAATGGGACTCACCAGGTACGCCAGAATGTCTGCAGGATCAGCTTAGCATTCCCCTAAAGAGAGCAGGGATTGAGTGATGGGGAGATCTTATGGTGTTGAAAGAGGTGGTCCCATGGGAAATCTTGACAGCTAAGACAGGGGGGTCCCTCTCAAGGTTTAAATATCAACAGTTGTTATCTTGGGGGGAGGCAAACAGGGGAGAGATTGTTGGAGGCACCTGGGATTTTGAAAAGGAAATACAGAATGAGGCCCCGAAAAAGAAAGAAGTATCTGTCTGGTACGAGACCTTGGTGACATCAGAAGAAAAGAAGTTGAAAGCACCATATGAGGTCTGGGCAGGTGGTATACAGCTGTCAAAACCACAGCGAATGTGGCAACTCTCTTTCAAAGTGCTTTATAAAGTGGTTAAGCCAGCAAATCTGAAAAGGAACCACTTTTTTACAGATTATATTGGACACCGAGGAAACTGGCTAAATTCGTAACAGCAGTAGCCCCAAGATGCCATAGATGAGGAATGCTGAGTGCGGACGATCTGCACATGTTCTTTGAATGCCCCTCGATTCAGGATTATTGGATGTTTGTGGAGAAAGTAATACATTAAATCCTCTGCTCCAATATAAAAATTAGTTCAACGTTGGTTATGATGGGGTTGGAGGAGAACCCGGTTGCACCCTTACAAATGAAAAGGCAGGCCTTACTGTTTTACTTGATTCTTCTCGCCAGGAGAGAAATATGTAGGAAATGGATAGACGCTGTACCGCCGCTAGGGATGGAATGGCTCCAGGTGGTAAAATGTATTTGCAAAATGGACATAGGACTAAAAACAGTGCACACTATGAGTTATGGGATGATTTCTTAAATTGGAATGGTACCATCAGAACCTAAAATGCTCTGGAGTCCTATGATTACACCTGTGTGGAACTAGCAACCAGGAAACTGGGAGGGCTGGTACGCAGGACTATTAAGATATTGCAAACAGCCGGGGGCGGCACAGGTCGATAGGCTGGCTAGACATTGCAAACTATGGTGGTATGAGGACAAACAAAAAAAAAGACTTCCTTTCTCTCTATGTCTCTCACTTTTGAAGTTTCTGTTTGAGTCTCTCCCCTTTTTTTATCTGATTTAGCTGCTGCTATTATAAGTGAGCATTTAGTATTCTGCCCTTTTTCACATGTCAATTTGTGTAGTTTATACATGTCAGTGAGTCATATTTATTGTGGGCTGTTTTAAGATGTCATACTTGTTGATTTAATTTGAGTGGTGTTTTTGAGCTTCGTGTGTGTTACATTTGTCAAATAATTTTCTGGTAACATTGGTTAAGTTTGTTTATATATGTGATCTTTTCATACATTTTGTTACTGTGTGTCTGTTCTTTTTCTTGTTTTATGGTTATTTATGTGCTGTCTCGTGTTAATTGTTTCAGCCCTGATGAAGTTCCTTTGTAAGGAACGAAACGCGTTGGCTGATGCCTAATCCTTTTATATGAAGAATAAAGAAATTTATGGACTCATTTGAAGGACTCTGACTTCTTTTCCTGGTGCACCTTCCACAACCTCAACAACTCCCTTTACTGTGTTGTTCACAATAGGTCTTCGACAAGCTAAAACTGTCTGTAGGTGATGCCTAAAAAGTACGTCAAACCTGCACCCTCTTAAACTCGGTGCTGAATGTAAATTCTCCCTTATCTATTTGGAAGAATGGGGTATTTTAATAATATCAATTCACAGTAAAAAACATGGACCTTCACCGCATGCCACTTTAGTTATTGTTGAATTCTGTATTAGTTTTGATAGTGACAGTCTGATGCATTACACTTTGCGGGCATTGTCAGTGCGCTGAGCACAGCCACGCCAAGGCAGCCTGTGATTACTGCCTCTAGGTTCTCATTCTTCTGTAGCTTGCTGAGACTCCAGCACCCCATCATCCTCCCCTGTCCTCCTACACTTGTCGCACTGCTATTGTCATGAGCGGAGGGGGTGATGTGCACTCGCTCTGTCCTTCTCAGCTCTTAAAACTCTATACCCAAGCAAAACCACTTATATGAAACCCATTTCTCACTTCTTTTTTAACCCATTGTAAACTTGGCAAAGGAATGCTTTGCAAGGAAAACAGACCTTCTGAAGAGGCAATATGACTCAATCAGTAGCTTTGCAAGGATGCCATGGATCCTAATTCACTCAATGAATTTGGGTCCCCTGTACCCTGATTTTGTAACAGAAAACGCCCATTAATTGGAATAAAGTGAGCCCTTCACCTCCTTGGACCCCAGTGCCACTTCACCCTCTGCACGGTTTGTATGTGTAGCTATACTCTCAGCTTAAAATGCACCAAAACCTTTGTCCAGTTGATATAGTTGACGATCCTTCTCCTACCTCGCTGTGAAGACCTGGAACTCCCTGCTTGTGCACCTCATCCAATCACCATCGTAGCCGCAATTCAGTCAGAACCTCAAGACCTGGTTCTTTGACTGAACCGCAGACCTCCCCCCCCCCCCCCACTCAGCACCTTGAGACCTTCACGGGTGAGTAGTTGCACTTTATAAGAAACCTGATTGATTGATTGAATTGTAAAAAAAATTCTTTCTACTGCTTAAAAGCATAAAGCGCCAACTGGTCATATGTGACCAGGACCAACTCACACTTTCAGGTCAAACGCGAGGAAGCGTGGGTCAGATACGATGGGGTGGTTCGGATACAATGGGGTGGTTGTGGCCGCTCAAACTTTTTTGGTTCTTTTTTCTTGATGTCAAATGAGGCTTCTCAGCATTCTGGATTGCGAGTCGATGACGGCGGTTTGCTTAAGCGTGAAGCCTCTGTAAAATCCTGGAGGTGCCATCAATGGCAAAAAGCTCCGGACCTTCAGCAGGCAAACCGAATCTCAGGCCGAGTCGTGGTTCAACGTCACCAGCTTGACTCTCGATGACGGGTCAATCAACTTATGGAGCTTCTTGAAGAAAATTCACCAAATGATCTCAAACTTCTGGATAGTCTTCCAAATTGTCCTTTTGGGGTCTTGAAGCGTCCACAACACCAATTCAAAGTTACAGAAGCTCTGAGTTGTTCCTTGGGAAGTTGGGACAATAAGACCCACTATGCACCTGGTCAAATCCTTCAAAGTCCAAGTGAAGCAGGCCAGCTGGGTTCTTCTTGGTGGAGATAATGCAGGTGGAGCTCTTTTAACCTGTTGCTTTCTGGGAGTCTAGTCCTCAAACATTTAAAGTAATACTAAGTCCTTATTTTGGGGAAGCCCAAAGTGTGCAGCAGGTGCAGTCCTTAAGAGTGCAGTCCTCTTGGTGCAGACCAGGGGTTCAGCAGGTCAGTCCTTCTTCTTCTTGTTTCTTCCAGGCAAGGTTCTGAGTTGCTGGGCAGCTCTTCCATATTTATCCAGGTTTCTGGGCTGGCAAGAAGGGGGGTACCCCTGACCAATGGGTTGCAGAGTGCCACCCTCTGTGATGATCACTTTCTCAGAAGTGTGGCATTTTCTTCCCAAAAAGCACTGTTCACAAAAATCCAAAATATAAAAAACACTCTCCTGAAGGTTCTTGTCTTGCTAACCCAACCTACAGGTGTGGCTAACACTCCCCTTCCAGCCCCACTGTTAATTCACTTACTGGGGCTCCCATCTGGCTTGGAGTGGAAGAAGTGGAGGTGGGCCTATTTCCTGTCCTTACTGTCTTTCTCCCTTTGAAGACCAGTTTGGCTACCCTGCCCCCTTTCTGCCTTTTGGTCTGCAGCTGCAGTTCTCCTCTCACAGATGTCTCTTTGTTTCTTGCAGGCCACTTAACACTTCATCAGAGCAGTTTTGTCTCAATCAATCAGGAGAGGCTGTCCAGAGTTGGATTCAGGCACATCAGAAAAGCAAGATCTATAACTTATTTTCTGTCATTGTTATAATAAATCAAAGCTTGTCAAATTGTTGGATGTATTCTAACTATTATTTTAACACTTTGAATTATTATTTTTGTTCACTCCTGTCAATAGCTAGACTTGATTAATGTTAAATAAAGTCTTCCAATGTTAGCTTATGGAGCTAATGCTCTACAATAGGGAAAAACAAAATTGATAGTTTTTCCCTCACCAGGGCATATATACATATTTTATAATGTCCTTGCATATTTTAACATAGCACCCTACCCTTGGGCGCCTAGAGTAGACCTTAGGGCCGACTTATATGTAAAAATAAGGTAGTTGTTTTGGGAATCGCGATCTCAAACAGTAGCACTTGTCATGATACGCCAGCTATTCTGTCCGAATTTGTGGACTTTTCTGTGCTATTGTATGGGGCCCGCAACTCTGTGACGGAGGAGACTGCAGTGCATCTAGACGATGTGGCTGTGAGGTGGCTCACACCAGAGCAAAGAGAATTTTTAGTGCAGCCTATTACCGTGGAAGAGGTTAAGGAGGCCATACATGCGCTCCCTAATGGGAAAGCCGCAGGTAGGGATGGTCTACCGAGTGAGTTCTACAAGTAATATGCAGACTTATTAGTGCCACACCTACATGAAATGTATACAGAAGCCTATGACAAACAGATAGTGCCACATTCTTTCAGGGAAGCTCTAATAATAGCACTGCTGAAGCCTGACAAACCACTTTAGCATTGAGAATCCTATGGACCACTGTCCTTAATTTACACAGATGCCAAAATCTTAGCTAAAATACTATCCACCAGACTTCAGCCACTGCTCATCACACTGGACTTGCCTGACCGGTCAGGTTTCATCCCCACCTGCCCTATTGCGCAAATACTATGCACCCTATTCACGGTTCTACACCAACTGGACTTATCTGTACGGGTGGCGGTGGTCCTATTGGACGCCAACAAAACATTGCTATGCAGTGGAGTTGTATGTTCACGGTCCTCCACTGCATGGGAATGTCGCAGGCCTTTCTGCGATGCATCCGTCTGCTATATACAGACCCGGCAGCGCTAGTGTGTATCAACGGCAACACATCGGACACATTACAAATACACAGGGGCAAGCATCGGGGTGCCCATTGTCACCAATATTTTTTGTGTTGGCATTGGAGCCCTTGGCGTGCGTGATATGGCAGCGCCATGTGAACGCTGCACTGAGGTTTCCCCAGCATCCATTATCCATATTGTTATATGGCGATGACATGGTGCTATATATACGTGACCCAGCTACACACTTGGCACCGGTTATCCATGAGTATGTGAGCTATGAGTGGTATTCGGGCTTGAGCATAAACTGATCCAAATCAATCATTTTCCCTTAACTACGAGCACTGAGCCACACTCGTTGGACTTCCCACTAGAATGGTGTATGGACCCTGTGAAATATCTAGGTACATAGGTACACAGGGACCCAGAATTAGTGACTAGATACATTTTAGCACAATTCATACATTACTGGTACTACCCTGTGAAATACACACCTCATCTGGCTATAGAAGGTGATGATGCACACTCCATACCTCTCAAGGCAATCCTTCTACATACGCACACAGATGTGGCACATGCAGAAATCAAGACTGTACATTGCACCACATGCGCCTGTAGGGCGCTTAGTGTTTGGGTGGCCAAATCCTCTTTACACGCAACAGCATTGTTATTGCTCCCCCACCCGGCATCTCAGTCACACAAGAGCCCAGAGCACTGGCCATGCTTGTTGAGGCAAGGCTGAGGACAATGGAAGATATTTACCATGGGGGAGCTTTATAAAGCTGGAAGAAATATTGCAAATACAGCATGAGACCACGCTACTGACTTTTACATATCATCGACTACGAACGGCCTTGAGGGCACCATACCCACAGTTCCCAGACAAACAGCTGGCACTGGGGGCACTGCAGATCTTACTCATGAGTACCAAAAGTGGGAGTCTTATCACTAGGTTGTACAATGCCTCACAAAAAGATAGGAGTACAGCCCGAGCATCATTGGAGGAACCACTGAGCAAAGAGGATTGGGGTTTCTGCTGCGCACTAATGGGCAGGCTCATGTTCAATTGTATAATTTAAGTATCATACACTTTAAATAACTGCAGCAAATGTACTCTACTACTATTAAATTGTACAAATATAGGTTTCGTGCTGATGCAAATTGTGTACGCTGTGGGGACTCAGAGGCAGACTTCATTCACTTGGCCTGGGCATGTGATCCTATCCATCGATTCTGGGAGCGGGTGGTGCAAGCTCTGTCAGATATGGTGATGGAGCTGGTGGAATGCACTCCCCAAATGTGTTTAGTTGGCTTTGTTAAACATCTACAGCCAGCCAGTGGCAAGCTGATTGAGGTAGCATTGCTATTAGCGAAAAGAAGCTGAAGAACTCCCATGGCCCTCGAGACCAAAGAACATTTGGAGTCTGTTTACAGCAGACCTTTCATTGATACCAACAGAGACCTAGTGCAATATGTCATATGCCCCCTAAGGAAAGGTGACACAACTGTAACCTGTTTGATTCACTGTATATGGGATTGTATGGTACAATGTTATTGGTAACATGGTGTCACAGCATTTGTACCCATTCTGTGTTTTTGAAAATCCAATAAAAAGAATATTTAAAAAATAATAATAAATAAGGTAGTTTAAGACTTTGGAAGTACCTTTAATTCCAAAGTCGAAATTAGACATAGTTTTATTTTAAAAGCAGCCTACAAGGCAGAGTTCTGTTTTAAAATGACAGCAGGCACCACAGCAGTGCACACTTAAGTGCATTAAATCTACTGGGCTTCTAAACCTACATGCCCTGCCATATACTAGGGGCTTACAGGTAGGTTGTCATTCCAATTGTAATTACACTTAATTACCATGTACCGTTTAAACAGAGCACTGGCCCTGGAGCTGGTTAGCAGGGCCCAGGGCCCAATCGGAATCAGTAACCACCAGTATCAGTATCTCACACACACCGAATCAGGAACCCCTCTGTCTCACAGCTGCACTGCTATGTTCTGGAAGATAAGACAAGGATAAAAAACCTAGTTCTGGGTCCAGCTCTAGGCTCTTTTTTATCTTAGTCTTATCTTTCAGAGCATATGGCATTAGGAAGAAAGTGATAAGTAATGTTCATACTGAAGGCATAGTAGTACTCAAGGAATTCATTCTAAAACACCATAGAGAAATGTTCCCATAAGCAGTGTTGTGATGGACATAGTTATTAAAATGCCAAAATTGCAACCCTGAGAGATTCATCTAATGGAATACAACATCTCTCCCTATATCACTCTTCAGTCTCAGTGTCTTTATTTAGATGTTCTCATCAGCGGATCACACCAGACAGTAAATATTACAGGCCTGCAATTGATGGTCTGTCAGAAGAATCCAGCACTGTCATTGCATGTTGTAATAATTTCCTCTTATGTGCTTTATCATTTTTCACCAAGTGAGTGATGGGTGGGTGCATTTCTATCTTTTTTTTTTTTAATTTAGTCTAGTGCCCTTCACTCTAATGTCCTGCCTTTGCCTATTCAGCAAACTCAGCCATATATTTCTTATGTCAGTCACCGGTGATTTGGATTGTGGGAGGGAAAGCATTGGTGTTGCCAGTGTGAAAACTGAACATTGATAGCTGACGAAATTCTCGAGCCTGCAGCCAGTTACTTTAATTTATTGCTTTGTCTTATATTTCATAAGTGGCGGGCGGTAAGTACAACTGAGGGGGTGCACACACAAACATGCACAGTCACTTACACCGATGCATTCACATGCAGACATGCGCACACACACCCATTTACAACAATCACTCACAAATACATAAACATTCATACATACACAAACGCAGCAAACAGTCAATAAAAACAACACTTACCTTCTGTAGCTCTCAGGAACAGAAGCCTCGGAGGTGCCAGGAGGTTTGGGACTGCTGCCTCCCCTCATTGGCTGACCCAGCCAATGAGGGGAGGCAGCAGTCCCTACCTCGTCACAGAGTAGAATGGGGTCAGAGAGACTGCTGACCCACCCACTCTGTGATAAGGTGTCAGTGATAGACACTCTGCCCTGGGCACTTCAGGGCTTAAAACTGAAGTGCCCAGGTACGAGGCTATCACTGACGCTCTCCCTCATCAAGATGGGGAGGGCCTTGATGACCTTTGCTGAGCTGAGGAGGTCACGCCCACAGGAGGTGTGACATCCTTAGGCCAGTAAAGTTCATCTCAGGCAGCCAGGAGCCTGCACATTTAGCCCATGTCTAACTCCTGGCTGTGTGACCTGAAAATAAAGATTGTCACGCTTCATGTCTAAAAGGTGTGGGGGCATGGTTCCTCCGCCATTAAGGATGGGCTGCTTCTGTATTTAATGGCTCTGCTAATAATTTTAGACCATATGTATAATCATTTTACTGGTCGCAAATGGGCGGATTCGGGCCGTTTGCGTCCGGTAAAATGCATTTTGGTATGTATGAATTCCAATTTCCCATTCAGTAACATGTCACCGAATCGCAATTTGGAATTGCAAATATATACCAATTCGGTATTAGGAAGGGGCGTGTTTAGGGCGCCCCTTCCTAATACTGAATTGCAGCAGTATGTAGGAATGGTTTGCGACCGAAATGCGGTCGCAAAACATTTGCATTTTACCACCTACTTCAAGTAGGTGGTAACCCATTTGCAAATGGGAAGGGGTCCCCACGGGATCCCTACCTCTTTGTAAATGGCAGCAAAAGCATTTTTTCAGAGCAGGCAGTGGTTTCATGGACCACTGCCTGTTCTTAAAAAATGAAAGAACATTTTTCTTTTTGAAACACAACCCATTTTACCTTTAAGGAAAACGGGCTGCATTTAAAAAAAAATGATTGCTTTATTTAAAAGCAATCAAGGACATTGTTGTTGACTGACCCCAGCAGGGCCCCGTGATTTTTCGCGATTCCTAATGGATCGCAAATTGCGACCTACCTCACTAATATTCATGAGGTAGGTCGATTTGCGACCCACTAGTTTCATACATTACAATTAGTGTTTACCTAATTACAATTCGCAGAGAATCGCAAATGAGGTAATGGATATTTCCAATAATGAAACATATAGCCTAAATGCGTTATTTACCAGCCTTCCAGGGTGCTGCTCAAATACTCTAGAGTTTATGTTCGATATACCCGTCTATCAGATATGATAGCTGAGGCACAAACAGGTCAGGACATGTCATTTCGCCAGTGCTAGCTCAGTGTCCCAGGCATATGCTGAGCATTCTAGAACTATTTATGTTGCTTTCTATCCTCAGATTTTTGCTTTTACAAACTCAGGCCTCGGACGCTAACGTTAATAATCATGTTACACTTCACTCTGATTTACCTTCATTGCAAGTCCTGAAACATGCTGCATTCCTTTTGAAGCTCAGAAGCAGGAATACAACAGTGTCAATTTAATAGGACTTCCATTTTAACAACATAGCGCCTCGGGTCCTCCTGTTCAAGAACAAGAGGCGTCTACCCCGCTGTAAGATCACCAGACAATGCAAAGCCACACTTTGAATCTAAAAATCACCTTGGGGGTCACTCTAACAAAGAGGTACTAGGCATTATGGTGTGTGGATACTTAGCTGCTTACATACAGGCATTGCAACACCACTCTGATGATTTCTAAATAGAGCAACATGTACATTAGATAAAGAAATGTATTACCATGGACTGCACATCAATTACCATACTGTGCTAGGCCATGAACACGTGACCTATGGCAGCCTTCAATTTTTATTTAGTACATAAACTGTGAAATACACAATGACATGGTCAAAGTGAAGCAGGAGTCAGAAAGAGAAGAAGGAATAACAAAGCTAAGGTAATCCTCAACGGTATAAGCAGACCGAACAGGTTGCCCCAGTTCTCTCAAGGAATTGTGGTAGGTGGCATTCAAATTGTTCAGTTTCAGTAGTTTCAGCAGTTTTTGCGCCCCAGCATTGAAGAGTGTCCCTTCCATTCTTTTGGGGGTACGTACATGCATGGACGTCATTTAGGGGTCACCAGGGGTCGCAGCTGCGACCGCTGGCTTGTTCCCTGCATCCCATGGCACTGCCTTTGTTATCACTGACCTCAGAGGTGGCAAAATCAGTGCCAAGAAGACAGGGGCGGCTTGAACCTCCTTGTTTTCAGCTTATTTTCAATTACACTAACAGTGAATAATTGTATATTATTCATTGTTAGTATAATAAAAAACGGGAACATCAGGTAAGTAAAAAACGTTTTAAAATGTATGTTGTGTGCATGCTTGCGCATGAGAGTGTGTTTGTGTGAGAGAGGGAGTGTTTATGTGTATGCCTGTGTGCATGTGAGTCTATGTGTATGTGTGTGTGAAAGTGGCAATTTGTGATAAGAGTGGCAATAAATACGATTAAGGCACTCACTTCGATGCCAGTCGAATGAGGGTCTGACCGACATCATAGAGGAATTGGGACTGACCAACAAGTAGTCGGAGGTCCCACCCGCCTAATTAAGATGCAACCGCTGTTTGGGGGTTCAGAATCATAATTGTTTCCATTGCGGCTTGTGCATTGGCCCAAAAATAGCCACAGCACAAGCCACAATGGAAAAACGGATGTTTACAAATATCCATGCACCGTTTGGCAGGCACCATGTGGTGCCTGGCATATGGCGCATGGATGTTTGGGGGGCACCACAGGTGCCCCCCTGGCCCACAGCAGAGGCCAAAGGGGGAAGGGCCCTGCTAAGGGCTCCCAAAGTCCCATTCCGACTGCCTTTTCATGGCGGTCGGACTGCCATGAAAAGACAGTCAGAATGGGCAATCATAATCCCTACGGCAGTGCCTGAGCAGGCACTGACCCACTGTAGGGTATTACATTTCGACCGACGGTCGGATGGGCTCGGAAGCGTTGGTTGCTCCCTCCGCCCGCTACCTCCGACTGCCACACTATCATAATGCGGCGGGCGGACCAAAGCACCAGATGTCGGACGGACCGCCACCGACAGGCCGTCGGTGGAGGACCGTCCGACATCATAATCGGGCCCTAATTGTCAGTGAGTGTTCATGAGTCAGGGCCAGTGAGAATGATAGAGTGAGGGTAAGAGAGAGTGCAATTCAGTGTGAGCTAGTATCTGTGAGTTAATCAGTGTAATAATGAGTAACAATGTGTGAGTGAGTGTTAAGACTGAGCGCAAGAAAGGGAGAATGAATGAGCAAGAATGAGTAGGTGAAAATGAGTGCGAATTGGTGAATGTAATTTAGCATGAGTAAGAATGTGGTGTTATGCTTACGAGTCCCCTTTTGGCCCTTGCAAAACACTGGTGTTGGCATACTGAAGCCAGTTATTAACAGACAGCACCTGGTATACTAGAGTTAATACTTGATATATGAGACACCCATGGCAAAATGCTGGTGCAGGCCTATTAGAAGTATTTCATGGTATGGGACATGACAAAATGCTGATGCTAGCACGTTGTAGGTGATTCTGGGCATAAAGAATGACAGCTGTGGAATACAAGAGAGGGGCAAAGATGAAAAATGCTGGTCCTATCATACTAGAGGTATGACATAAGGGTGCACCCATGACTTATAGGGGACACCCATGGCGAATGCTGGCCCTGGCACAATGAAGGTTATTTTTTGGCATATGGGGGCACCCATAGCAATTTTGTTTTTTAAAATAGGGTCAAACATCTGGAAATATGGAAGCGGTGGGTGGAATACAGAGGAATTGAATTAGCGACAGTCCATCAGATTCACTAGCTCATAGATGAAGAAATTAAGACATTCCACATCCAAAAAGGGTCTGTCTCACACTGAACTGCAAAATGTCATGGGCTATGTAGTAGTGACGTTTTCTTTCCACATTTTCTCTCAACGTACCAATAGATGGGAGGGGTGGGGGTGCGGGGAAGTATGGCAGGACTGTTGTATTTTATATATATGATATATTTAGTGATTCATATTGTAGGCTATTTTGGCCGTGTTGAAATCTTTACATATACATCAAAAAAATGCATTCCCCAAAAAAAAGGTTCAACTCTTGTTGAACATCAGGTTTCATTGGCTTGGCATACCATGAAGAGACAATTATTTAACGAGTGCCCTTTCATAGCGCTTGGCTTTTTAGCAGATTTAAGTGAAAAGGTTGCCTTAAAATGCTGTCCTTTTAAAAAATGTCTTAGATGTGGTCCTATGGCAAATCTGATTGGCTGTCCTATTCTATCTGAACTGGCTCCTATCACTCCCCCTGAACAGGTCTCCATAGTCTCCACGATCTCAGCATTCTGTTTCTGCCTTTCTCCCATGTTCTTCTTCGTCAAGTAACCACACTTCACCTACTCTTTTCCTGAGTCATAACAGGAGGACTGAAGATAGTTTAAGTCCATGCCTTGGCCTTGTCAACAAATCGCAGACCATGACGAAGGATCACTCGATCATGAAAAATCTTAATTTAAGAAGCTTGAAAAACAAGCACACCTCATTCACCCAACCTCCAAACAAAGATGATCACCAAAAGGAGCACAACCTCAAAAGATAGTATCTGCAAAGAACAGTAGACTAGAGGCTCAAAAGGATCTTTCTGTAAAGCTCACAGAACCCAAGGAAGATACGAACAAGGAGAAAGGGATTTACAGAAGGGGCTTGACCAAATTAGTTCAGCAATCTGGAAGCCAAAGACTATTTCCTCCATTCATCCTCAAAGTTCTCTAAAGGTACCAATGGTATTCGTTTGGACTTTAAAATTGGAAACCAAGAGACCAAATCAAATCCCTCTTGAAGAATTTGAAGTATCAAAGTGGAAAAAAAATCACAAGGCCGGAGATCGTTGGAGGTACACCAGGAACTAAAGGATGACCAATGATGATCTGACATAGGATTTTAAGGTTGCAGGACATGGGAAAATTGAGTTGTTTTCACACCAAAAGGAAGGGCCTGAAATTGTAAATGCAGATCTTCAACTGTGAATCTGACATATTGATAACAGCTGGAGTGGATTGCTACATGCAAGGAAGCCTCCTCTAGGCCAGGGCGGTCATGAATTCTCCTTTCAAGACTTGCAGAACAATTTGTTGAGTGATTGACTTGTTGAAGGCTGATTATGATTCTAGAACACCCTGTGTTCTTCTCCACTAGGAACACCTGGGAGTAAACAGCAGACCTCTATCCAGGAAGGGAACTTTAGCAACTGCATTAACAGATCATGTAAATTGTTTATAAAAGTGGGTCACATTTTTGTCCTGGGGCTGCTTTGTTAGATTGAAGATGAAATAGGAGGGTTTCCCAAAACCTCTGGTCTTTACTCTTTGTTTATTAACCTTGATGACCCAACGGTCTGAAACTGTAGATAATTAAATGTCTTAACATGCTCGAAGGCAGCCATCCTCAGATAGCCCATGTTTGAACCAGTCAAGAATGCTGTGGAGCTTTGGGTGTTTGAGCTGAATACTCTTTGGTAGCTTTTTCCTGTTAGACTGATACATTTTGGGATTGGATTGATAGTTATCAAAAGAATCTAGATGTGAAAAGGAAGCCTCCTTTCTAAAAAAAAATAAAAAATTGGAGGGACGTATTAGTGGACTTGTAGAAGATTGTGCTTTCTGCTTTGTAAGGAATAGAATCAAATGTTTCCTGAGCTTGAAGTCTGTGCAACATCTCATCAATAGTATGACCAACAGTATGGAACTTGGGAAAGGGAGTTTCATAATGGCAGCCTTCTGAGCTCCTTCAAACTTCCAGTCCCATGCCTAGATTAGTAGCCAAGCCATCACTGCTGCCCCTGCTACCAAAAGAGATATGTGAAGCACGTACATCCAACAAGAAACAAGCTTGCATTTCCATTCTGGCACAGTCTTTTTCTCCTTGTAGCTATGTAGCCAACATGTTGTCTTTTCTTGTCCCTTTTTTGAGCTACCTTTCCTCTAATTAATCTAATAAAGTCTCTTTCATTGTAATATATAGAAGAAGTGGAACATCTTAAAGACAGAAGCACCAATCTCAGATAGCCCAAAGTAAAGTTGTAGATTATCTTGCAATTTGTAAGAAAGCCCCAATCTCCCAACAAAAATGGCTCTGCTGACATCATTGTGAGCCCCAACACATTGTATCTGATATCACCAAGAGCAAACTGCCAAATACAGCTGAGATCATGCATGCAATTCCTAATAATAGACATGCTATCCCATCAGAAGAGAAGGAAGGAAGGCTGTACACTCTGCAGAGGATAGATTCTCTCTCTAGAGCTAAAGCAGAACCTCCACCTCCCCTTTGTCACAGAGAAGGGCCTCGGTTTCAGCAGTCTGATGTTTGATGGAATAAATATGAAGTATGAACAATTGAAATTAGTTTTTTAATAGGGGCTGTCTCTGGTTCCAGATTTTTTTCTCATAATTTGAATTCTGACGTGTAATGTTTAAAAGTTTGTGTGTCATTTATCATTTCAAGTGCTAGCAATGGAGTGCAGACACTTAAGGCACCGTTTAAAGGTTGGAAGGAACTGGAAATCCTCCAGTTTTCGGAGTAAGCTCAAAATATGGCATATTATCCATTGGCTGACCTTTCACAGGGTTAGAAGCGTGGTCCAGAAATTGCAGTTCCATTCAAACTCTAAATAAGGCCGGCAGTCATTGAATATCTGTTTCCTGCACATATGTCTTGGTACTGTCACAATGTAAGGGTATCAGTTCTTAGAGCAGGTTCAACTTTAAACTATGCGTGCTGAGAGCTGCTGGCACAGTGTATTACTGGTAGACGAGCGCTGTTCATTATTAGCTAGTCCTCATTATTAGCACAGCAACCTTGCTGATAAGTGTGATAATCCTTTACAAGTGTCGCAGCCTCAATGAGAAGTGCTGGCGTTGTCCACTAGTGTAAGGGTGCTGGTAAGAAGTGAGACCACTGCCCATGCAAACAGTAACAGAACTGCTAAGAATTGTTGGTACACTCCATTACAAATATGCAGCTCTGCTACAAGTGCTGGCACTATTCATTACAAGCATGTAGACCTACTGGAAGTGCTGGTATTGTCCATTACAAGTATGCAGCACTGATACAAGTGCAGGCACTATTCATTACAAGCATGTAGACCTGCTACAAGTGCTAGCACTATTCAGTACAAGTATGCAGCTCTGCCAGAAGTGCTGGCACTATTAATTACAAGCATGCAGCACTGCTACAAGTGCTGGCACTATTTATTACAAGTATGCAGCTCTGCTACAAGTGCTGGCACTATTTATTACAAGTATGCAGCCCTGCTACAAGTGCTGGCACTATTCATTACAAGCCTGCAGACCTGCTGGAAGTGCTGGTATTGTCCATTACAAGTATGCAGCTCTGCCACTAGTGCTGGCACTATTCATTACAAGTATGCAGCACTGATACAAGTGCAGGCACTATTCATTACAAGCATGTAGACCTGCTACAAGTGCTAGCACTATTAAGTCCAAGTATGCAACTCTGCCAGAAGTGCTGGTACTATTCATTACAAGTACGCAGCTATGCTACAAGTGTTGGTATTGTCCATTACAAGTATGCAGCTCTACCAGAAGTGCTGGTACTATTCATTACACGTACGCAGCTATGCTACAAGTGTTGGTATTGTCCATTACAAGTATGCAGCTCTGCCAGAAGTGCTGGTGCTATTCATTACAAGTACGCAGCTATGCTACAAGTGTTGGTATTGTCCATTACAAGTATGCAGCTCTGCCAGAAGTGCTGGTACTATTCATTACACATACGCAGCTATGCTACAAGTGTTGGTATTGTCCATTACAAGTATGCAGCTCTGCCAGAAGTGCTGGTACTATTCATTACACGTACGCAGCTATGCTACAAGTGTTGGTATTGTCCATTACAAGTATGCAGCTCTGCCAGAAGTGCTGGTACTATTCATTACAAGTACGCAGCTATGCTACAAGTGTTGGTATTGTCCATTACAAGTATGCAGCTCTGCCAGAAGTGCTGGTTCTATTCATTACACGTACGCAGCTATGCTACAAGTGTTAGTATTATCCATTCCAAGTCAAGCATCCTTCGTGAGAAGTGCTGATATGGCCCATTAAACGTGTAGCTGCAATGCTGAGAAAACCTAGTGCTGTCCAGTATTATGGCACCCCTGGTGAAAGTGCTGGTAATATAACAATAAAAGTGTGGCTAGTGTGTTGAATTGCGGCAGTGCTCACATAGTGGTGAAACGATAATTAAAGAAGTACATTTTTTTCGTGTATCTTATTATCAGCTGTCTGTTCCAAAGGCCAGTTAGCAACGAAACAGTGATTTTCCCGTGTACTTTTCCCCACTCCCCGCTGTGACAAAGGCTGTGCATTGAGAGAGGAGTGGCACGTGTTTCAATTTGTACTATAAATAGGCTACAGCTAAGGGATATCTACCATGTGTGCATCACGTGCCAAATCACATGTAACATGCTAGTACAAAGTCTGTTTGATGTTTAAGAAAGAAAGAAAGCTAATGGGTTCATCACTGTTTTCTCTATCTTTCATTGTACAAATCCAAGCGTGTTGTTCTGAAAGCACTTCCACAAGCAAATATGGGGGATATTCTCAAGAACGCGTGTTAACCATCGCCAAAATCGCTTAACGCAACTTCTCACATCGCAGTCCATCACGGGAAAATAACACCGTGTTAACGCAGCATTCACAACCCGGCGGCACCATGCGATAGCCTCACGATAACGCGACAAATGCCCGCGTTAAAATCAACGCGACGCCGAAAAAATGTGAAACCCCAATGCGATAAAAAGTGCGATGACCCCAATGGTGATACAAAAATCAGCGAAAAGCAGCGACAGGCCTGCGATTCCCACGCGCCATGCGTGAGAATGCACTATAAAAGCAGAGAAAAAAAAAGACAAACAAATGCAACTGCGTACCACCATGGACGCACCCGGACCGAGTGCACAGGACAACGCGAACCCCACAAGCCCCACAGACGACCAGCCAGGAACCCCGGGGCCGGGGAAGGGCAAGGAGAAGAGGAAGAGGGAGACGGGGTTCAGTCCGCAGGAAAACCAGATCATCGTCACGGAGGAGACAGAACACAACCAACAACTGTACGTCACCTCCACTGTGTCATCGGCAACACAAACGGAAACATGGCAGTACATCGTGAACAACGTGAATGCAGTCGGAGTGTCGAGGAGGACAATGGAAGAGGTCAAGAGGCGCGGGAATGATGTGAAAGGCAAAACCAAGAAGAAACACAATGCCAACTTGAAAGCAGCAACGCAGATTGGAGGTGGGGGACCAGCGGCACACCAGGAGCTGGATGACAGTGAGAAAATGGTGGCCACAGTCATCAGTCGGGATACGGTGCCAGGAGTTGGGGATCGGGACACTGCTCAACATGACCTGACACAACATCAACAGGGTGACTACCGACCAGGGACTGGGGGACGGGGGAGATGGGCACAATGGCACACATGCACAATTAAGTACAGCACACTGCACACCCACAATGACTCTGGAACATGTCCCTGATCCCCGTGCCACACAGCAGCACACATACAGAAACTCAGGGAATGTGTGTTGCATTGAATTTATTTGCACATGCTGTGCCTGTGGTCATTTTGCACTGTCTCATGATTGCCAAGCACTGACACAATGTGACGTCCTCATGTGAAGAAATTGTCAATGATGTTGTTCCTACTGGCTATTCCTGCTGCAGCTGCAGTGGGGTGTGGTCCACCTGCCTCATCTTCCTCATCATCGTCCGGTGCATCTGTCACTCATAACCATGGGGCATTGGTGCATACACATATGTTGTGCAACACACAACATGCAACGATCATCTTGCACACGATGACTGGGCTGTACAGGAGCCTCCCACCTGTGATGTCCAGGCACCTGAAACGTGACTTCAACATGCCAAATGTGCGTTCCACGATGCCCCTGGTGCATTTGTGGGCCGCATTGTACTGCCTCTGGGCCTGTGTGTTCGGGGCTCGGAGGGGTGTCATCATCCAAGGGCAGAGTCAATAGTTGGTTCTGCATGATGTGTTGGCAGGCGCACTAGTTCATTGGCATGTGATATGTGTGTCATAGTGATTCCGGTCTGACATGTACTGCTAGTAGCAAATGAGCGCCATCAATGTGTATCACGTAGCCTCACTGCTGCTCCTCCATCCCCCTGAGCCTATTTCCTCATGTGCGCTGCGCTCTTGCATCACCTGCACTCCTACGGCACACCATTGTCATGCCTGTCTGCGCATGTCCACAAGCCTGACAACGACACTGTGATGTTGTGCGTTGAAGGTGGGTGGCCACATGTGTGTAGGCCTATGATAAGGATAGGGCGGACACAGATGTGGAGTTCATGGCTGGCCAAAGTCGCGATGCAGTCGAGGCAAGACCTTTGGCACATGCTGCGGCAATAGCGAGACACACACAACAGTTGGCATGTATGATCCCGGAACCCCAGCGGGCTTGCACTCATTCATTAATCCCTTCGTCCGAGCCCGCACTCGGGGGCATGTTACATTGCAACTTTGTCTATTGCGGGACGGGTGGCGCCGACACCACAACAAAGACACACGCAATAGGTACTAAATTGGCAAGCCCAACACTTAACCACGCCCAGAGCCCCGGGGTGATCATCCACACCCCTACGCTGGACTGCCGTACGCCAGCCCACTCCGGCAATGCCTACAGGGGGGGTACGACACAGCTACATGTCCCAGGTCTACCCCACTGCCTGAGGTGACATGGTTGCGTCCGCTGTACACAGCACAATGCAATGTGGTAGGGCCCGGGGCCCTCATGCACACACAATGACCACACGGACACACTTAGATAGTCTGTGGAACTGGTGACGGGCACGTGTGCCCGGACCCTTTATTGCCAGGGTCACATGTCCAGTGACGCCTGTGCTGGATGGGTGTGGGGTGAGTGTAAGCCAACCCTCAGGGAGTTGTTGGCGCTGGCAACAACTACAACAGTGATCAGACAATCAGAAGTTCACAGTTCAAACAGCAATGGTCCACGACTTGAGCTGCACAGAGTTAGTGGCCACGGATGCACTACGGCCGGCACAGGCACACTGCCACGGGACGGTGACTACCGGTGCACTGAGGTAGGGCCACGAGAGCTGAGCGGGTTCTCGTCGATGTCCAAGGTGAATGTCGCAGAGGGTTTCGGGGGACAGTGGAAGGTGTTCTTCCAGGGCATTATACAGAGGGCAGTACCAAGCAAACACATGCAATATGGAGGAGATGAATGCTACAGACTCATGTTTAACACCAAGTCATTACCAGCCACATGATGATGAAGACAACCCCCAGGCCATTGACTGAGACGCCACCAAAGTTCAACCAGAGGGTGTCCATGAATTTAGGGGCACATAGTGGCACCAGAGCTGAAAGGGGGGCAGTCTGCGATGAGGCCTGTACAATGGTATAAACTGGGCCATAATGAAATCAAGGCTCAGTTCCAAATGTGTAACCTACTTGACCGTAGTGTGGGCCGGAGGCAGCGGTCAGCAGGGGCCCCCAGCCACGTGTCCTTGGCTTGCAATGCACAGAGTCAGTGGCACCAGGGCAGTTGTTGGTGGTGTTCGGTCACCTCAGTAACGAGGATCCTGTTTGTCATCCGGACTGAATCGCGTCTTCCTCTTACTCCTCTCCTAGCATGCAATGATACGGACTCTGCCATTGTAAAATCGAGACTCAGTTCCAAATGTGTGACCTACTTGACCGCAGTGTAGGCCTGAGGCAGCGGTCAGCGCGGGGCAACGGCTGTTCAGGCAGCTCCTCCTGGTACTCTCACACACGACGTTGGAATGCCATGTTGCGATGATTTGTGGTTGACGGAGGTAGATGCACCAGAGCTGAGCGTGTGTGCAGCCTGCGACGATGCCGTGCCCTGCCTGGTCTGGACTGGATTGGATTTGTGTTAGGCCTGCTGGACCGCAGTGTAGGCAGTACACAGGTGACCCCGCGGTGCAGGGCCGCAGTGTAGGCCGAAGGCAGTAGTCAGCATGGGCCCACAGGCACGTGTCGTTGGAATGCTATGCACAGAGTCAGTGGCACCACATCGTAGGGAGTACGGTAATATAAACCCTGCAATAAACGTATGTACTCTGCCATTGAATAATCAAGACTCAGCTCCAAATGTGTGACCTACTGGACCGCAGTGTAGGCCGGAGGCAGCGGTGGAGTACGTTAATGAGAAAGGAGTAATGGGGGGCCTGTGTCGCGGAGGCCGTGATGGTCTGAGGAGGCTGCTATGGTCGCGGGCCTCGGGCTTGGAGCTTGCATCGGCACGTGGTGGGCCCTCTTTGACACACGCCGGTGTTAGCAGGTGAGCAGTGCGGCCTGGCTGCGCTGGGGCGGGCATGACTCGTTTTGGGACCAGCGGCCTGGGGTGCAGCAGGCGCACAGGATCGCAGGCACTGCCGCTCACGGCGTCAGCCTCGTGGCGGGGTGAGAGGTGCAGCCCTGGCAGATACGTTGGCCATTCCGGAAGAGAACCACGCCCAGAGTAACGGGCTTTTTATTCACACCCGTACGCTGGCCTGGCGTACGCCGGGCCAGCCCACTCCGCGTGTGCCTACAGGGGGGGATGTAACAAGCTACATTCCCGCATTGTTCCCCGCTGGCTGCGGTTACATGGTTGCGTCCACTGTCCAGTACACTCCAGACACCAGCAGTGTATGTCGACATGGAAGTGTCTGTGGTCTGCATACCGCAGTCTGTCCAAAGCAAACACAAGGAGATGATGGACGGAGTGCTGAAACTTTTCAGACACTCACCCCCAGTCACAGATCTGGGTTGAATCCATCATCGTTCTTTAGCTCACTTCACCACCCCAGTTCAGAAACAGCTATATGCAAATCAGTCTTGACCCTGTGCCTCATGGGAACAGTCCAGCCCGAACTGCCAAGCCATTTCTTCGCTGGACCGGAAACAAGCATCCTGGGACCGGTTTCGGGCTAACAGCCCTCATCAGCCAGGCTAGCTTGAATCCAGTGGCAAAGTGAGCAAGGGACCCACGTCTGGGCATACCCTACCAACTTAGGGCGAACAAAGCAAACACAAGGAGATGATGGACGGAGTGCTGAAACTTTTCAGACACTCACCCCCAGTCACAGATCTGGGTTGAATCCATCATCGTTCTTTAGCTCACTTCACCACCCCAGTTCAGACACAGCTATATGCAAATCAGTCTTGACCCTGTGCCTCATGGGAACAGTCCAGCCCGAACTGCCAAGCCATGTCTTCGCTGGACCGGAAACAAGCATCCTGGGACCGGTTTCGGGCTAACAGCCCTCATCAGCCAGGCTAGCTTGAATCCAGTGGCAAAGTGAGCAAGGGACCCACGTCTGGGCATACCCTACCAACTTAGGGCGAACAAAGCAAACACAAGGAGATGATGGACGGAGTGCTGAAACTTTTCAGACACTCACCCCCAGTCACAGATCTGGGTTGAATCCATCATCGTTCTTTAGCTCACTTCACCACCCCAGTTCAGACACAGCTATATGCAAATCAGTCTTGACCCTGTGCCTCATGGGAACAGTCCAGCCCGAACTGCCAAGCCATGTCTTCGCTGGACCGGAAACAAGCATCCTGGGACCGGTTTCGGGCTTACAGCCCTCATCAGCCAGGCTAGCTTTAATCCAATGGGAAAGTGAGCAAGGGACCCACGTCTGGGCATACCCTACCAACTTAGGGCGAACAAAGCAAACACAAGGAGATGATGGACGGAGTGCTGAAACTTTTCAGACACTCACCCCCAGTCACAGATCTGGGTTGAATCCATCATCGTTCTTTAGCTCACTTCACCACCCCAGTTCAGACACAGCTATATGCAAATCAGTCTTGACCCTGTGCCTCATGGGAACAGTCCAGCCCGAACTGCCAAGCCATGTCTTCGCTGGACCAGAAACAAGCATCCTGGGACCGGTTTCGGGCTAACAGCCCTCATCAGCCAGGCTAGCTTGAATCCAGTGGCAAAGTGAGCAAGGGACCCACGTCTGGGCATACCCTACCAACTTAGGGCGAACAAAGCAAACACAAGGAGATGATGGACGGAGTGCTGAAACTTTTCAGACACTGACCCCCAGTCACAGATCTGGGTTGAATCCATCATCGTTCTTTAGCTCACTTCACCACCCCAGTTCAGACACAGCTATATGCAAATCAGTCTTGACCCTGTGCCTCATGGGAACAGTCCAGCCCGAACTGCCAAGCCATGTCTTCGCTGGACCGGAAACAAGCATCCTGGGACCGGTTTCGGGCTAACAGCCCTCATCAGCCAGGCTAGCTTGAATCCAGTGGCAAATTGAGCAAGGGACCCACGTCTGGGCATACCCTACCAACTTAGGGCGAACAAAGCAAACACAAGGAGATGATGGACGGAGTGCTGAAACTTTTCAGACACTCACCCCCAGTCACAGATCTGGGTTGAATCCATCATCGTTCTTTAGCTCACTTCACCACCCCAGTTCAGACACAGCTATATGCAAATCAGTCTTGACCCTGTGCCTCATGGGAACAGTCCAGCCCGAACTGCCAAGCCATGTCTTCGCTGGACCAAAAACAAGCATCCTGGGACCGGTTTCGGGCTAACAGCCCTCATCAGCCAGGCTAGCTTGAATCCAATGGCAAAGTGAGCAAGGGACCCACGTCTGGGCATACCCTACCAACTTAGGGCGAACAAAGCAAACACAAGGAGATGATGGACGGAGTGCTGAAACTTTTCAGACACTCACCCCCAGTCACAGATCTGGGTTGAATCCATCATCGTTCTTTAGCTCACTTCACCACCCCAGTTCAGACACAGCTATATGCAAATCAGTCTTGACCCTGTGCCTCGTGGGAACAGTCCAGCCCGAACTGCCAAGCCATGTCTTCGCTGGACCGGAAACAAGCATCCTGGGACCGGTTTCGGGCTAACAGCCCTCATCAGCCAGGCTAGCTTGAATCCAGTGGCAAAGTGAGCAAGGGACCCATGTCTGGGCATACCCTACCAACTTAGGGCGAACAAAGCAAACACAAGGAGATGATGGACGGAGTGCTGAAACTTTTCTGCGGTCTGTCCAGCACATCCACTCCACACTTGGCATTGTGTGCATTCTTATTCATGGGTCACTTGCCTCCTTTGCACATGCCGGGTTCCCACCTCTCCCCACATTCTGCAATTGTGTGGCTGAGGTGCCATGCCGTTGTTGGCTTGTGTAGATAGCTAGCCCACGTTGCCACAGTGAGTAGTGTTGTCGTGTTTGGAATGTGGGGATGTTGGTTTTCATGTTGTATGTGATTTTGTGACGTGTGCATTCCAAGAGTTGTGAGTTGTCTGTATGTGGTGTTGAGGTGTGTGGTGTGTTCTGTTGGTACTTACCGACGAGCAGTGCATTCACATAGGTGGCATCCTGGAAGCGCTGGTTGATGATGGACTGTCGGAAGATGAAGGATTCATGCACACTGCCGGGGTAGTTGGCGACGACATTGGTGAAGAGTCCCCGGTGGTCCACTATTGCCTGCACATTGATGGAATGCGTGTGTTTCCTGTTGCGGTAATTGTGTGCAGTGGCGGCAGGGGGCACGAGGAGTACATGTGTGTAGTCGATTGCCCCCAAGACGTGCGGGAAGCCAGCTATGGCGTAGAAGCCTTGCTTGGTCTCCAGCTGTTCCTGCACAGTGTGTGGGAAGTAAAGTTGCTGGGGTACCAAGCTGATGATGGCATCCAGGACAGGTGTGAGGAACTTTGACAGGGCTGGCTGTGAGACTCCTCCGACTCTGGCAGTTGTTGGTTGGAAGGTCCCAGAGGCCAACAGGTGCAGCACAGCCAGCAGCTTTGTCTGCGGAGGGATGTTGGTTCTCCGCTGTGTTGGTACCGTCAGCCTGTTGCGGTAATTGTGTGCAGTGGCGGCAGGGGGCACGAGGAGTACATGTGTGCAGTCGATTGCCCCCAAGACGTGCGGGAAGCCAGCTATGGCGTAGAAGCCTTGCTTGGTCTCCAGCTGTTCCTGTGCAGTGTGTGGGAAGTAAAGTTGCTGGGGTACCAAGCTGATGATGGCATCCAGGACAGGTGTGAGGAACTTTGACAGGGCTGGCTGTGAGACTCCTCCGACTCTGGCAGTTGTTGGTTGGAAGGTCCCAGAGGCCAACAGGTGCAGCACAGCCAGCAGCTTTGTCTGCGGAGGGATGTTGGTTCTCCGCTGTGTTGGTACCGTCAGCCTGTGGGCAATGATGGTCAGGATGCGTAGGATGGTCGTCCTTTTGAGCCTGTAGTGGGCAATGACTTCCTCTGGCGTTAAGTCTCCCGGGCTGGTGCGAATTCGGAAGTTCCGGTGTCTTTGTCTGCGCTGCCTCTGTGGTAGTCCGGGGGGGGGGGGTCCTGGGGTGGTGTGGGTCCTGGGTGTGGTGGCGGTGGGTGTTGTGGCCCTCTTGGGGCTCCGAGCTGCATGATCAGTAGCTCCATGGCATCTGTTGTTCTTCTGGTGTGGCTGTGGGCTGGGCTCCCTTTTATGGTGCAGGTTGTCATCCGACTTAACACCAGGTAAGAGCAGGTGTTAAATCCCTGCTGCTAATGCGCCTTATCGCATGTTTTGTGGTCTTATCGCCGATCTGGCTGGTCGTTGTGAATGTTGCGAAGTGGTGTTTCCGTGGCTTTTTGCACAGGAACGCCTACTCTGCATCTCATTAGCGTTAGTTGCTGGTGTCATCCATGTTTTTTGCGGCTGCTATCGCAGGAATTTTGGTGATGTCGGCTGTTGGCACCAGCTTGTGAATGGTGCGGTGAATTTATCACGACTTTGACTGCGATAAAGTGCCGCTAACTCGGCGATGAGTCCTTGAGAATATGCCCCTATATGTATGTGCACCAGGCCAGCGCGTGCATATTTAAGAAAGGACATGGCCAGTGTGTGGCAAACATGTCTGGAGGCCACACTAGATTCACAGCGAGGCGCTTTAAAAAAATGCCCACTCCAGGCCAGGCCTTCTGCTACATTTTCAGGCCCTGAACACACAAGCCAGACACAGGTCACATCTGATTCTGGCCGCCAATGCCTGATATAGCAGAACGCAGGCACTTCTAAAGTGCTGCCATACACTTTCCATTTCTAATCCTTTCTGAGGGCTGTTGCCTGAGATGCTCTGGCAGCACCAGTGTGGGTGAGCGAACAGGGTCTGCCCACTGGCCTGGTCACTTCTACCCCATTCCGGCTCTCTTTTATTCTGGCGCTTCCCCGATTCCTTTCTACAGCTGCCACAGTAATATCACATAGTGATTTTAGAAAAGTTTGCTTTTGTTAGGATGTTAATTTGCGTGTAGCTTTTCTATCAGCGAGCCTTGCAGTTGACTTTCTAAGCACCACAGGGCAGAAACACAGTGATTGTACTGTCTGGCTGGTTTGTGATTGTCTGTCTGCAGCTTCATAAGACATGTCATTTGATGCGGCTTGGAGAAAAGTAGCTGCTAAAAGAGATCTGATGTTTGTTTACATCCTGTTCCTGGCGTGGGGTCAGAGGGTCTGCTCAAGTCAAGCTGTAAACACCTCATCTACAGTGTACAGCTTTCATCAAGGCTGCATCACAGTGTATTACTTGGTTTTCTCCTTTATGATACTCTGTTATGGTGGCCTTATGAACAATATCCCTCCAAACGTGGAGGGAGGGAGTGGGCTACCCACTATCTCATGCTGTGAAAATTGTTCTCAAAAGGACAATTGCAGAGATTCGCAAGGGAATTTACCTTTTTAATTCATTTTTTTGCAAATATTTGTGCACGTGTTTCATTCTGCCTCCAGTACGGATGGCTATAAGAATCAGTCCACTGACAAAACCATTTTCTATTTGTGTTGCCTGAGTAAATGTAAATGTCGCAGGCACAAGCAGCAACACAAAGCCTTAACACAACAAACAACACAAAGGTGAAACTATAAAAACACAAGACTACAAAACTCAATCATACGACAAAACAGCAATAAGGCAACTCAAGAAACAACAAAACAACATCACAATAAAGTTAGATCTATTTGCTTTGTCATTGCTTGTTTCTTTTGCTTGTTGCAGGACTGACTCCATTGACGTCAGTCCAATTCTGACTACCAGTATGGACCCCCTTCTACAAATTTCCTAATAGGTCCATCATTCCACCCACTACTCCACCAATTACTGAGAAGTCGTAGAAAGAACCTTCCTCTGTTTCGGGACCTTTAAGCTCCAGGCTCCTTCAGGCTGTGGAGTCTGGATCCGCAGCTGGTTGTAAGATTCCCACAGCAGTCGCATGCATGGAACAGGTTCACATTGTCAGAGATAAGGGTGGAGTTTAGGACCACTTTCCTGATATTCCCCATCCCTTCCGAAACCAAAGCTGCGAATGTCCCTTCTTATCACACCAGGGATACCTCATTTGTCTTCTATGTTTTCAGGCTCTATTTGTGGGTGGGAAACTCAAAACCAGCCCAACCACCATTTCCCTGCAGAGTGATGTACTCAGACCTCTGTGAAATTTGTTTTTCGGTTGTTCAAGCCTCAAAGCGCACTTGCTGAAAATCCATGTGCCACTTTTAATTGGCCTTAGAGCTTTTCCCCTTACCAACAATCTAAGGAACCTGCCCAGTAGAGGCTTTCCTTTACCTTTTCCAACAGCTAGCAGGATGCACTGATCAAATAAAGAGAATGTGAACATCAGTTCATAATCACTCAATAGTTACAAAAAAGGCCTGGTAAAATACCCCAGTTTAAATCCCTACAATGTTCAGGAAACCTTTAAAGGTGAGGGAGATCTACTGTCCTGGACACCCCCAACCTCCCGCCCATCCCGCACTCACCAGCATATCCTCGTGAGATTCTACCATGAACAAAACGTACTTCGGGACTAAACGAAATCACCCTTGGTGTGAAAATCCATAAACCTCTGATAACTGTTGCACGAATTGAGGTTACTGAAAATTAATTTCACATTTGGGAGGTTTGACCAAATGACATAAACATATCCAATATCATCCCAATGGTTGTTAAACAGCCTAAAAATGTATGAAGACAAAAATTCAAAAAATTTGATTCAGTCAAGGTCAAGTTAGGTATAGTGGTCAGTTTCAAGAGAGGCACACACAGTCATTTGACACATTTTGGCTGTGAGGAAGTATTCCTACTTCATAACTACACACCACAACACATTAAAGACTGAACACGTCCGTAGGAAACCTTTAATATACTTTTTATTAATATTCAACATTTACCAGTGTGAATCTAGTCAGGGGGCAATAGGAGGGCATGGAAATAAAATTTGAGACAGATCATGTAGTGGTTGAGATATGGTGAGATCTGGTGAGCTTGTCACTGACAACAATCAATTAAAACCAGCAAAAAGCCTGCAGGAATACCATAACGGGATCGAGTTTCTTATAGTGTCAAAAGGTACCATAAGCAAGTAGAAACTCACTGATGTAAGCACCGGCACCGTTTTGCAGATTGACAGCTGAATAGCATGGGCATCACAGTAGCCATGCTGTTTTGAGGCTGACATAGCGAGAGAGTCCTCTGACAATTGGTATAAGAACATTTGATATCAGAAGTGCTATTTGAGTAACATTGTCTACCTATAACATTTTATAGGTTGGAATAGGCCTTGAGAGAAACATAGGAGTTGGAAATACTTCACAAATGATGTTTTGCAACAAGAAATGGGATACATATTCCTTTTCCTATATATTGAAAACTGTCAGGAGAAAATCTGAGCCAATTAAACCTGTGATCCCTCTCAGAAACAATTGTGAGCATCAGTAACTTGCCAATGTCTAATAGGAATAGTCAAGTCAATATAACTTTATTTCGGCCATTACGGCCATAAAAGTTTCACATGCATAGAATACAGTACAAACATAGCAAGCAGTCAATAAAAAAAAAAAAAAAAAGTCCGTAATAACATGTGGATCTTTCATCTTAGAGTCCAGACTTCCTAAACAGCGACGGAAAGAGAGGGTCCACAAAAGTGCATTCAATAAAAAATAAAAATAAAACCATCATACAAATACAGGAACCTGGAGATAGGAGAGTCTACCTGACCCCCATTTGACAAATAAGGACACTGAAAGTGCCAGTGCCTAAAGTGCAAGATGATCCAAAGATTGGTTACAGAGATCCAAGCTGCTTCGATGCAAACTATCTAATACAATGATAAAAACAGTAACAACAGTTATAATCAAGACCAGGGAGCGTATCAGCAAAAGTCTATGCAGTAAAGGTTCACAGCATGACCCATCATGCAGTACAATTCCTAGTTTGGTACAAAGCTAAGGTGCTAATTAGCTACTTATCCAATCGTAAAGCTTTGTTTCAATCAGTGTGATCATAACAGCAATTAAAACAATGTCCAACATCTCAATAAATTAAAAGGAAGAATATTACAGTTATTCACTAAGGAGTATACAGGGTTCAGGAAGCATTACTATTAATTCATGATTTTGTCTGATCAGCTCTAATTTATGGTCAAACTTGGTACCTCAGACTATGGTTACCTGTATATACAGTACATGGAAACAATGTCTAATAGGAATAGTAAAACAATCATACCATCGCTTTTGGCTAGTCGATCTCTCAGTGAAGTTTGTGATGTCAAAATGTTTGATGCTTTGGTCAAATTTAAATCTTGTGTAGTAGTAGGTTTGGATTGTTAGAGAATTGAAACCTTGATCTCCGGCAGCAAGGACTAGGCAAGAGTGAATGTTGCATTTATTCATATTAGAAGACCCATAAGTCGGGAAATAAACAGCAAATTAGGTCTTGAATAAAAAGGACAAAAGAGGAGTGCTGAATGTTGTCTGGAAAAGATCTGGACAAAGCATTCAGTGATTATCAGGTGGATGAACTAGAAGTAAGATGATATGGTCGTGGTGCTACACTCTGTTTCGGAGAAGACAACCAAACAACATTAGGAGGACCATGTGAGATCCAGCAGTGCTGCTACCTGAAGAGTAGATGTTTGTTGTATGTTGATTTCTTCTGTGAGTGTAGAATGGCACATAGGGATATTTAATTCTCCGGGAGAACTACTGGCTCCCAGTCACCAGAGTGGGAGGGATATGAGTTAATCAAAAGTAGGAGTTAAATTTATATAGGAAATGATCTACAAGGTGACATACCAGAATACAATTCTCAAAATAGTTGTGCATGCTTCTGGTTGACAGGGGTCCAAAGAAAAAGACCCTAAAAAGGTGGTTAGCATGTAATTAATTGGAAGGACAAATGGGTAAGAATGGTGTCCTACAAACATTAAAAATATTTGCATGTACATTTATGTACCACTGAAATACATGCTCGACCCTCCTGTGAATAATAAAAAAAAAACAGTAACTGAAGGATTTGTTATTGATGTAGAAAATCACAGTCAACAGGTGTAGATCATTTTATGTTGAAAATAGTGTGATCTTCCTGTTTGAATTCATCCCTCACAATTGGAGCTGTGCCTAGATTACACCCCCATGGGTCAAGCATGTTACCACAAATGAATGGGTCAACAGTTCCAGCTGTTGTATTTTATGGAATGAGAGAAGACTCATTAAAACTCCCTGACGGAAAAAGTCCTGGAATCTGCACCCGCAGCATGCATTTACAACTGCTGTAAATAAGAGATAGTCTGTGCTTAAGGGTCACAGTTATTGGCAGACCCTCAACCTACCTTTTCCCATCGAGCCAAACCTCAATTTCTACAGCCAGATGTTTCATAGAATAAAAATGAAGCATGAACAACTGAATTTGGTTTTTAAAAAGTGTTGTCTGTGGTTCATGTCTTTTTCATTAGTAATTTGAAATCTGGCATGCAACATTTAAAGTGTGTGTGTGATTTATTCAGCTTTGGCTGTAAGTCATGCTCCTGGGATGTCAAGTGGTGATGTTATCAATGAATGAAATTTTCAGGGCCAAGCACCTGGTTTGATTTTGCCTTTTAGGTACAAAGTTGCTTGGCGTATATGACAGTTCTGCAGCCAGCTTATGTAGTCCCTAATTTAACTAGCATCCAGTTGAAGTTCTCGTTGTACACATCCTATGTTCTTTTTGAGGTCAATGAGACTGAGGCGCTTTAGATTCTCTGAACCTCTTCATTGCTCGTGAAGAGAAGTTGTCAGGAGGTCGATGTAAAATGTGTTATCCTAATCTATTTAACAAAACTTCAAGGGCCTAATTATGAGTTTGGCATTCCATAGGACTGCCAAACTCTCAGTGGAGGTGCGGTGGTGGTCGGGGACCACTGCACCAGCGGTCCGAATGCTGTATTACAAGTACAGCAGTCAGACCTTCAGAGAACTGCCGCAACCGACAGGGATCCCTGGCGGTGGCGCAGCGATCTAGGGAAGCAATATGCTTGGTGGTGCCGCTGCAGCAACGCCAAGCATATTACGAGTTTCCCCACTGACAGCCTTTTAATGGTGGTGAATCCGCCATGAAAATGCTGGCAGTGGGGAAACAAAGGGGGCCCTACAGGGCTCCCTATTGCCCCTGTGCATGGGGATGCATGCAAGGGGGCACATGTTGTCCCCACCTGTGTGCATGTACCCCCTTCACTGCTCAGCATGAACTGCATAGTCCATGCCATGCAGGAACGGCCTTTAACAATCCCATTGCTGTGCCTTTCTTATAGGCACTGCCGTAGGACCGCCTCGCCGCCCACACGCCACACCATGAGAAAACTCGTAATCTGGCATGGCGCCCCGCTCCCACACCACCAAAGTCATAAACAGGCCCTCAGTACTTTGATATTGAAGTCAACACGTTTATTGCTGAAATGAAATGTAAAATTAGGTAAAAAGTTTTAGGTAAAATGAATTTAGGACTTCCAGTTAGATGTTCTAGGTTCTAGGTTTTCACCACTTTTTGTGAGTGACCCAATAACCTGGTCAAAATATCTGTACTAGAGAATTACCGATACCACATGAATCAGTAATTATGAGGTGCAAGTCTGTGACCTGATTACAAATTCCACTGGCCAGAATGAGAAGCACCAAAGAGAATTGATAGTTCCTCATCAACTCCAGCATGATTTCCTCATATTCTAGACCACGTCTTCCACACACAGTTTAAGCATGTAATACATGTGACTGTGGAAAATGTTGGGAGTGCAAGTTGCAAATCTCAGGGATATAATTATCTCCTGTTGCTAGCAGCATCAGCAGGTACATGCCATGCCTCATTAGGTCTATTGCCAATTTTGAGACTGAGATTAAATCAATTCTCCAAATTACACTCATTGTTATTGCCTTGATGATTCTTGTGGGGTATCCAATTTATAAATGACTAAGCATGTCTGATTATAAATGTTTGACAGGTGAATATAAATGGCTTAGCTTGTGGAAAATTTGGCAGTAGTTTGATTATGTTGATCTAGGTGTATGCGTCATCTTGATAGGGGTGTGAGAAAGCTAATATTTTTGATGTGTATGAGAAGTAGTTAGTTTGATTGAACTCATCTGAAATAATTTTCCACCAGTAGGTATCATTTATAGATGTATGCCATATATACACATAAACAAAATCTACATATCTATGTACAATTTTATGTACTTTCAAATGTAGAATGTTCACCAGATGGTGGTGCTTTTTTTGGTCTCACCTAGAGACAGCTTTACCTGTATGTTTTTGAAATAAGTATTGTGCACAATACCAATTCTTACCGTGGGCTTTGAGTCAGCCCATTGCATATCATTGGTTGGTTGTTTTGTCAATCTCATTCACTTGCTTCTTTTTCAGTGACATTCCTTTTCCTCCGTGTGTTTGCCCCTCCCCTAGACCACAGCTGCTGTCCAGTGTTTCAGACAGCATGAGTTGTATCCATCCACTGCTTACAAAGAGGGAAAATGTTTTCTTTCTTTTCTCTCATAACTCCATGGGAGTGCATGCGTTTTTCCTCTCTCTTAATTGTCAGCCATTTTGGAGTTACCAGCTGTGTTCAGTTACTACTCATATTGTGTGCACTAGGATATGATTTTTATTTTAAAATAGGGTTATGATTTTGAGTTCAGTGGATGAATTACTACATCACAAATAAAATAGATATCCTGTTCCCCGTATTACAAATGCTTTATATTTAATGGCAGTTGTAATATGGCGAACGGGATATCAGTGATGTTTGTGACAGAGTTGCCCATCAGCTGAACTCTAAATCAGGCCCTAAATCTTTAAGTTGTATCCAATGTTTCCTAGTGTTCTTGAGTGTGCTTTTCGATCATGAAGAAAGGTTTTGGTTCCACTAATCATCCCTGTGATATTTCAGAAGATGAATTGCTACCTGAAACTTGGGATGGGCGGAACTTGTGAAGTTTCACTCCACAGAATTCCGCAGAGTTACATATAAACTCTGCAGGATTCTACGGAGTTTCACCAACGAGCAGAAAATATGCACGCCATGCTGCAATTTAGTGAGTCTCCTAAAGGGGAGTGATTCGGTTCAGGGACAAGGAGGCTGAAATGGATTGATGATAAAAATCCATTTGGCAAACTCCAGACAAGAGAGTTCTGTTTTGAAGAAGTTGTTCAAAGAAATAAGTACGGGGCACCACGTATCATTTCAAAAGTCAACATAAGACAACCAGTTCATTACGTGAACCTGAATAGGAATACTCGGGTAGATTCCTATGCTGAGATAAGACTTGAATCCATGGTCTGGGAGGCACCTTGTTGTTGATAATGCCGCAATTTAGTGGCAGCAGTGCGAGCAGCTGTAAAATATCAGCACGGGGAAACATCCTGAACAACAACTCCGGAACAACGAGTTCCGGAGTCACGAAAGCGGAACTCCGCCCTGCCCGAACAACGACTCAGCCTTAACCACGCATGTGCGTGGTTAAGGCTGATTCGGTCTAGTGTTCAGACAGGGCGGAGTTCCGAGGAGCGTCGCAGAGGAGATCGTCGAGGAACAGGTAAGAGGGGTAAATTTTCAGGGGGTGGTGGGGGTTTAGGTTTAGTTTTTAGGGGTTTGGGGTTTAGTTTTAAGGTGGGGGAATTAGTTAAAATGGTGTTGTGTTTGTTTTTAGGGTGTGTGGGTGATCGTGTATATTATTAGGGAAGGGGAATTAGTTATTAGGGTTTGTGGGTGATCGTGTTTATTTTTAGAGTGGGGGAATTAGTTTTAGGAGGGCGGGGGAGATTGGTGTTAGTATGCAGGGGTTGGGGGGGTTTGGGGTTAGTTTTTAGGGGTTTGGGGTTAGTTTTTAGGGGGTATGCGTGATCGTGTTTGGTTTAAGGATGTGTTGGTGATCGAGTATATTTTTAGGGTGGGAGGGAATTAGTTTAGTGTGTGTGGGTGATCGTGTTTACTTTTAGGCTGGGGGATCGGGGTACTATTTGGAAAGCATTTTTTTTAACACGCATTCCTTTACCACGAAAAATCGTGGTAAAGGAATGCGTGGTAAAAAAAATCGTCGTTTAGACAAGGTCGTGGTTGCGACCTCGTTGTTAGGGAAGTCGTGGTTGGGGAACTCGTTGTTCCAACATACAACCATCAGCACGAATGGCACCATGCAGTGCGCTAGAGCATGCAGCCCTTCGAGTTGATTTTGCTGCTGTTCGAGTAGAAAATCTACTTCAGCACCAGCAAATCTACTCAAGAAGAAGGTCGTTGACCGTGACCGCCAGCGCTCAAAAATTGCACTTGGGGGTCTCCAAATCTCGCTCACATCTTTGGAGTCTTGTGGGAAAAAATTCTGCTACAAGGCGATTGGTAGAATTTGGCCGGAACTCCACATTACAGAAGTAACGTGGAGTCCCCAAATTACGCAAATTCCATGGGAACCATTCTGCCCACCCCAACTTGAAATGTAGCTCAATGAAGTACTGCTCAGTGGGTTGCCGGGTGGTTGCGGTCTAATACAACTGGCTTTCTGTAGCTTGTTGGCACATTGCTAAATCCTTGGTGCATGGCGTCTAGAAAGTCGATTTCCTGGGATGTGCATGTTGGATAACTGATTGTATTAAAGGGAAAATGTCTGGAAATAGGTGCAGAAACACAGATTTTTGTTGTCATTCCACATTATTCAGACTAAATCCTAAATTATACATAATGAAGTGCATTTTGGTTTGCATTTTTGCAAGCATGTCAGGAAAATTGATTTCTGGATTTATGAAGCATGTAGTTGCAAAAATAGCCATTTCCACGCTACTCAGAGAATAAGAAAATCACGAAGAACAAAGGAGAATGGAGCCATACGAAATAGAAAAGTGGCTGCTAAACAACAATGTTTTTAAATTTTCCCGCATTGTGAGAGGGAAATTTCAGACCTAATGGAGAATGCTAGAAGATCCCAGGCCTTCGCAGAGCAAATCGAGAACACTCTTCTGCCAGTCCATATTTTCTTAAACATGGGAACATTCAATAGGTAAGCCTAGGATGATCTAAGAGATCTTGACGACACAGTACTGACAAAGTTTGATCTTAGAAAGCAAGAGACGAGGTCATGAACTGCTTTGTGACAAATACATTAGCACTTAAACCAGACCTGTTTTGCCACAGGCAGCCAGTGAAGAATTTTTAGGTGCATGGGTAGTGATCACTGCATTTAAGACTCGAAATAGGCCTTGCTCCAACATTCTGCTTTCCCTGTATTCCTCTGGTTGAATATCCACAAAGACCCACATATTAGGAATTTCCATAGCCTAAACATGAAGTAGTGGCAGTTAGTATTATGATTTTCCTACAATCTTTTGGAAGGACTGGTTAAATTTCTCTTAGAATGTTTAACTCAACTCATGAATCAGGGTGAAGTCAACTTATTGAATTATGATTTCAGCATCAGTTTAGGCTTGGTTCATAACTTCAGAGACTGGGATAGGAGGAGCACTCATAGAGAACGGCCAACAGGCCTCACTGAATATCGTATTTGAATTGTTAAACTCTAAGACCTTAGTCTTATCAGTTTTTATCTGTAATCCTTTATCCTTCATTCAGCTGGCTATTGTTATCAGCATGATTAAAAACTTTCGTATATCATGTTTATATCATCCTTGACTCCTGTAATAAACTAAATATTATCCATATAGCTGTTGAATAAGAACCTAAAAGAACATAACAGTTTGGCCAATGAGTGGGTACACATGGTAAATAGAGTGGGGCTGATCACCCAACTCTGCGTTTTTATTTTTACATCTTAAAAAATGGCAGCCATGAGTCTTCTTGTGCGCGGAACACCCAATTCAAAGATTTTTTCCCCAGCACGGCACAGCGCGTTACATCTTTAATAATGGCGGCTGTGCGTCTTTTCTTTTCTTACGCGTGGCTCGTCCAACTCAACACTTATTATTTGCAGTACAGATAAAGAATTTGTGTGTATTTGTAGGTCAGCCAGTAATCCAGTTTCATTTTTTTTTCTTGACAATTCTATTGAGCTGAACAATTCCCCTGCACAGGTTTCATTTTTTAATAATGTTAGAAAATCATTATCGGCCTCTTATTGTTATATTGGTCTTTGGGATTCTTCAGGCAAGAGCTCACCAGGGGCACCAGCGCCTTGCAAGCTCAACGAAGTGTTGCTAATCAGAATCATACATGGACGGGGTCTTTGTTTCATTTCCCTTCTTCCTGCTTTTGTTCAGCAGTTCATCTCTTGTCCATGTTAGGCAAAGTGCTATTTGCAGGGACATGAGAAGTTGAACTTCCCTTGTTTGTGGGTTCTTTCCGACCTACTGCCACGTGCTCACGCGTACACATGCTTGCTAGGGCTTTGATGAAAATGGGGCCTGTGTTTGTGCAGCTGGAACCAGGCACCTGACACCAGCAGCCCTGTCCCACACTTGTTGATTATCTCGTGGAACACGTCTGCTTTGAGACAATAACAAGCATTTGCAATGCAATAGGTCTCACATTGCTGAAAGTTTGAGCCATTGGCGTTGCATTATTATTTGCAAAGCCAATAGCTCACTCTTTCTGTAATGCAAGACCTATTGCATTGGAAATGCTTGTTTGTATTGATGGCAATATTCTGCATACATATACATATATTACATGTTGTTTGTGTATGTTTTTTACATACAGCCCTGATGAAGACCTAAGGGATGAAACGCGTTGGCTGGGCTGACTGACTTTTGTTTCATAAAAAGATTCAATAAAGTTGGTCTTGAACACACATACAAGATTCCCAAAGAATTGAATTCAATTGAACTGTCTTTATGGGATATTCATGGACATTGTAATATATGGAACTTTTTCAATGTCAAATTGGGTGATACTTATGTTACATTGTACGCTCTTTTGTAGTTGTTGCACTAAAGATCAGATTGAGCGTGCCTCCCAAGCAGTGGGATCATGAAAAGTTGAGCATAGTAGTCTATATAACAGTGGTAACAATACACTAGTGTGATACCGGACTGCCCACACTGCTGATGTCAAGTTTTCTTAAGTTATATGCAATTGTCGACCTCTCCCATTAGCAGCAGAACGGCATGACCATATATGTACTAATTATAGGTATTCACCCGTCCCAATATTCCCTCAGCCTCGTAAGAAACATAAACCTACATGTGTACTTCTCCAAGGTGTTCACGGTCCAAGCAATCCCTCCCATATCAAAAGCGACAGAAACATATATGCAAGCTGTTCAGAGGTATTCCCCTTTCTAGCTAACACATTAGCATAGAACACTACATTCCCAATGTTGCATACCTTGTACAGTTGTAATGCTCAAGAAATCACAGGTTTTGACTACGCCTCGTGACCGAGCCCCTCAGCCACCCCAAATTACACCAGCCAATGATACACGTTGCAACCGTTAGCGACACTTGGATTAGATTGTTGGGACCACCTAAAGCGGAAGGAAACAGTTATGTTGTTTCATCCATCCAGATTAGGCCTTCAGGCACCCATTGGCACCTTCACAAGTGCGGGATCACTATCCCCACTAGGCAAAAGACTGTGACACCAGAATCTTGCGCATTTCCAAATTAGAGAAATGCTTCCCCCCAGGCGGAGGTGCGAGCTGAAGTTGCTCCAGGCAGCTAGCCGTGGGTGCACACGAGGCAAAAAGAGACCCCTCGGGTCCAGTCATGATAGTCTCAACAGCAGAGTACCTTGTGGCGTGGGTCTGGGGAGAGGGAGCCAGCAACCTCGGACAGAGGCTGCCATGTCAGATACTGTCGTCCTCCCAATCTGGAGGTCGGAGACAGTCTAGGCTTCCAGTTCAGGTCCACACGGACTCACAAACTTCCCACTACATCCCTCGGACACCACATGCTACGGATTACGAGCTAACACAGGTTTTTAGCTGAACGCACGGGTCCCTCAGACTCATCAAACTTCACATGCCCTCCTCAAACTCCTCTTGTTCCGGAACTCCAGTTGGGCTGCTGATCTTTACGAGCACACTCCTCTGCACAGTGTTATTACGGCATACCTCAGGATGGTCTTTGTCCCAACTGACGATCACTTCGACCCGTTTCTGCCACATCTTGCGTGGTCCTTATGATCTTGTGGAAACAGGGAGATCCTTTCTGTCCCTGGGATCTCGTGGACGGGAGGCCAGCTGGCCCTTTGAGAGTGCTTAGGGACCCAGGCTACGACAGTTGGCAAATAGCTACAGGCCAGCAACACCCAGGCAAAATACACCAAGTGATAGTCTCCTTCCTGGAGCACAAGCCCCAGGCTACCACAAGTCTGCGGATAATCCAGTTGCAGTCCCTCCTGCCCAGTAGTTCCTCTTGTTGATGTCCCACCTTCGAACCAGCGTAGTATGGGTCCAATCTCAAAAGTGTCTCCAACTCCTGAGGGCAGAGCCCCAGTAGTTATAGCCACAACGACCTTTGAAGATGAGATCAGTTTAAAAGGCAGTGTTTTGTAACTTTCCATAATAAAAATATTCAATTACGTAGGCATTGAACAAACAGGGTATATAAATTCTACAACTTAAACTGTAGATATTAACTGAATAGTTCATTAGCAATGTGCACTGTTACCACCTCAAATATTACACTACACTCACCGTCACCCTGTTAATGCACTCTTCGAAGCTGAAACCGAGAAAAAATTATTATGTGACCCCCATCTTGGAAAACCAGATCTGACTCCTTCTGCCATCCCACATACAATGTAAAACCATTGCATTATTGACATAGCACTCAACACTATCTAAGTGACATCCATGGAAAAATCATAACCTCTGTGACTCTTTATAAACTTATGATGTTGAATAACTGCATTTGAGTTGCAACAAACACAGAATCATCAAGGGACCTGGGTAATCCTCTGTAAGTGTACAATGCTTCTTGCCCTATTTCTCTGAATCACATGGTCATCAGAACTCTCTTTCAGCCCAAAGCAGACAGTGGACCTCGCTTTTTACATAAAAAATAATTTGTTCAAAGATTTCTTTTTGGGAACACTTTAGGCCTCATGACCAAAGTCTTTGAACAAGTTCAACTTAGACTCACAAAGTTCTTGATTTATGAGGGCAAATCATTTATGCATTACACAAATCATGAACTTTCCTGACATATAATATTACCAAAGAAGCTTTGCAAAACATTGAGCCACACCATAACATCCCCACTGATCACCAGTTCCACTCCAAAAACCTCCGGGATTCCGTTTCTCTCAAGTACCCCCGCCCCCACATTCTGCTTTGCCTCCTGTCTTGTAACCCTACACCCCTTTAATAAATCACTCCTTTTGCCTTTTAGCCTGGTTAATATTTTATAAATCACATACATACATTGAGGTGTAATATTAGAGGGAGTAAAAATACTCTTGTAGGTGGGGACCGGGTGTGTGCATGGACCAGGATGCCGTAGAAGGTATATACATATAAGGTATAAACAAGCCTTTGTTGCAACCTTTTCTTGGACCATCCCCACCCCAGAAAAGGTGAAGATTTACTCCAGCCAAGAGATGAACCAAATCTATTTCCTGGGTGTAAATTGGAAGGGAACACCCCAAACATTACTGAGGGTGCTGTGGAAGGGTTTTCTCCACAGAGAAAAATATTTTTTTTGTCTGAGACAAAAAAAATCATTTAACAATTGTACTTATACACATGTGAAGCATGACTATGAATTATGGTAAATGGAAATTCAAAAATATGTTCCCGAACTGCTCTTGGGAACCTGCAACAATTACTTGTAGAAACCTTTGCAAATTCCAGAATTTTTAAACACAGGTCAAAATCTAGGAGTGTAGATTTTCAAATTTCTTTCGTAATCACGGTCTTTCTCTTTACATTCCTTTTTTACAGTGCATACTTGTCGGAAATTGGGGTACTGGTTGAGGGGGGTGAGACCCTACTCAAGCGGCAACCCCAATTTCTGTCAGGGTGAAGTCACAAACAAACCCCAAATTAACCTTAACCCTCCAGTAGCTTGGCACATGCAGTCAGGCTTAACTTAGAGGCAATGTGTAAAGAATTTATTCAGCTCTTCAACAAAGTACCTTAAATCCTGGTTGCAGAGTGTTGCAAAATTCCACGTCGAAGATGAGTCACCCAGCGGCGGTTCTGAAGAACTGCGGGACTGTGATGCAGACTCCTACATCATCGTCGAGGATGCTGTCAACAAGAGGCTTGAGATGCGAGGTGCAGTGGTTTGGATGCGTGGTGCTGCGGCGGTTCCGATGCAGGGGTAAGGGGTTGCATCAAGCTGTGTCGGTTATGCTTCATAGTACCACAGCTGAGCTGACAGACCCCTTCAGGCGCATTTCCAAGGGCCCAGGCCTGGGGTGGCACCACTTGGGGGGGTAGGACTTACAGCAAGTAAAGTCCAAGTGCTGGGTTCAAGATGGTTGGATCCTTTCCTCTCCTTGAGGCTCTGATCAGGAGGCCGCCAACTAGCCCTTGGAGTAACTCTGGTGTTCCTGGGTCCAAGAGGAAGGTCCAGTCCTTTTACTCAGGCAGCAGGCCAACAAACTAGCAGTCCTTATTGAAGAGCAGTCCAGCAGTCTTTCTGAGTCTTCCACAGGTCCAGAGGTGTACTAAAGAGTTGGGTCTGAGGGTCCAATATTTATACCTGGTGCCCACTTTGAACTAAGAAAAGGTTTTGGAGGTTTCCACCCCCAGAGTTGTCTGGAATGTCCTGCCTTCCTGCCCTGGCCCCAGCTTGTCTGTGGCCACAAAAGACTAGTGTTAAACCCTTTGTGAGATTGCTCAAGCAGAGCCTTTGTGATGTGTATGTGTGGTAGGTGACAACTTCTCCCCCTCATCAAGTCAGAGATGGCCTATCCTGCCGACACCTATCTTCCCTTTGTCTCACTGATCTGAGAACAATACAGAAAAACCAACTGCCAGCTGCACCTAGTCATATGACCCAAGATGCAAGCTGCAGGCATCAAATGGTTCAGACAAGAAAATGCTAACTTTCTAAAAGTGGCAATTTCAGAATTGTGACTTCAAATCCGACGTTACCATTAAAAAGGGTTTTAAAATAAAACTCTTTAGACACCAAACTTGATATTCCTACCTGTCCTGATTGAAAGTTATTGCATTTTAAATTTGAATGTAAAAAGTTAACCCAATTATATCATATGGGAGAGGTAAGCCTCACAGTAGAGAAAACAGAATTTAGGAGTTTTTTATTACCAGGTTATGTAAAACGTAAAGCTACATGCCCAACTTTTAAAATACAATGCACTGTGCCATATAGGGGTGACGCATATGTATTAAAAATGAAGGTTTAAACCTAGCAAAAGGTTCATTTTGCCAGGTCGAAATGCCAGTTTAAAACTGCAAGCACGGGCTGCATTGGCAGGCCTGAGACATGTTTAAAGAGCTACTAAAGTGGGTGGCACAATAAGTGCTGTAGGTCCACTAGTAGCATTTAAATTACATGTCCTGGGGTACTAGTGACTTACAGGTAAACTAAATGTGCCAATTGGGTGTAAGCCAGTTTCACCATATTTAATGGAGAGATTACAAGCATTTTAGAACTGGTTTGGAGGGGTAAAATGTGCAGAGTCCTAAAAGCCAACTAAAACGGGTTAAAACAACAGGAGGGCTAAGTCAAAAGGTTTGAGGATGATTCTGCAGAAAGGGCCAAGTCCAACTACACAGTTATGGTGTTTTTTGTAGGCATGAAGTCGACGTCTATTCTGATTTTTTATGTAACATTAGTCAATGCCTTCTGACTACACCTTGTAATTGGATAGACTTACAAGAGAAGTCATGGGTTTGCCCAAAAGGAGGATGTTTCAATGTCTGAACATAATTAGGTCTACACCCTTTACATACAACTGGTGTTGTATGTATGTGTGTATGTGGTATTACGTAGCACAAACCTAGCCAAGTGGCAACGGAGCACTGTGCATGGTCATGGCAAAGACACAGCCAATGTGCAATTGTAGAGGTAGCTGGTTTCTGAGAGCGAACGTGGAATGTTACTGCATCAAGGCTTACAAATCTGATGGATATCCACTGTGCTGTGTTACAAGTGCCGTTCGAGATATTGCACATTTAATATGGCTGACTGGATACTCGTCCTGGTTGTGATGTGGTAACCCATCTGCCGAACTCTAAATCAGGCCTTAGTCTTTTCTAAAGATATGTGTTTTCATCTCTTTCCTGAATTGGAGCAGGGTTGAGACAGTACTGATGAATATGAAACTGGAATGCTGTGCAAATAGATGGAGAAGATCTATTGCCATTTCTTTTCTTTTTGTGGACTTCTTCACTACAGGGGTGGCGGCCTGCTAGCTTTGTAAATGATGCACCTTGTTTTGTAGATGGTGTGGCTGGCAAGGGCAGCTGTGGACTACCATCAGGGTTGGGATAATGATGGATATCCACTCTGCCATTTTACAAGTACAATTGGATATATTGCACTTGTAATACGGCTGATGGGATATCTGTCAAGTTTGTGACATAGTAACCCACCGGCCAAACACTAAATCAGGCCCTTAGTCTCTTTTCAAGAGGTGTATTTTCATTGCTTTCCTAAATTGTAGCAGGGTTGGGACAGTACTAATGAATATGGAAATGGAAACTGCATAAATTCCCTGTCTGACAGTTCCCTAAGTATGACCCTAGACTTACTAGCATTGCTGATTCAGCGTGACCGGTAAGAGCTATTTAGACATTGAGGGGCACATTTATCAAATTTGTACGCAATGGAATGCAGCAAGCCATCCTGCTGCGCTGCGCTGCGCTGCGCTGTGCTGCGTGAAAGGGCAAGAACTGCTGCATTTAACATCATACGGCGCATTCCTCTACTTTCCTTGTGCTGTCACACCCTTGATTGCCAAGTGCCAATGCAGGCAGCCTTGCACCATGGTGCAAGGGTGCCTGCATAGGATGCAGGATTGTTTTTTTACAGGAAGGAATACCTTCCTGCACAAAAACAATCCTCTGAGACATTTTCCTCTTTCTATGTGTGCTGCAGAAATCAGCACAAATAGAAAGAGGAAAAAAAAACAAGGAAAAAAGGGAGAAATAAAGATATTTTTCCTCGCTTGGAATGCTTCCCTGGGGCAGAGTAACGCAACGCAGTGATTTGCGCTGCGTTTCGTTACTCTAGATTTATCAAGCCACTCAGAGCCACGCAAGGTGGCCTTGCACGGCTTGATAAATCTGACTTTGTTTTTGCGTCAATGATAATAGCCCCTGAGAGTGCAATAGGAAAATGGTATAGGATGTGTGTTGTAGAGCTTTACCTATCTCATTTCAGAATTTATTATAAACACATAATGTTGGACCTGGCTCTTTTGGCAGGGCTATCCCAGAACTATTTGCCTTCCTCCTGTGTTTTTTCTGACCTGTTTGTGTTGGTTTTATGACTCTGGGCACTTTACCACTGCTGATCAGTGGTAAAGTACATATGCCTTCGATTGCAAACTTGGTAAGATTGGTCTACACATGTTTGGAATATTTAATTTACCTGTAAGCCCCTTGTACAGTGGTATCATACATACCCAGGGCCTGTAAATTAAATGCTACTAGTGGTCCTGCAGCGCTGCTTCAACCACCCACAGAAGTAGCCTTTCAAACCTGTCTCAGGCCTCTGCCGCTGTAGGGCCCGCGTGCACAGTTTACTGCCACAGTGACGTGCCATTCAAAGTGTTTGCCACATCTGAAAATTCCCCTTTTACTACACATAAGCCACCCCTAAGGTAGGCCCTAGGTAGCCCTATGGGCACTTTGCTGTGTAGGTAAAAGGTAGGACATGTGCCTTTATTGTATAGCATGTCCTGATAGTGACAAACAGCCTATTTGATTTCTCACTGCTGTGAGGCTGCTCCTCTCATATGTTTGCATTGGTAATTCCCTGATATGTGTTTCATTGGTAATTTCTGATATGAAAGGGGTAGCGTGGCCATGTTTGGTATGTTTGGAATAGTGGTGATAAATCACGCTTATTGTTGAAAGCAGATTAGGTATTACTATTTTAGAAATGCCACTTTTAGAAGTGGACATTTCTGTGTGCTTATGACTCTTTTGCCCTGCCTGGTTGTGTATTCAACGTCTGGTTTAGATTGACAGGGGCAGGGGATGTGCATTCTCTCTACACAGTCACGGGGGGTTGAGGTGTGTCCTGTCTTTCCTGGGTGACTCATATTTGGGCTGAATAGGACTGGTCTGCATTTAGAGTGGTGGGAGGAATTGTCACCTGAACCTGAATAGGGCTGTGCCTGCCTTTGACAGTGCTGTCCCCACCCCCCTGTAGTGTGTCTGGAGCAGGGTCTGGGGACTGAATAGGGGTGTTGTGCACTTCTAAAGTTGTTTGGAGTGCACCCAGAACAAAGGCTTCGGGAGTAAACATACAGGGACAGTGACCCCATGATTGTAGACACTGTGTGAGACTTGTAACCAGACGCTGCTGGCTCTGCATGCTGCACATTGCCAGGGACTGCTGTGATACCAGAAGAAACTGCCACTAGGACTACTTGCTTTGTTGTGTTGGCCTGCTAGGCTGCAGGAGGGACTGCCACCTTGCATCTGCCTTGGTTGTGCTGGCCTGCTACCTGCCCCCTGTCTGTGCCCCCCCCAGTGCTCTCCAAGGGCATGTTGGCTTGCCCCCCCCCGGCTGCTGGCAATTCCAGGGTCATCAAAGAAAATTGCACCTGCACACCACTGACGTGAGACACTGATTGCCTGTGAGTCCAGAAGCACTGTGGACCAAAGTAGGAGCTGAGGTGGAGTGCTCTGTTCCTGCCACGGCGTGTTTCAGCCAGCACGTGATCAGGGCTTTATTCTTCAAAACAGCACAACGTAGCGTTGTCACCACTTTGAGGCGAAGGACACCGAAGCGCGAGTGTGAAAGCGCTTCCCACTTTCCCCAGCTCCAAGAGAAGGGCGTCCTTTTCTATGTGTGGCGGCCCCATCCAGCCAAGGAAATCCTTCAGGGAAGATCACCGCCGCCAGGAAGGACCCCCCCTGCGAGGCCCCATTATCAGAAGGCGGGACAGGCTTACGACGACCAGCGTGGGCTGCCATTACCGCTGCCGGTCATTAGGTGTGCTCCTCTGTTAAGGCGCAGCGAGCCCGGCCAGTGTGGGAGCCCGCAATTGGGGAACTCAGGGCTTTGCTCCACCTCCCAAGCTCAGACAACAAGCAGCCCAGAAAACGAGGGCATGCGCACCTGGGTGGGGTGGGTGTCAGTGACGTCCTCTTTGGCCTCGGGGGTCCTGCTAGTGGGCTTAGCCCCTGAAGTGAGGCCGTACCGCCAGCAGCCTCCCTAAATCCTGAGGGAAGTGGTGCAGAACCCAGTTTCCTGGCTCTGGAAGCCCGGGGGAATTTCTAGGTGGGCTGGAGCCATCCCACGCTCCTTCGCAGGTGGCTTCCTGTGGACAGGAGAGACCACTTGAGGACTTGCTGCGCCCATACCTTAGAGACACTTTTTCTTTCTCCACTGGAGTCTTCATGGGGAGACTTCGACGGAGGCCCCCGGAGTTGGAAATGGGTTGTAGGGCAGACTTCCTAAGTTACTGCATTCACTGTAGTAGGTGGGCCGGTGGCCCTGAAGCCTACGTTTGGGACTCACCTTACCGTATAGGGTGTATTAGAGGCGCAGCAGCACTGTGCTCTAGAAATTTATGCTGATACAGGTTGTTACGTCATGACATATGAGTTTTTTATATAGAGCGATGCTTGGTAACCCATGTGTTTTCTCTTCATTATCTAACTGCTTCATATTTATGCCCTGATGTTGTGATGTAGGTAGTGTTTCCACATATTTCCAGGACTGGCATAGTATGCCTAGCAGCATGATCTATGTATGACCTAACCTGCATTGTAGGCCTTGATGTGTGTGGTGTGTTTGCCAGAGCGGCTGACTCCGGAGTACGGAGATCACGGTTCGATCGCAGATGGCAGCTCAGCATCATGTGACTCTGGGCAATAGCTCACTTAATCGCCCCAATGGCCCCCAGTGTATTGAAACCTTAAGGGGTTTTATTTTTGCGCTTTACAAATAAGGATCATTATTATTATTATTATTATTATTATTATTATTATTATGAATATTATGTGTTCTAATGTATGTTGTTTTTGCCTTGCATTGTCAGTATAACAAGCATTATTTCAGGATTTACATTATATGTGCGCAGGTATGGTCTTTTTTATAACGCGTGCAATCTATGAGTATTTACTCTAATGCAAAGTAATTTCTGACCATTGCCTTATGGCAAAGTGATTTATGACCTATGTGATGTGATGACAATTGCCTAGTTGGCAAAGTGAATTATATGATTGCAGTCTAAGTGTTTTATATGTAATTTAAGTGATATTTTTATATACCAGTGTGTGGAGTCTCTTTTTATGGTGTGCCTAGTATGTCACTGGTGTGTGTGTATGTGTGTTGCGCAAACGCTTTACACATTGCCTCTGGGATAAGCTTGACTGCTCTGCCAAGCTACCAAGTGGCTCAGCAGGGCTTATCTTGGGTGTGTAACTCCCTTATCTAGATTTGGGGGATTCTGCCTGGCTAAGCTGCATACCTCTAGCCAACTAGAGACCCCATTTCTAACACATAGACATCCAAATAGTATTGCCATACACTTGGCTATGTTCTAATTTATCATAGGCTCATACAACAAATAGTTTTACAAGCAGTTACAAAGTTCTGCAAGTACATTTTGAGATATGACCCTTACTAAAAAATTCCAAAGAGAAGGAAACATCTAATACACTTTGAGAGAATGAATCACTATTTAAGTACCTAGACCTTACAAGTGTTAAATGTGAGACAATATTAGCATGAACGAACTGAGAACTGTTAGCTGGTATGTGACCGCCTCATCAATCATCTTGCCCTGTAAGTGGTAAAGCTTGTGTCCAATATCGCAACATCAAGTTGTGCTGACAGTGTATTCGCCTAGGCAGACATTCTAACAAGCAATGAAATTAGCTGGAACACTTTAGGAAACGATTGGTGAAAAGGATTTCTGGTCTCTGTTTAGTGCGCCCGTTCACACGACCACACACAGTTTGATTGGTGTGATATTGCAACATCAAATATTGAAAAATCTTGTATCGAAACATTATCGTAATATTTATTGGCAATTGTGATAAAGGTTCTCGTTACACCTGCTCACCGGTCTGTACGGATTCAACAAATGCATCTTATGTTTAAAATGAGATGCTGTGGTCCTGTTACAATTGAGAATTATCTTCAAGGCAGAGCAGCTCGAAATTAACCTAAGCAGCCAGATGTGAACCTGGAATGGGGGTCTCCTTTGGAGAGATGAAGTAACACCCTTACCTGTCCCTTGACCCCACCCTCCTAAACACAGGATAATAGATGGAGAGGTGGAAGAACCTTATGCATGGTCGATGTCACCAGCCTGATGTTCAGCATAGTGTTATACTCTTACCATATTCTAGGAACGGTACAGCCATCAGGGGAGATAAGATAAGGCTACAGTAAAATTAAGCAGACACCTATTAGTGGTGGCACGTAAAAACCAGACTCCTGAAAATGTGTTTTTTTCCCTATATTGGGAATGCTAAATAGACAAAACAGACTCCGTAAGTGGCCCAGCTGTCAGACGGGTGCCATATTTGGATCCCGATTTGAGAACTGTCAAGTTGCATAGTTTTTCACTTTGTTTTTCCACGTAAATATCTTGGGGCAGATTTACAAGCCCCCTGCGCCACCAGTACGTCACTTTTCGTGACGTACTGGTGGCGCAGGGGGCTCCTCGATATTTACAAGGAGAGGAAAAGCCGCCATGCGTGACTTTTCCTCTCCTTGTAAATACCGTCCCTTCACACGCAGCACTTTGCGTTGAAGGGGCGTTCCATGGGTGTTGCTGTGGGTGTTCCCACGCAACACCCATGGAACAAGACACATCTCCAGATTTACGAGAAATCGTAAATCTGGAGATGCGTCTGAAAGCTACGCCACCCTAGAGGTGGCGTAGCGAGGCGCACCGTCCTCGTTTTCCTCTTTCAATGCGTGCTGCATTCTACAGCATGCATTGAAAGAGGAAAAGCCTGTACTGATTGTTTTTGTGCAGAAAGGTGCCCCTTCCTGCACAAACACAATCTCCCCATGGCGCAGGCATCCTTGCACCATGGTGCAAGGGTGCCTGCGCCGGCGCTTGGCAGCTGTTTGTGCGCCAGCGCAGGGGAGAGCACAGGAATGCGACATATTCTTGTAAATATGTCGCATTCCTGTGCTCTGAAAGTGCCGCAGCGTGGCGCAGCCAAAGGGCTTGCAGCGCCACGCTGCGGCACTTTCTTGTAGATCTGCCCCCTTGACTTTTGGGATGTCACTGCTATCCATTTTTTTCACTAACTCAATTTTTCTGTATGAGTCAAATTTTTCAGAAAATGACCTCATTATGAGGATTTTAGTTCTGCACATCCGGGCCCAAATGTTCTAAAAATCATACAACACAGTGCAGCAAGTAAAGTTGCTGCGCTGTGTTCCGTGAAGGTGAGAGAACAGACACTGCCATATATACTAAGATAGCTCACTTTTGGCTGCCCTGCGCCAATGCAGTTATCCTTGCACCACAGTGCAAGGGTGTCTGTGTTGTGGAAAGCCTAGGTTTTTGTAAAGGAAGATATCCCTTCTAGTACAAAACCTATGCTTTAATGCATTTCCAACTTTGTATGTGTGCTGTGGAACGCAGCACACATGCAAAGAGGAAAAAACGAGGAGAAATGAAAACATTGCTCCTTGTCATGCCTGCCTCAAATAGGTGCAGGATTTCGGAATATATTCCTGACTACACTACTTTGTAGATTGGCATTTGCGTCAAAGCCCATGGGTTGTTGCAGTGGAACAGCCATGCACTATCCATGAAATGCCCCCTTGACGCAAAGTAATGCAAGACAGTGCATTGCACAGCTTTGTGATAATGTTAGCGACAACTCAAACCAAAACTCAATTTTTGTTGTATTGTAAATACCACCCCTACAATTTGCTCTTGGTTGCGTTAAAAATGCAGCGCAAGCCCGACACAGTCTTTGTAAATCTGGGCCACAGAGTTAAGGGTCCAATTACATCCAGTCAAGAATAAACAGGGATTCGAAGGTGATCCCGAGAATAACCAGATGAATGAGGAATTATCAAGGGAATAAGTAAACCCATATCCGATTTGCATGGCTAAAAGCAGACGAAATCTCGAGGGGGAAAAAGAGAATCTCATAGTTCCTGTTGAGACCAGGAAGACAGGAACAGGATTGCCTGGGAAATACTGACCTCTCCTAATGAGGGTCTTAGTGTTCTTTTTTTATGGAATGTCATTGTGGATGCAAAAGCTGTGCAAAATGTAAACCTGCAGAGAAAAAGTCTGAAAACATTTAGCATAGATTGTCTGAGTGAACCCAATCTTCCTATGCATTGAAAATGTTGTGCATTATGCATGCATTATTTTAGACAGCACAACTTGGAAACAGAAGGAGGCAAACCTTACTCAGAGTTATGGTGGACTGTCTAAAAGACAGGCTAAATTAATTGACTTATGCATTGCAAACACATAAAAAGAGGCACTTATGATACTGTAATAGGGTCCCATATACCTCCAGGTGATGGTAAACAGGAAAACAATGCAAATAGCTAAAACTGGGAACTTCGTAAAACTTTGTCTGCTAGAATAGAATTAAGCACAACAGGGCTGCTGTTGGTTAATTTCATTAAATATACTGTACCTAAAAGGCCATGAATGCTCAAGGAAAGACTATCATATGTTAGTAAAGGTTTTTTTTTAAATACTATATGTTAGACCTGATAGCCTTAGGGTGGTCTTCCCCAAACCTTTTGCCTGCTTGCCTCATATTTTTGCTGATACCTTTTTCTTTGGCCTTAGGATACAGGCTGGATAGAGCCCCTCTGTAGTCGTCCTGCCAGGATGGCCCATCCTGCCCACATCTAAGCCCCTTTGTGTCACTGTCTGGAAGAAATACACAAAACCCAACAGCAGGTCACATGACCCAGGACACTGGCAAAAGGCACAGATGTTTGGGAAGAGACATGCCAACTTTCTAAAAGTGACATTTTCAGAATTGTGATCTAAAATACAACTTTACCATGAAAGAGGATTTTAAAATTTAATTCAAGTGTAAACAACATATCTCTGTTTGCTCCAATCGGAAGTTAGCTCTTGTTAAATGTAACAATGTAACCCATTGTTAGTCAATGGGAGAAAAAGGCCTTAAAGCAGTGAAAAACAACTTTAGGAGGTTATTTTTCAATGCCAGGACATTTAAAACTTGGGCACATATGCCCTACTTTTGAACTAGAATGCATCCTGCCCTATGAACCTTTAGAGCCTACCTTAGGGATGGCTTACAAGTATTATCAAGCATTTGCAATGCAATAGGTCTCGCATTTAGGCGAGTTTGAGCTATTGACATTGCAAATAACAATGCCTTTTATTTTTGTTATCGTTTTTGAAATTTAAATAAAAGGCATTGTTATTTACAATGCCAATGGCTTAAACTCGCGTAAATGCGAGACCTATAGCATTGCAAATGCTTGTTTTTTGGGGGATTACAAAAAAAGATTGGCTGGATAACGACTGAAGAATGTTTTGTTAGCGCCATTTGAATCTCGTGAATCCAGTTTCGTCCATAGCCGTGAAGGCTCTACCAGAGATGGAAGGCTACTCGGATGAGAACAGGATTTCTACTCGTGCTAGAAAAAAACTGTCAGAAGCCGCTTCTTCTACAAACCCTGTGCACAACGAGCAAGCACCACCAGGCAGGACGCCGCTTAGCACCAGCGAGTTTTACCACTGAAAGAAATCACACGCCATCTTTACATACCATTAGGAACTCAAAAAAGAACACACTCCGGCCGTGAAATTCTATCCTGTGAAAACAGGCAGCCTGCGGAACAAGCGCGGCCGCTAAAGTGAGCTGACCACGCTCCAAATTAATTAAATAAATAAACCAAGCGCAGCCGTTAAAGTCAGCGGACCACGCTCCAAACTAATTAAATAAATAAACCAAGCGTGTCCGATTGCTTCTACTTTGCCTCCGAACCTAGACAACTTTATTATGCGAAGGCGAGGGAGGTCAAATAATAAAAAGCTGGGATTAGGATGATTGACTGGCGAAGGGGCGAGGCGAGGAGGGTGTTTGTGCCAGGACTTCCCAGCGAGCCCCGTCATTGGTTGTAAAAATCAGGCCACGCCCCCTGTTCCAAAGAAACCTCTACTGCTGCCCGCGTTCCAAATTAATTAAATAAATAAACCAAGCGCGGCCGCTAAAGTCAGCGGACCACGCTCCAAATTAATTAATAAATAAATAAACCAAGCGCGCCCGCTAAAGTCAGCGAACCGCGCTCCAAATTAATTAAATAAAAAAAACAAGCGTGGCCGCTAAAGTCAGCAGACCGTGCTCCAAATTAATTAAAAAAATAAACAAGCGCAGTGGCAGACAATCACCCAGTGCAGAAAGACCACCACACACATCAGTGACCGGCAACAACCACCCAGTGAGGAGCAAGGCCTGTGTGTGAAATATGAAACCCAAGTAGAGAAGAATTGAGGGCTTTGTGAGCACAAGTTGAGTGTGTGAAGGAGCGATCGTGTAGCAGGGTATGGAGTGCCGGACCGAAGGAGTGAGTGCCTGGGAGGGATGCAAGTAAGCCTAGGTCCTGCAGCCCCACTCAGAAGAGGCCCTTAACCTGACCAGGGGCGCCTTCTCGTGCACAGTGCCGGTGAACCAGCAGCAGCCCCCCTTCCAACAGTTGAATGTGCAGAACAGCTCCTTCAGCCCCATTGATCCTTGTAATGTCGCCCCTGTGACGCAACAGGGGCGACTTGTATTGATCCTCTTGGTGTCCCGTACCCGGGGAAGTTTAGTGGGCGTGCTCGCCCCCTCCTTGAGCAGTATGGAGGGTGGTCCGCACGGCCCACGTGAGTAAGTTAAGAAAGAGGCATCCGGCCGGACGTGACGGCAGTTCACATACGGCCGAGGAAGCCAGTTAACCTGCACCTATGTCTGTCCCTCATTAAACATGCGCGGCGTGCCCGAGCGCTGGTTGCGGCCCCAATTTGCTCCTTGTCGGACTCCGGATTGGAGTACGACATTACAATCCTGGGTCGAAGCTGGACTAATGTACACACACAAATAACGAACCCGAGCGCGGTGTCCCTGAAGCGGGCGCCGCGCTCGGTATTACATTTTTTTAAATAATAAAATAAACATTCGGTTCCATTACAGATAAGCGTGCACATTTTAGGGAGCCAGCTAGTTATTTTTTACAGTTGTAGAGCAGAAGCGTCGGGCATGCTGACCCCTGATTAAGAACAAAGCCACCGCGCTGCAAATATATTCCCTGCGCGTTCAATGATAAGATCCGCCCGCTCGTGTTTAATGATTGCAGTAAAGAGAAGCTGATACGGAATGTTTTGGGTTTTTTCCGCCGCGCAATGATGAAACATGAAACCAAAAGCATACACAGGCTAACTCGAGGCGCATTTTAAACAAGCTGTCGGCATTGTGACAAAAATATAGTGCGTCCCGACTAATGAAGGAGACTGTGTAACGCCGCAAGTGAAAGATCCAGTCCGGATGGGCCGTCCGAGAAGGAGACAGGGCGGTAACAAAGAAGCCTCATTTTGAATCGGAAGCCAGCGTTTAGCATAAACGATGACGCCAGCCAATAGGAATGATGGGCGGGGCTTCAAGTCCACTTCTGAAATCTACTAGATTACAAGAAGCCTCGCAGAGCGAGCAGCGCATGCGCGCTGCAACGCAGGTCTGCGAGACCTAAAAAGGAAGGTTTACTCCTGGCAAAAGGTTTATTTTGTGAGGTCGAAATTGCAGTTTAAAACTGCACTACAGGCAGCAGTGGCAGACTTGAGATATGTTTTTAAAGGGCTACTTTATTGGGTAACACAATGAGTCCTGCAGGCCCACTAGTACCAAATGATTTACAGGCTCTAGGTGCATGTAGTACCATTTACTATTGACTTACAAGTAAACTAAATGTGTCAACTAGGTGTAGGCGAATTTTACCATGTATGAAGGTGAGTGAACAAGTACTTTAACGCTAGTTAGCAGTGGTAAAGTTCACAGGGTCCTAAACACAACAAAAACAAAGTCAGCAAACAGGAGGAGTAAAGGCAAAAACACATACAAATAAGTAAAAAATAGATGTGCATGTTTCTTTACCAAATACATTGATTAAAATTTACAGTTAAACCTGTGTTACTTCTTTGTTTCACATTACATTTTGCTGCCGTAAATCTGGATAACACAGGTTGAGCTAAGTCACTTTTTTTCTAACATTGAGGAATTTGTTAGAATATTTAAATGCATCTTTGATGGGCAAAGGATTGTGTTTTTCAATGCCAGGTGCTGTTAGGCCAGAGAATGCCTGTGTGCATTTTGTGTACAAACCGCAGGTATGCTTCAGTGAGCATCTGGGCTATGTTTTAATCCCCTTCAAGGAACTCCATTTTAAATAGGTTTTTGCCCACAGGCACTGATTATGAGGAACCCTTTGAAATGAGGAGCCATTGATGTTAGTGTGCAGCACAATATTTCAAAGGAGATAGCTTTATTTTGAAATCACACACAAAAAAATAAACCATGAACAGTTTCAATGTATGGAAATCATACACAGTCGTGCCTTTTTGATAAATGTAATTTATAATGTACTACAAATTGTGCTTTGTAGAAATAGTTCAAATTTAAAATGTACCAGCTATCCTTATGCTTAACTCTGTGCCCAGCATTCCCACGGTGTGTAAAATACAGCAGCAGCCGCCCTGACTCACGGGTTGGTGGGCGGGGGGGTCGTGTGGTGGTGGAGGGGGGTCACGCGGATATTGATTGCGGGAGGGAGGGAATTATTATTTTTTTAAATCACTTACCTTGTTGCCACCTGGTCCCACGTCGCTGCTCCTGCTCTCCTGCTTCCGATTTCAGCAACAGGAAGCAAGCAGCCATGGAGAAGTGGGAAAGTGCGCATGACTGGTTTGGGCGGCCCGAGTGGGCAAATCACTCCTCCGTTGCCCTGCTCGCAGAGCAGCCCCAAAAAACCTGCCTGCCCAAAGCAGCCACACATAAAATGATAATAACTAGAAGTTATTATCATTTTACGTTTTTGCTTCTGTACTGCTTGAAAGCAGTGGGGCGATGCTCCTCCACCATAGTGGAGGAGCCGCCCCAGGTAAAATAATAATGCTTTCTTTTCATTTTTGCTATAGTGTTAGAAATCGGGTTTCTGGATGGCAGAGGGAAGCACCCTGTCCAAGCAGGAACCACAGTCCTAATCAGGGTAAGTCAGATACACAACATAAATTAACCTGTGTTCACCCTCTGGTAGCTTGGCACAAAGCAGTCAGGCTTAACTTAAGAGACAATGTGTAAAATATTTGTGCAACACTACAAACAGTAACACAGTGAAAATTCCACAAAAAGTGGCCTTTTCAGAACTGCAATTTAAATTCTGACTTCATCATAAGTTGTATTTTTAAATTGTGAGTCCAGATACAGCAAACTCGAAAATTCTGTTTCTTCACAATGGGGAATTTCACTTACAAGCTATAATAAGGAATCCCCATTGTTAACCTATGAGAGGGGTAGGCCTCTCAGTAGTGAAAAATGCATTTGGGAGTTTTTCACTACCAGGACATGTATAACTTAAAACCAGATGTCCTACCTTTTGATTACACAGCACCCTGTCCTATGGACTACCTAGGACCTACCTCAGGAGTGACTTATATGTAACAAAAGGGGAGTGTGAGGCGTGGCAAGGGGATTTCAATTCCAATTCAGCATGGTATTGTAAACTGCACACACAGGCTCTACAGAGGAAAGCCTGAGACATGTTTAAGAGCTACTTGAGTGAGTGGCAAAAGCACTGCTGCCATCTCACTTGTAGCATTTAATTTACAGGCCCTGGGCACATGTAGTGCACTGTACTAGTGGAGAAGTGTGGCTCAATGGTTAGAGCGGCAGACCCTGATGCAGAGATCTGGCCCGGGACCAGGGTTCAATTCCCGCCTCGGCAGGTCTTGGGCTCAATTTCCTCAGACCTGATAATTCTCGCCTCGGTGCCTATTCTAATCATGGGTCCCACTCTGCAACTCTGGGCAATAGCTTGCTTAATCTCCACAACGGCCCCAACAGCGCTGGGATGCCTGGCTTCACCCTGGGGGTGCCCAGGAGTGGACATTTCACAGGGAAAAGCCAGGAAGGGTTCCACAGCGGTATGCGTACAGCGCCTGGACACCCCTTTGGGGGTATGGGTGCGCTTTACAAGTACAAATTTAATTTCATTTCATTTCATTACTAGGGACTTTCAGGCAAATAAAATGTGACAATTGTGATAGGTCAATCAAACCATGTTTAGGGACGAGAGTACATGCACTTGAGCACTGGTTAGCAGTGCTCAGAGTTCTCCAAGAGGTGCCCCCAGGTCCTGGACCTTTGACTGGCATCAGTGAGAGCTCCTCCTAAAGAAAAAGGTGAACATCCTAATGTTTGGGCTCCTCGCGACCGGAAATAGGTCAGTTCGTACCAAGAGTCTGCCGCCCGTGATAATCGCTAAAGCAAAATTCCAGCAGGACCAGCTCTTTGTGGGAACAGCGACCATTCACAATGAGCAACAACGCGAGAGCTGCACTTCGTGGCCATAGTGATCTGAAGCTCCAGTGACGACTGGATCTTTGCGCTACAGCAACGACCATCCACAACGCTCGACCTTCTCTTCACGTCGAAAGCCTCCTCCTCGCGGAGTCCTCCAGCGTGAACAGAACTCTTTGCACATGGACTTGAGAAGGTAGCTCTTCAGTGAGACCAACCTGGTCCCTGTACCCCGCTCGCTCACATTGCAGTTGAACTGAATTTGTGACTTTTCCCTGGCCTACTTGAACAGATAACTGTGGGTGGTGCTTTTTTCTTCTTTGTGCTATTCTCACAAAATATCTCCTGTGCTACTGATTGGATTTTTGTTGTTCTGTTATCATTTTATCATTTTATTTCTTAAAATTTTACTATTTGTGTGCTGCTTAAATACTTTACATGAAGGATGACCAGGACTCCTGACAAACTTTGCTATCAGGTGCGGGACCGGCTGCTAGAGGTGGTGGGGTGCTGTCCTGCTAGCTATGGATGACTCGAGTGTTAACAACAAGACCCACGAAGCAATTAATTGACCATTGATGAAAGGAGGGGGGGGACCCTCCAGGACCCGTAAAAAGTACACGCCCTCTTGAGAAAGCCTTTTATCATATCTAGACACATCCAGAGCAGGGTCTCATGCCTCAGCAACTGAAATGGCGCTTACCCTAACAGGTGGAGACTTTCAGAACCTTCAAAAGGGAGCTCAGAGACAAGCTCAGACATGAATTCACTATACGCCTGGCTGAGCTTCACTCAGACTTAACCACGAAGATTACAGAACTTTGCACAGACATAGCCGCAGTGGGCCAACTGGTTCTGGATGCAGAAAAGCAAGTAAAGGTGTGTAAATGGCCCAGAATGATGTAATGGCTTGATGAGAAGCATTAGAGGAGAGATTTATACACACAATTGATAATTGGAAGATCTCGAAAATTTATTGAGAAGAGAGAACCTATGGCTATGAGGGCTCAGGGAAAAAGGTCACCGATGCCAGCCTGGAGGCCTTTGTCATTGGTATGTTTTCATCCCTGCTGGGCGATGACCATCTTGAAGTTCGGAATGATAAAGTCCACCACAAGAGACTGAAAAGGCAGTCCCAGCAACAGAGATCTAGAGAAGTCTTGATCAAGTTCCAGTACTTCTGAAAAAGAGGAAATTCTATGCAATGCTAGGAAAGCAGGTGAGGTGAGATTTCAAGAACACTCCTGTGTAGTATACCAAAAAGTCTCACAAATTATGCTGAATCGACAAGCTGAGTTTCGCCCAGTTACACTGAAGCTCAGGGAGGATGGTATCAGCTACAAGTGGACGCATCCATTCAGTCTCTCCTTTGAATTCGGAAACCAGCGCCATACCTTCATGGATGAATTGAAAGCCAGCCCTGGTGGGGCTCCCCCCCAGACAACCTGTCGGAGGCCTCTATTTCAGTAACCACAGAAAAGAGAATATCCTGGAGCCTTGGTTCAGGGCCCAGAGAACACCAGCCTCCTGAATGACTAGACGTTTGTTCTTTTTGGTGTTCTGAGCTGCCCAAAAGGTTGAGCCAGGGATTCATACTGCCGACGCAGGAGATCAAGAGCAGCTCCGGTACAGAGTAGACTGGGCCTTTCTTCGGCTAACTCTTTGGAAAATTGGTCTGGGCTCCCATTTTATTAAGATGATCTTTGAAAATTATGCCAATCCTACAGCAAGGGTCACTCTGAACAGATGTCACTCATCTCCATTTACGCTCTACAGGGGCAAGAGATAGAGCTGCCCCCTCCCACCTGTTATTTGCCCTTTTTATTTAAGCCTTGGCCTGCCTGATCCGACAATCTCAGGACGTGACAGGAATAAAGTTCAGCCCTTGAGAATTCAAAATCTTACTCTATGCTGATGACATCCTTCTGACACTAGGCTCCCCGAGAACCTCACTGCAAGCAGTGGTAAATATACTTCAGGCATAAGAGAAATCCACTGGCTGCAAGATTAATATGGAGAAATCGGAGATTCTCAACCTGAAGTCTGACAGGGATGAACAGGCAGAATTGACACCGCATCTTTCATTCCACTGGGCTAAATCCTCAATTAAATACCTGGGAATTCGAGTAACAAGATCCTTAGGAGATTTTTTCAATGCCATTTACCCCCCCTTGATGACTACTATAGCAAACTGACCTGCAATCTTGGGGACATTGATGCTTTCCTGGTCGGGCAGGATAAATGTGGTCAAAATGAGTATTCTCTCATGCCTTCTATACCTTTTTCCAGCCCTAATGATCTGCTACGACCCTGCATATGCATTTAGCATTGCTTAATGTCATTTATTTAGAAGGGCAAAGACTCCAGACTCCCGCAGAACCAGATAATACAGCCCGGGACACGCAGGGATCTGAGCCCTGAGCGGGCCGCACTAATATGCTGCAGCCCAGATGCGTGTCATGGTGGAGTGGACTATGCTGAGTTCTGAAAAGAACTGACAGGGAATGGACCACACAATAGTGGGAAGGCCCATGTGGGACCTACTTTGGCTGAAAAGATGCAGTAGGCCACCCAATGCATACCTCAGCACGTTTGTATCCACAACCCTCAAGGCATGGAATACATATGTTGAAACCGAATAGACCGGGAAAACACCCATCTCCCTATTCTCCCATTCATTACAATCCGGCCTTCACCCCTGCCCTGAAGGGACATGCCTTTCACAACTGGCGGGAGGGAGGATGCCTGATGATTTCATATTCTCTTCCTAGTACAGCACCTGGAGAGACCCAATAATACTGGTTATATTACAAAAAATAAAGCTATTTGGAATGCCTTTAAACTTCCTGATGAAGTTGATGTGCTCAAAAAAATATTATCAATAAAACCCTCTAATCACTTTAATGATCTGCTGGCCGCCAAGCTCATCATCGAGCTTGGATTGTCCATTCTCCCGCTTTAACCTAAGTTTGTTAATGCATCTCTCTCCCAAGGCTTGGTACCAGATTGCTTAAAAATAGGACAGGTCACCCTAATCCTAAAAAAACAAATGTGGACTTGTTTGACCATAACAATTTCCAACCTATTACCTACATCCCTACACTAGCAAAACTACTAGAGAAATGCGTGCATCTGCAACTCTGCAAACACATTGGGGTGTTTCATCTCCTTGACCACTGCCAATCAGGCTTCAGAGCAGTTCACAGCACTGAAACAGCTCTAACTCACATTGTAGATGATGCTCTAAGATTGCTTGATCAGAACGACCCTTGTCTGCTTCTTCTGCTGGATCTCTCATCTGCGTTTGATACGGTCAAACATGAACACATGCTCAACTTCCTGGAGAATAGGATGGGTCTCTCTGGTCCTGTTCTAAATTGGTTTGCCTCCTTCCTACATAATAGAGCTCAAAGAATCAAAGTCAATCAAACCCTCCCTGACATTACTCCGGTCTCGAAAGGAGTACCTCAAGGATCCATGCTGTTACCCACGTTATTCAACCTGTTCATGGAACCTCTTACCGAAACTCTGAAGCTTTCAATCATTCAATACTGCATGTAGGCTGACGATACAAAATTGTAATTGAAAATTTCCTCGCCCTAACATATCAAATCTCTCAACTGCACCCTGTTGAAAACCCAACAATGGTTAACCCGCATTCACCTTATGCTCAACACACTCAAAACAGAATTCCTCTTGATCGCTCCTCACAATCACTCCATCCCCAGAGAAAAATGGCTCAAACAACTTGCAGCTTTCAATTGTATTCCCCACGTCATTGACTCTACCATATCACTAGGTATAACATTGGATAAACACCTGAATGCAAGACTGTTGGAAATGGCCCTTTTTGCAGGGTTATCCCCAAACTTTTTGCTTCTTCCTCCTACTTTTTCCTGACCTGTGGTTGTTGGTCGTTAGGACTCTGGGCACTTTACCACTGCTGATCAGTGCTAAAGTGCATATGCTCTCTGTGTAAATTGTTATTGTGATTGGTTATCCATGATTGGCATATTTGTTTTACCAGTAGGTCCCTAGTAAAGTGCACTGAGTGTGCCAGGGCTGGTAGATCAAATGCTACTAGTGGACCTGCAGCACTGATTGTGCCACCCACATGAGTAGCCCCAAAGAGATGTCTCAGGCCTGCCACCGCAGTGCCTGCGCGCAGTTTGTAACTGCCATTTTGACCTGGCCAGTGTACCCACTTGCCAGGCCTTACCCTTCCCTTTTCTTACACATAGGACACCCCCATGGTAGGCCCAATGTACCCCCCTGGGCAGGGTGCAGTGTATGTAAAAGGTAGGACATGTACTGGTGTGTGTACCATGTCCTGATAGTGAAATACTGCCAATTTCGTTTTTCACTATTGAAAGGCTATCTTGCCCATAGGACAGAATGGGGCATGCTTTGTAACATTTTACCAATGCAAAAGAAACAATTGATGGACGGAATGCTGGACAATGCAAACATTCACCCCCAGTCACAAGGATCTGGGTTAAATCCATCATTCTTTTGCTCACCACACCACCTCAGTTTGGACCCAGCCATATGCAAATCAGTCTTGACCCTGTTCCTTGTGGGAACAGTCCAGGCCGAACTGCCACGCCAGGTCCTCCCTGGACCGGAAACAAGCATCCTAGGACTGGTTTCAGGGCATCACCCTTCTTCAGCCAGGCTAGCTTGAATCCAGTGGTGTAGTGAGCACGGGACCCACGTCTGGGCATACCCTTCCCACTTAGGGCGACAAATGCAAAAGAAACAATTGATGGACGGAATGCTGGACAATGCAAACATTCACCCCCAGTCACAAGGATCTGGGTTAAATCCATCATTCTTTGCTCACCACACCACCTCAGTTTGGACCCAGCCATATGCAAATCAGTCTTGACCCTGTTCCTTGTGGGAACAGTCCAGCCCGAACTGCCAAGCCAGGTCCTCCCTGGACCGGAAACAAGCATCCTAGGACCGGTTTCAGGGCATCACCCTTCTTCAGGCAGGCTAGCTTGAATCCAGTGGTGTAGTGAGCACGGGACCCACGTCTGGGCATACCCTTCCCACTTAGGGCGACAAATGCAAAAGAAACAATTGATGGACGGAATGCTGGACAATGCAAACATTCACCCCCAGTCACAAGGATCTGGGTTAAATCCATCATTCTTTTGCTCACCACACCACCTCAGTTTGGACCCAGCCATATGCAAATCAGTCTTGACCCTGTTCCTTGTGGGAACAGTCCAGCCCGAACTGCCAAGCCAGGTCCTCCCTGGACCGGAAACAAGCATCCTAGGACCGGTTTCAGGGCATCACCCTTCTTCAGCCAGGCTAGCTTGAATCCAGTGGTGTAGTGAGCACGGGACCCACGTCTGGGCATACCCTTCCCACTTAGGGCGACAAATACAAGAGAAACAATTGATGGACGGAATGCTGGACAATGCAAACATTCACCCCCAGTCACAAGGATCTGGATTAAATCCATCATTCTTTTGCTCACCACACCACCTCAGTTTGGACCCAGCCATATGCAAATCAGTCTTGACCCTGTTCCTTGTGGGAACAGTCCAGCCCGAACTGCCAAGCCAGGTCCTCCCTGGACCGGAAACAAGCATCCTAGGACCGGTTTCAGGGCATCACCCTTCTTCAGCCAGGCTAGCTTGAATCCAGTGGTGTAGTGAGCACGGGACCCACGTCTGGGCATACCCTTCCCACTGTTGTTTTTGCATTTGTCACCCCGAGTGGGACGGGTATGCCCAGACGTGGGTCCCGTGCTCTCCATGCCACTGGAATCAAGCTATCCTGGCTGAAGAGGGGTGAAACCCCGAAACCGGTCCTAGGATGCTTGTTTCCAGTCCAGGGAGGACCTGGCTTGGCAGTTCGGGCTGGACTGTTCCCATGAGGCACAGAGTCAAGACTGATTTGCACATGGTTGGGAGAGCAAAAAAACGATGGATTTAGGCCCAGATCTCTGTACTGGGGTGAATGTATGACATTGTTCTGCATTCTGTCCATCAACTGTTGTTTTTGCATTTGTCACCCCGAGTGGGACGGGTATGCCCAGACGTGGGTCCCGTGCTCTCCATGCCACTGGAATCAAGCTATCCTGGCTGAAGAGGGTGAAACCCCGAAACCGGTCCTAGGATGCTTGTTTCCAGTCCAGGGAGGACCTGGCTTGGCAGTTCGGGCTGGACTGTTCCCATGAGGCACAGGGTCAAGACTGATTTGCATATGGCTGGGTTCAAACTGGAATGGCATGGTGAGCAAAACAACGATGGATTTAGGCCCAGATCTCTGTACTGGGGTGAATGTATGACATTGTTCTGCATTCTGTCCATCAACTGTTGTTTTTGCATTTGTCACCCCGAGTGGGACGGGTATGCCCAGACGTGGGTCCCGTGCTCTCCATGCCACTGGAATCAAGCTATCCTGGCTGAAGAGGGGTGAAACCCCGAAACCGGTCCTAGGATGCTTGTTTCCAGTCCAGGAAGGACCTGGCTTGGCAGTTCGGGCTGGACTGTTCCCATGAGGCACAGGGTCAAGACTGATTTGCATATGACTGGGTTCAAACTGGAATGGCATGGTGAGCAAAAAACGATGGATTTAGGCCCAGATCTCTGTACTGGGGTGAATGTATGACATTGTTCTGCATTCTGTCCATCAACTGTTGTTTTTGCATTTGTAACATTTTACCAGCATATCTTCCCGTAGGAGTGAGATAGAAAATTGGAGTCTGGTATCCCTGAACTCAGAATTTAATAACACATCTTTTAGTAAGGATGGTTTTTAAATTCTGTGTTTGAAAATAGCCCTTTTAGAAGGTGACTATTTTCTTGTTCAACCTTTCTGTGTGCCTCTGCCTGGTTGTGGATTGACTGTCTGGCTTTGGAGTGACAGGGGCTGGGGTGGCTCCAGGAGTCTGGGTGAGTCAGCCTGGGCTGAATAGGCCGATCTGCATTTGGAGTGGTGGGAGGAGTAGTACCTGTCCCTAACTAGGGCTGTGCCTGCCTTCCACAAAAGACTGGCTCCACCTCCTGCGGTGCGTCTGAAGACCCTGGCGCACACTGACAAAGGAAGAAGTTGTGCACTGGCAGAGTGCACCCAGAACTGGTTTGGACTGGGTTCAGGACCCCTTACACCTAGAGAATAAAGACATTTGGGGTATAAATATTAGAGCTGAAACCCCTGTACTTTAGACTACTTCGTGATCAAGAGGAACCTGCTGCCAACGAGGATAGCTGAAGAGACTGAGGAGTACTGCCCTTGCTGTGTGTCTGGGGCTGGCCTGCAGTTTGCTGTTCTGCTGAGGAGAGGACAAGGGACTTTGCTGTGTGCTGTGTCCACCTGCTTGAAAAGGACTTTGCTGTGTGCTGTGTCCTGAAGTAAAAGCCTCCAAGGCCCTGAGAAGAGCTGGCCTCCTGTTGCGGAAACTCAGGGATATAAAAGTTTCCAAGAACCTCTTTAAGCGCTTTGTGCGTGTGACTGCACCCAGCGTGTATTCTTCGTGGAGCCCGTATTCCTGAGAAAGGCTTTACTCGTGAGATCGCCTCTACATCGCTGAGTGTGTGTTCCAGCACCCAGCTTGTCACTGCGAGGAGTTTTGGAGAAGTGGGACTGGTCAAGATACAGAGCGTCCCGTCACCGCCGCTGGCCCGAGATCGTAATCACCAGAAAAGAAAGCTGTGCTGAGTTCCTCGGCTGCGAGGCGTTGCCTGGCAACCGGGATTCCCCCGAGACTTGCGGCCTTCGCAGAGGGAGCCGCCCAGCAGGGCGTCAGCCCGAGCTGAAGTGAAGCCATCTCAAGTGCGGGAAGGCGGTCCCGTTCCTCCCCCTTGAAGTGCCCTCGAAGGAGAGGGGCTCCCGTCGGAAGATCTCCAAGGTGCGGGCCACAGCGCAAGACCAGCTCTCCAGGTAATGCTCCACTCCGCACTGCTGCTAGCTGTATTGCCTTGAGCGGGTTGGGAGTCGGCGGGGCTTCCCGGAGCTTGAGTCTGGTTGGTGGGCCGGCCGGGGACAGTGCGAGTGCGATCATAGCCTCAGACTGGGGCGGCAGCTGATCGTGTGGCCGGGGGAAGAGCGTGTGACGGCCGGGCTGTTGAGAGCCCCTTGATCTAGTTACCAGGGCCTGTGGGGGACTATTCCAGTATTTGCCTACGTGGTGGGGGCTCCCTCCTTGAAATAATACATACGGCCCGTACCGGCACATCAGAAGAGCTTCGGTACCGGGGCCCGCACCTCGGAGCCTGTTTGTTTTCAGCATTGGGGGGCCCGCCTTTGGTAATCACCGCTCGCGGAGCCAGCAGCCCCGTGGGAGAAAGTCCCTTAATGGCAAGAGAACTGTGCAGGTACTAAAGAGAGCCGTGTGGGTGATATTTTACTCAATTACCCAAAGAAACACCGAATCTACAAGTTTATTTTTGGCAACACTTTTTAAAGACAATTTTACTGAGAACCCTTTTCCTATGTATGTCAGATTTTTGTCGTTTTGGTCTTGTGAAAGTCAGATAAAGATAACTTTATTTTTCTAAACCTGTGTGGTGTCCATTTGTGGTGTTTCACTGTGTTACTGTGAGTGTTGGTACAAATACTTTACACATTGCCTTGAAGATAAGCCTGTCTGCTCGTGCCAAGCTACCAAGGGGGTGAGCAGGGGTTATCTAGAGTGTGTTTCCCCCTTACCCTGACTAGAAGCAAGGATCCCTACTTGGTCAGAGGTACCTACCTCTGCCAACTAGAGACCCCCATTTCTAACAAAGACCATATCAGTGCAACCACCAGGGGAGCTAACTACCATTTGAGCACACATAGGAAAATCAAATCCTTCTTGCCACCTGCTGACTTTCAGTTAGCAGTCCAATCCCTAGCCATCTCCAGGTTAAATTATGGTAATGCTACTCTCGCAGGATTACCTAAAGCAAGACTGGTGCCACTAGGGCCATATTGAACTCTGCTGCCAGGCTCATCACAGGATCCAAAAGATCCGACCACATCAGACCAGACCTGAAACATTAAAAATGGCTACAGTTTGAAGCAAGGATCAAATTGAAGATAGCCTGCATGACTCACAAGGCTCTCCATCATAACACAGCCATCTATTTGTCCGAGAAACTCAAACTGTCTGGTGGCTGTCATTTCTTAAAAAGCTCTACCTCCCTACTGTTGAAACCTAAGAATTACAATAAAAAGAAAACTTACAACCACTCCTTCTCCGGTCCAGCCCCAAGAATGTGGAATGCACTGCCTCCAGAAATCAGATCAAACCCCTCTACTAACTCCTTCAAAAAAGAAGTAAAAATGCCTCTGTTCATCAGATCCCATCAATAGCAGCTTTGAACTCACTTCAGCTTGACTATTCCCTGTGAACACCTCTGGAGCCGGAATGGGACAGCCAGCTTGTTATATAACTCTGTTTTGTCTGCCATTCATTTTTGTTTACATTGCTCCCTTTTATGTTTGATTATTTGCTTGATATATGGCTTGCATTTTTCTAGTTCATGTATGACTTGTTTGATTTAAGTAGAGCCATATGATAACCTTACAGGTCATGTTTGCGCTATATAAAACTACTCAAACAAATAAATAATTATAGAAAAATTAGATCCCAAAATCTTCCTCCCGGTGCAAAACCGCGTTTGAGCTTCCAGAATCTGAGAGGCTCCGATACGCTCAGATCCTTCACTGGGTAGCGTATCCCTCCATCCACATAGGAGCCAAAGAGCCAAAACAACATTTGAATCGGTCTTTCCCAAGCTCACAGGAACCTGGGGTACAGTCTTCTCATTATACAAACTTCATATAGGGCAGGGAAGACCACAGACCTGGAGATACAACCAGTGATGGGAGCAATCCCTAGGCATACAGGGCACATGTAACATGTGGAACAGACTAAGCAGGGATATACACAAGTCTTCAATGTCCATGTTGGGGAGAGAAATTCACTACAAATTCTGGTAACGTTGGCACTACACAACCCACAGACTACACCATATGTACCACAATGCTTATCTCCAAGAGTTGGAGGTGCTGTGGTGCCCTGGGGAATGCTCCTCATATTCGGTGGGCCTGCCCAGTGATCGCCCCTTCTGGGAGGAGGTCTTCAAAGTTTTACATTATGGCTTGACATACATGTTTTCTTCCACCCCAGAGGTGATGTTCTTAGGCCTCAAGCCAATCACCCTGAAAGCAATGACAAATCACAAATGGCACCTAAGCCTCCAGTGCCTAGGAGCCACAAAACTCACTAAAGCCTATAACTGGAAGAAGGCGGAGAGCCCACCATCCACTCAGTAGTACCACAGACTTTGGACTCTATTGGCTAGTGGCTGACGAGCAATATGAATGGCACACATCTAATGTTTGACCTCAAATGGAAACCACTTAACGAACAACTCAGTATGGGCCTGCCCAATTTAACTTTTCTGCTGCAATGGAGACCTCTGGGCCTTTTTCAATAGGGAGGCAGTGAGGATCCACACCAAAATGTGCTATACACATGCCTGGATGGGGGAGGTGGTACTGGGACATACAGGGATTGGCTAAGAAGATATGGACTGTACTCTGGAAGTGGATCACTGTAAAGAGTGTGAAATAATACTCTGCAAGGTGGGGCCCGCATAGTTTGAAGGGGATTGTTGGAGGAAGGAATCTATGCTGTTTCACTTTGGCATGCTTAGAGATCTATTATGATGCACGCTGTAACCACAAAATGCCTGATGAGTTTGCTGGTCCTCAACCTGATATAAAGGAAGGATACCTTTGATGTCCTCTTAACACCCTACACATGGCAATAAAAAGATTTAAATAGAAGAGAATCACTAGACGTTACTCCCATCACCTCTAAAGAACATGTAGAGAAACTAGGAGACCTGTTGGCTTTTGAAACTCAGTTTTATCTAGAAATTAGTAAATCTAAGGATCTACAGTTGGTTCCGGATGGAAGTTCCCAATGTAGTCCAGAACTTCAGATTCTGCCTCAGACCCCAGAACAAATATTTATTTGCAGCTGCAAATCATGTATGTGCCAATTAGAAACCCTAAGGGCCTGATTATGAGTCTGGTGGTCTACTGGCTCACGTTGGCATGGCGGTGGTGGGCTAGCCATTACAAGTTGGGTGGTTGGACTGCCATTGCACCGCTACAACCACCAAGGATCAAAGATCCCTGGCGGTGGTGCAGCGGTCTTCAGGCTGCAATATGCTTGGTGGGATAGCTGCGGTCCCGCCAAGCATATTACGAGTTTCCTCTCCACCACCATTTTCATGGCAGTTCCTCCTCCAAAAAGTTGAGAGGAATCAAAGGGGGCCCCACCCCCTGTTGCCTCTGGGCCATAGGGTGCATGCAGGGGGGCACATGTTGTTCCCCACTGTGTGCATGCACCCCAGTACCTGCACGGCATGGACTGCACCAGTCCATGCCTGCCAGGTTCTGCCTTGGGCGTTCCTATCGCAGTGCCTATTTCATAGGCAATGCTTTGGGAATGCCGAAGAACTGCCCACCAGTGACTAAAAAAGTCATATTCTGGCGAGCGATGCGCACACGGGTTTGGCAGTGCAGGGCGCAGGCCTGGTGGTCCCACTCCTGTTCCGCTAAACTCGTAATCAGGCCCTAAATGTGCAAAAGACAGCTATCTCTGCCACGTTGGAAGCAGTATATGACAATATTTCTAAGTTATTGTACATGTTCAAATTATTAACATAATTAAATGCTTATGCCAGAAAATAAAATACGATCAGATTGTTTCTTTTTTTAAATACTAGCAGAAAATCGATTTTATTTTATTTTGTGTGAGGCAGAAGGATATGTAAGTGTGCTATCATGATATCCCACTCTACTTCCAATATATGTATGTGGTGCTTGAACGTTCTAGGGTGCTGCTCAAATACTTAGGTGTTTTCGTATTAACATTCCTATTAACATAATGAGTAGTGCTCCAGATTGTGTATGTAAATGTTTAAACCACTCTATACAAAACTTCTCCCAAAGCATTCCAGTTGTCTATTGTCCAACTTAATGAAGTCCTCCTAGCTGTGAAAGAATTGCTTGTTCATGGCATACCAGGAATGAATTACCCCCATAAATAAACCGCCACAAGTTCATCACTAACTGATTATGTAAAAGATAAGTCTTTAAATCAGATTAACAAATAGGGACACATGGTTTAACACAAATAGGTAGTGTTTTTCTGTCTGGATCACACGGCTCTTTCAAAGCTTTTTTATACGTTCTTTTGCAATGATAAAAACTTCCTAATTTGAGTTAGTGCCGGTATAAAGGATAAACAGGCATCTTGTGTTTGTTTGTACACTAACTCATTGGACCAATATGCTCATTAATGTACCATACAATGTGCATCGCCATCAATTTTTAAAATGAATAAATAAGAATATGTTCAATTAAAAAACATATCAAATGGATAGAGAAATTTTGTCCAAACGAAAAAAAACATTACAAAGTGCAGAAATATGTATCTTTCATGGATCATTAACTGCTGTTTTTCTTTGAGGCAGGCTTTCCACAGAAACTGCACCGTCTGAAATCTTCATGAGGTACTACTTTTGTAGAATTCCAAGAAGTACCTCCTGCTAACTGTGTGGCGTAGCAGCCAGAGCGGCTGACTCCGGAGCTCAGGCTCAAGGTTCGATCCCAAGAGCTGGAGGCCGCTCAGCTCAGCACCATGTGACTCTGGGCAATAGCTCACTTAATCTCCCCGACAGCCCCCATCGCCTTGAAACCCTAAGGGGTGATATGTTCGCGCTTTACAAATATGGATTACATTACATTCATATTGAATGGAAAAACAGACTCACACCAGTCACAGTTATTGCTAAAGTGAAGAATCCACTGCTTCCAGTGGCATATCTAGCCTTATGGCCGCCCATGGCGGTCCCTTCTTTTTATCACTAAGAGTACCCCACCATCTAAAAAAGGTTAGGATAGGAAGAGGAAGAAGCCTGTCGGGTATCAACCACT